>JBBHAA010001120.1:0-430566 GCA_037953035.1 Aquarana catesbeiana
TTACCAAAGTTTGAGTATAGAAGGGCACCTAATGTAAAAAGTAAAATTGCACCTAGTAAAAGGAAACCTCAAGCCAAAGTCACCACTATTAAACAACTAATTCTCATTCCACTAGTGGGTATGTATCATTGTAAGAAACCGCTATGTCTCACTTGCTCACATATTCCTCAAGGTTAAAAAGCCTTTACAACCAATGGCAATACTTACACCATTAAGTCGTTCTACAATATGTTGTATACTGTTTATCCTGCCCATGTGGTTTGCTCTATGTGGGCAGAACCATCAGGACACTGCGGGCTAGGTTCGGTGAGCACTGACGGTTCGTTCAAGAAGGTCTTCCCAAATACAGTGCCCCACGACATATTGCCGAACCCCACAGTTAGAATACAGCTGAACTTCAGGTGTGGATTATTGAATACAGTTATTTAAATGTCTTGATATATCTATATATAGATATATCTATATATAGATATATATATATACACATATATATGCGTGTGTGCATGCATATGCATATGTGTGTGTATATATATATATATATATATATATATATATATATATATATATATATATATATATATATATATATATATATATATATATATATATATATATATATATATATATATATATATATATATATCCAGTATCTTGCCTTCTGTTGTTCCTCCTCTGATCATCTAATATATTTCTAGATTTTTTTCGAGGTCTAGTTTTCCACTTGTGATTCCACCACCTGTTACTCGTAGGGTGGTAAGTAAATGTGGATATGGTAATTTAGTGATTATAGCTATACTAACAATACATAGATAGAATAACTGTTTTTAAATAATTTTAACCACAAATAGAACCTGAATCACCTAACTGAGACTGATATTGGTTGTAACTTTGTTTTTCCATAATACATTTCTTTTAAATAATTTTCCCCTCCTTTTAAATAATTTTCCCCTCCTTTTAAATAATTTTCTCCTCATTAATGCTCTCTCTTTAACATTACTTATTTTAAATGTAACCTAATATGAATATATCATTTTTGGTAAATATATCTCTCACATAACACACCCCTTATTTAAATATATTCGTACCCACAGTCATTAGCTTCTTTATTGTTACTGATTGTCTTACAAAACACAAGAACGAATAACAATACCCACATTTAGATATATACCTTGTTTTGTCTCATGATATTGGAATATTAATATTTAACATGTATTTTAATCAACCAAACCCATCCAGCGACACCCCCCCGCGCGCGCACGGCCAGGACACGCACAGCCACCCCAACCCCAACCTCATCTGGCACCCCCCACCCGCTGTCTGCCCGACACTTACCCCATCTTAGTGGTGGTGGGTCAGGCAGCGGGTGAATGGCAGCGAGATGTGTCCCGGGAGCGGCTCTGTTTCCTCTCATAGAGACGCCTTGTGTCTTTTCTCTCCTTGCAAGGCATTCAATAGGATCATCTGTACAGTCAGCCAATCGGGTGGCGGGTACCAGACCCACTTCCCGATTGGCCAGGAGGAGTATCTGTGTTGCAACAGCGAATATTCATTTGCTGTTGCAACACACCTGGGTGGGCTCAGGATGAATGCTCTGTGACCTGAGTCCACACTTTTTTGAAGCCCATACTTCAAAATAAGTATGGGATATTCTGTATCCCATACTTTACACGTTAACTTGAGAGTAGGCATGGTCAGTGAGCAAAACACTCCCCATTGCCCCCTCATATAGTGGTGGCCGACCATTAAACACATGAGAGAATAAACCCTGAGCAGGAGAGGGTAACTGCTCAGAGTACCATCCTGCGTAGTGCTGTATTTGAGATGCAAGGAAGTAAGTATATCCTCGGGTTGGGAACTACCAATCCCCCTCCAGTTTTATATGGGGGGTTTTATTTTGCCATATTAAGTACCTGAATATACTGTTAATCTTAGTAAAAATCCGTAGGGGTATCCAAATAGGAGCATTATGTAAAAAATAAAAAAGCTGAGGCATCCATATCATCTTAAGTAAGATAATACGACCTACTACCGATAAAGGCAACTTATTCCAGATTTTGCTTTGGATTTGAAATCTAGAGAATAGTGGAACTATATTATCTAAAATATATGACTGAGGAGAAGCAGAGATAATTAAACCCAAGTACTTTATGGAAGACACTACCCTAAGATGAGACACTGTAGGTGGTAAAGAATCTGGCAGAGGATCCAAAGGCAATAGCATAGATTTCTCCCAATGTATACCAAATTCTTCAATGTGTTTCATTACTGCAGGCAAAGATGAACGAATATTGGTTAGAAACAAAAGAACATTGGCTGCGTATATTGATATCTTTTCCTCCATGGCACCTCTAATCAGACCAGTGACATCTGAGGAGGCCCGTATAAGACAAGGCAGAGGCTCTATGGCAATGGCAGAAAGCAGGGGAGACAATGGGCACCCCTGCCCAATTCCCCCGACAGACTCTGAAAGTAGGAGACTGAAGAATATTGACCCTAATTGACGCGTTAGGAGCAGTATAAAACAACCTGATCCATTGACTAAAGATAGACTCAAGACCAAACTTTTCAAGAATGGCCCACAAATATGGCCATCTGACGCTATCAAAGGCCTTAATGGCATCCAGTGTTAAAAAGGCATGGTCTGAATAGCCTGAAACCGGAACCTACATATTTAAGTAGGTACGCCTAAATGCCGTTGACATATTGGGCATAAATCCTGCCTGATCAGAATAAATAATATGCTTAACCACTTCCCGCCCGGCCTATAACAGAATGACGGCCGGGAAGTGGTTCTGTTATCCTGACTGGGCGTCATATGATGTCCAGCAGGATAACATGCCGGCGCCCGGTGATCGCGACTGCGGCGTGTCAGCCTGACACGCTGCATCTCCGATCGTGATAAGAAGCCTCTGACAGAGGCTTCTTACCACGTGATCAGCTGTGACCAATCACAGCTGATCATGGCGAGAACCAGGAAGTGCCGGTAAACGGCATTCCTTGGTTTGCGCTGACAGGGAGAGACGATCGGCGGCTCTCCCTGTCAGAGGGGGGGTCTGTGCTGATAATCAGCACATTGATTATCAGCACAGAACCCATCATATGTAGCCATACGCTGCCAGTTGGTGCCCAGTCAGTGCCCCATCATAACCCCCTTCCAGTGCCCAATAAAGTGCCAATCAGTGCCCACCACAGTGCAAATCAGTGCCCACCATAGTGCCAATCAGTGTCCATCACAATGCCAATCAGTGCCCAGCATTAACACCTGTCAGTACCTACCCAATCAGTGCTGCCCATCAGTGCCAATTATTAGTGTCCATCAATGCCACCTGTCAGTGCCCATCAGTGCCGCCTGTCAGTGCCCATCAGTGCCGCCCGTCAGGGCCCATCAGCTGCATATCAGTGTCACCTATCAGTGTCCATCAGTGCTGCATATCAGTGCCGCCTATCAGTGCCCATCAATTCTACATATTAGTGCCTCCTCATCAGTGTCCATCGGTGCCGCCTCATCAGTGCCCATCAATTCCGACTCATCAGTGTCCGTCACTGAAGGAGAAAACCAAATTTTATAACAGAAACGAAGAAAAAATATTTTTTTTCATAAATGTCAGTCTTTTTTAGTTTGTTTAGCATAAAATAAGAACAGTAGAGGTGTTCAAGTACCACCAAAAGAAAGCTCTATTTGTGGGAAGAAAATTATAAAAATTTAGTTTGGGTACAGTGTTGTATGACCGCGCAATTGTCATTCAAAGTGTGACAGCGCTGAAAGCTCAAAATTGTTGTCATGGTTATGCAATAGAGTTTGTCGATCAGCATACCTATCTCCATGTGTTCATCTCTAGAGACCAGCTGACCCTCACCTGACTGCTTTTGTAACCTCTCCTCTAAGCATGGCCCCACCCCAGGCCCTATTCCTGTCTGCTCGTGACCCTGACCTTTGGCGTGTTCCCGACCATCCCTGTTTGCCTGTGACCCTGAACCTTGGCGTGTACTCTGTTGTCCTTGTCTGCTTGTGGCCCCGACCTTGGCTTGTCCCTTACTTTCCCTGCTGCCTCCTTCCTCTTCTCCTGTAGTCTACCGTGAGCGTGAGCTGTGAGACCCTGGGGCCGCGATCTGGAGCCAGACTGCAGAGCAGTCCATCCTTACCATTAAAGGCTCTGGTGAACACCTGCTGGCTCTTAGACTCCGCGCCCTGGGGAATCTATGCTCTAGCTCCCAGTGGGATCTGTGTGAGTGATCCAGTAGACCTGCTTACTGAACCTCCCAGGGTTCAATCCGCAGCAGTCAGCCGTAGGGTCCACTACCTTGCGGTACACTCTTGATCCCAACGGTGTGCATCTGTCTCCCAGCCTCTAGGTGACCTGACAGTTTGATCAGCCATGGACCCGACTGATGTGCCGCTACCCGCAGATGATCCGTTGCAGGGCTTAGTTCACAGACTTGAGACCCAGGAATCGCATCAGACCCAGGTGATGCGATTCCTTCAGGATTTGTCATCCCGTTTTGAACAGGTTCAGGCCTCATTAGGATCTCCGGTTCAACAACCTCAACCGCTATCTGCTGCTGCACCTATCGCACCAGTCGCAGCCACACATTCATTACATCTGCCAGCTCTGGCCCGTTTCTCTGGGGACTCCAAGGCCTGCAGGGGGTTCCTTAGCCAGTGCACAATTCATTTTGAGCTTCAGCCCCAAAACTTCCTGTCCGATCAGGCAAAGGTAGCCTATATTATATCCCTCCTGTCCAGCGAGGCGTTAGCCTGGGCTGCGCCTCTGTGGGATCTAAATGATCCAGTGGTTTCTAGCCTGTCTGATTTCTTGAAACTTTTTTGGAATATCTTCGATGAACCGGGTCGTGTCTCCTCAGCGGCCAGCGCCCTTTTACGTCTCTGTCAAGAGTCCGCTTCTGTGGGACAGTATGCTCTTCATTTTCGTACTTTGACTGCTGAGCTGTGTTGGAATAATGAGGCCCTAGTTGCAACCTTTTTACATGGCCTCTCTGATGAAGGATGAATTGGCAGGAAGATCTCTCCCTGCTGATCTGGATGGAGTCATCACCTTGTGTAACCAGATCGATATTCGCTTTCAGGAGAGGGCCCTGGAAAAAAGACGCCAGCACTCCCCGTTCTTTAGGCAGCCTGAGCTCCATGTCCCTTCTCCTCATTCCGAAGAGCACCTCCTGCCTGCTGAGGAACCTATGCAGCTGGGCCGGACCAACTTATCTCCCGAAGAACGCACTAGGCGCAGAACTCTGGGCCTGTGCCTCTACTGTGGCGTCAAAGGTCATTTTCGTGATACTTGTTCTCTTCGTCCAGAAAAACGATCGGGGCTAATACATCTGGAAGGTGGAGTATTAGACCCTGAAGTATCATCTTCACCTTCTCGTCTTCTTCTTTCTGTGTTCCTTCATGTCGGCGCTTCCTCTCGTTCGGTCTCGGCACATCTGGATTCCGGAGCCACTGGCAATTTCATGGACTGAGGAACTGCGTCTTCCATTTGACTTACCCTTTTACCCCTTACAACGCCATTGGTGGTCTTGACGATTGATGGCACTGTTCTCCCAGGGGGCCCTATCCGCTTCCAGACCCTCCCTGTTAGGATGTCGGTAGGGACACTCCACCAGGAGTGGATATCCTTCCTTGTCTTACCTAAGGCTTCGTCTTCTATCATATTAGGTCTTCCTTGGTAACGGCTCCATTCTCCACATGTTGACTGGACTGCTGGACAGATCTTGACTTGGGGTTCCTCCTGTTCCTCCTCCTGCCTACTCAAGGTTACCCCAAAAGAGAATCCTCCTGTTGCCACCATCCCAGTATCTTCTGCTCTTCCCACTGCGTATAGCGATCTCTGGAATGTCTCCTGCAATAGTCGGCCTGAGGCACTCTCTGGGTCGTGTGGCACTCTGGATGAGGAGCCTACCTGTGAACCTGAGCCGATCAGTCACTCCAGTTTGCATGGCCATTTGCCTTTGCCTGTCCCTGGACCCCCTTGGACACACACCCAGGCTGACTTGTCCACCAGTTCCACAGTCGCTACACCCTGCGATGCAATTCTGGTGGTCGCTGCACCTGGCAATGCTGTTCAGTCGGCCTCTGCACCAGTCCAGTCTATGCTCAGTGAGCTTCCTGCTTCTTGTTCAGGACCTTCTGTAACCTGGCCTCACCCTACTGCTACTACATCCATTCAAACCTGTTTAAGCGGCTCAATCCATCCTTTGTATAGACTGCCTCATTCGGCCAGGTGGGGTTTTCAATCCCTTGTTCAGGGCTCTCTGCATTCTGTTTGTGTTTCAGCTATCCAGCTTAACTCTTGTGACACGTCACCTTTTAACCAACCTGACCTCAGGGATCCACTGACCTCTACCCAGTCTGATGGTCCTGTGTTGGATGTGCAGCACATCTTTAAGGGTCTGGGGGACCCTGCTCAGACTTCTGATGGTCTTCTCATGCCCTTACCCATTTCTAAAAAGCCTTTAGTCCTCAATAAGTCCTTTCGTCCTCTCCTTACCTCGGTTCCGGCCTCTGAGGATAATCTAAAGTACAAGGTTAGTCAAGTTTTGGATTCCCGGCTCCGTAAAGGCATTCTTCAGTACCTCGTACATTGGAAAGGGTTTGGTACTGAGGAGAGGTCTTGGATCACTGCATCTGAGGTCTTTGCTCCTCATCTATTGAGGAGGTCCCATCTGGAGTTTCCCTTTAAGCCTGGGCACAGGCAGGGGAGGGGGAGGTCTTAAGAGGGGGGTTACTGTCATGGTTATGCAATAGAGTTTGTCAATCAGCATACCTATCTCCATGTGTTCATCTCTAGAGACCAGCTGACCCTCACCTGACTGCTTTTGTAACCTCTCCTCTAAGCATGGCCCCTCCCCAGGCCCTATCAGGGAACCCTATATTAACCTGTGCACTGCAAGCCAGTAGTGCTGATCAACCATTGTGTGTTAGCCTCTGTGTGTACTTGCTGTGTTTTCCTACATCTGATTCCTGTTACCGACTTTGGCCTGTTCTTTACTATTCCTGTCTGCTCATGACCCTGACCTTTGGCGTGTTCCTGACCATCCCTGTTTGCCTGTGACCCTGAACCTTGGCGTCTACTCTGTTGTCCTTGTCTTCGTGTGGCCCCGACCTTGGCTTGTCCCTTACTTTCCCTGCTGCCTCCTTCCTCTTCTCCTGTAGTCTACCGTGAGCGTGAGCTGTGAGACCCTGGGAGGCCGCGACCTGGAGCCAGACTACAGCGCAGTCCATCCTTAACATTAAAGGCTCTGGTGAACACCTGCTGGCTCTTAGACTCCACGCCCTGGGGAATCTATGCTCTAGCTTCCAGTGGGATCTGTGTCAGTGATCCAGTAGACCTGCTTCCTGAACCTCCCAGGGTTCAATCCGCAGCAGTCAGCCATAGGGTCCACTACCTTGCGGTGCACTCCTGATCCCAACGGTGTGCATCTGTCACCCAGCCTCTAGGTGACCTGACAATTGTCCTGGGAAGGAAGGGACGAAAGTGCCTGGTATTGAAGTGGTTAATAACCTTATTTAATCAAGTAGCAAGTGCTTTGGCAAGAATTTTAACATCTGTACAAAGTAAAGAAATTGGTCTAGGAAATAAAGGATTTTTATCTTTCTTAGGTATAACTACTATGACGGCATCACCAATAGAGTCTGGAAGCTGACTCATTTGGAGGGCCTCATTAAATGTATTAAGAAGGGCTGGGAGCCTACATACTATTTACCCTCAGTGTCCCCCCTTCTGCTTTCGTGGCTGCCTGCGCTCTCACTGGTTCCTTCTTATACCGTGTACACATGGCCGGACTTTTCGACCAAACTTGTCCGACGGAACGAATCTGTCGGACAATTCGACCATGTGTGGGCTTCATCAGACCTGCAGCGGACCTTTCCTGTTGAAAATGTGACGGACTTTAGATTTAGAACATGTTTCAAATCTTTCTGACGGATTTGAGTCCAGTTGAAAAATCCGTTCTTCTGTATGCTAGTCCGACGGACGAAAACCGACGCTAGGGCAGCTATTGGCTACTGGCTATGAACTTCCTTATTCTAGTCCGGTCGTACTTCATCACGGTCGAATCCGTCGGACTTTGGTGTGATTGTGTGTAGAAAAGTCTGATTCGATGGAAGTCTGTCGAAAGTCCGCCGAAAATTCTGACGTGATTCAGTCCGTCAAAAGTCCGGTCGTGTGTACACGGCATTACACATATTTTGGGAGTGTGATATATTACAACCTACCTGGAAGGAGTTATTCACTCTGACTGACACGTTGGCAGACAGACATCTTGCTCTGACACATGAACATTGCCTTCTGTCTGGTAAAATCCCTGATGTCCCCAAACATTTGTTGAGACTCAAACACACTAATGCCCTGTACACACGGTCGGACATTGATCGGACATTCCGACAACAATATCCTAGGATTTTTTCCGACGGATGTTGGCTCAAACTTGTCTTGCATACACACGGTCACACAAAGTTGTCGGAAAATCCGATCGTTCTGAACGCGGTGGCGTAAAACACGTACGTCGGGACTATAAACAGGGCAGTAGCCAATAGCTTTCATCTCTTTATTTATTGTGAGCATGCGTGGCACTTTGTGCGTCGGATTTGTGTACACACGATCGGAAATTCCAACAACGGATTTTGTTGTCAGAAAATTTTATAGCCTGCTCTCAAACTTTGTGTGTTGGAAAATCCGATGAAAAATGTGTGATGGAACCCACACACGGTCGGAATTTCGGACAACAAGGTCCTATCACACATTTTCCATCGGAAAATCCGACCGTGTGTAGCTATGCAATGGGCAATTGCCCTAAACTGGAAATGTAATGTGGTACTTTTTTCCCAAGTAATCTCATGTATTGACCAAATCATGTTAATGGAAATTTTTTTTCATACACTACATGATTCAAAATCTTCTTATGATGCAAAATGGGACTCATGGTTCATTTACTGCCATTCAGATTGAGTTAATTCAGTCAACAATTCAAAAACAACTATGGGCACCATGACAGTTGGTCCTCATGTAATGGATTTATGCTTTGATCTATTCCCTTTTTTTTTGTTCTCTTGCAGTCGGTGTTTTCTTTTTGGTTTTTAATGTTGTTGTTTTTTAGATGCTATAAAGTTCTTATGCCCATTCTTTGTCTATTCATAGATTGAGGTATACCCCTTTGATTTATGATTTGTTTGCCATAGAACAACCCTTATTTGGGGATCCAGACTCTTTGACGAGTATTTTGAACATCTTAGTACATATACATCACCTTTTTACAATCCTACTGTATTTTTTATCCCTGTCTCATCTTTGTGGCATTTGTCTGTTTTCATATACTGTTATTTTTTTTCAATAAAATGTTTGTAAACAAAAAAAAAATGTTTCACTCCGTCAGGAGTATACAGTATTTTCAGGGTAGATAGGATGAATTGGGATATGTACCTACTGGAATCCCCTCTATGATTTTGCTATTTGTATAATTTTACATGATTAATTGATTGAATGATAGATCTAAAACAGTGATCTCCAAACTGTGGCCCGCGGGCCAGATGAGGCCCTTTGCTTGCCTTTATCCAGCCCTTGGGGCACCATTCCTACTGACACCAACAATGAGGCACCATTCCTTCCGCTGACACCACCAGCAGCACATATTTCCTCCCACTTCCACTGACACCAACAATGGAGCATACTTTCTCCCATTATGCCAATGATGAGGTATAATTCCTCTCACTGATACCAACAATGGGGCACTATTCCTCTTATTGACATCAACGATGGGGCACTATTCCTCTCATTGACACCAACGATGGGGCACTATTCCTCCAATGTATCACTGATGATAAGGCACTATTCCTCCCACAGAAACCATCAATAGAGTGCTATTTCTTCAACTAACTTAATGATTGGGTACTATTCCTCCTCCTTCTGACAGCTGCTATGTAATTTTCATACTCCCGAGCATTTTCAACTACCACTGACCACAGTCCACAGTCCAGCCCCCTAATGTCTGAAGAACAATAAACTGGCCCTTTGTTTAGAAAGTTTGGAGACCCCTGATCCAAAATAAAGACTCACCTGTGTGTCCCAGGATTGCGGCTGTAAAATAAGACAAAAAACTGTTACATGTCTGAATTACAAAGTGTAATCTATGAAAAAATGCTGAATTGTTTCTAAGAATTGAACTATTCGATATATATAAATATATGATGTAATAATAATTGTGAGAGATTATGAATTGAAGTGTCATATGGTAATATTAAAGATCCAAACACCAGTTTATTCTAATGATAAAATGTTTGTAAAGCCAAAGCATTTCGGGGGGGCTGTATCTCCAATGTCTTCACTGGGGCATAAAAGAATGATACAATGTAGTATACATGGAGTCAAAAATCCATTTATTGTTGTATATTATTAATGTGAGTTTACAAAGGAATTTGTCAGCAGCTGGTTCAATCATTCTTTCAAACCCTGATGAAGAGAGCGGTGAAACAACAAAGCCACCAAAACTCATTAAAGAATGCTTAAACCAGCTGCTGAAGGATTGCTGTACAAACTCACATTAACAATATACAACTATAAACTTGTGGGCTTGGTGCAGCGCAGTGCGGTGGGCAGTGAGCATACAGAGTCCAAGTTTGGTAATAGCAATATATTGTAGAAAATTCAGCAATTACAAACAGGCCCAGCGGGGAGGCATGCCCAACTGCAGCCACTTGCAAACTGTAGCAGGGGTAAAACAACCTTTTGAAGACTCAAAGATGCCGATAGCGTCTGGCATGAGGAGTAGAATGTGGTCTGGCTGGTCCACACCCAAAGGGAAGGCTTAATGGAAGAGGTAGATGTAATCCCTGCGCTGTCCCCACTCCTCCTGGAACCTTTCCCTATCTCTAAGCGCTGTCCCTGACAGCTTTATGCTAGCCATTTGCATAAAGCGCGCCAAGCCCGGGAGCTGGAGTCTATAATAGACTATATAAGATGACCGCCTAAGCTAAATGGGGCGCCAGCATCCAATCAGATAGCTGCTTTTCCTGTGTCCGAGGAAATCATAGAGAAACCAAGTACCTCTTAACTTTCTCCCCAATCTGCATTGCAGCATTGCTGCATTGTATATGAACTTCAATAGTACTGTGTGACACTTCAGTTCTTATTCACTCATCCTTACCACATTATGAAGTCTTAGAACTTTGAAACTTGTCGAATTTTGCTTATGCAACCTCTGCATGCCAACTATAAATGTAATACTGTGTGATTCTGTTATGAGTATCAGTGTACCCCACTTTTATATGTACCAATTTATTTTTTCGGTTTTGTGTATTGTATAAAACAACTTTTTCTACTAAATAAAAAATTATAGCTTTTTAATACAACCATATGTTTACTCCTTGAGCCTTTAAAGTCCCATTTTCTAATGGGGGAAACCTTTTGTATTTATTAAGGGATGTGGCCAGAAAAAGCAGAATAAATCTCCCAATATTTTTAATTACCACATTATGGAAGCCCTAAAGTTTATAGAAGCTGCCAACCCAATATTCAGATTCTTTATACTAACACATTTACCACAATATTTGGTGATAATGAAAACAAGGATACAATGCAACCACACAAAGAATTCTAAATGTCTTCATAAAACCATTTTTTTTAATTTGTTTAATTAAACTTTAATTTTAAACGTTATTTTTCTTATTTTTTTTTAACTTAACCTAATTTCTATTACAAGGAGGTGGCCAATCCCCATATGTGTTAGCACACTGCAGATAGACACTATTTAAGGAGGCATCAGTTATCTATTAGACCTAAAGTTACCTCTGCATTCTTTTAAAGCTTTAGGTGTCACAAAGGACAGAGAATGAAAGCTTTAAACCCATCAGTGATCAGAGCTCACCATGTCTGGGTTCATGCTAGCTAGGTAAAATCAGCAAATGGAAGTGGACATGGTCCATGGTCCTTGGACATCCCGGACACCCAAGATAGCCTGGCATAAATGGAGGAGTTATGGCACACATCTTGACAAGAAAGTTGACTGTCGGCTGAGAAAAATAGGATTTTTATAACAGCTTACCTGTAAAATCCTTTTCTTTTGAAGTACATCATGGGACACAGAGCCATAGTAATTACTATGTGGGTTATAGTCCACCTTCAGATGCAGGACAATGGCACACCCTAAACAGGAAGTTGACTCCCCCTATAACCCCTCCCACTACTGGTAGTATCTTAGTTTTGTAGCAAAGCAATACACATGTATACTAGAAAGAGGGGCGGGACCTCTGTGTTCCGTCATGTACTTCAAAAGAAAAGGATTTTACAGGTAAGCTGTTATAAAAATCCTATTTTCTTTAATCATACATCATGGGACACAGAGCCATAGTAATTACTATGTGGGATGTCCCGGAGCAATGCCAACTGAGGGGAGGGAGACACAACCAAAGTAGGGTACCATGAGATCAGAGGATTTATACTGCTGCCTGCAGTACACTGCGCCCAAAGGCGACATCCTCATGTCTTTTTACATCCACCAGATAGAAATGTAAATGTAAATGTATGGATTGAAGACCAAGTTGCGGCCTTGCAGAATTGAGTCATGGAGGCTTGGTGATGCACTGCCCACGAAGCACTAACAGCCCTAGAGGAGTGCACTTTGATTTGAGAGGGTAGAACTACCTCTTTAAACCATAAGCTTGAACAATTACTTGTCGAATCCATTTAGAAATAGTAGATTTCGATGCTGCCTGTCCTCTTTTAGGACCTTTAGGAAACACAAACAAAACATCAGTGTTTTCCGAATC
Source organism: Aquarana catesbeiana (assembly GCA_037953035.1). Taxonomy (NCBI): domain Eukaryota; kingdom Metazoa; phylum Chordata; class Amphibia; order Anura; family Ranidae; genus Aquarana; species Aquarana catesbeiana. The sequence goes on from JBBHAA010001120.1 coordinate 12,776, forward strand.
CGAGCAGTCCCCTTTAAGTAGACTTTGACTGCTCTCACCACATCAAGAGAATGTAGTGGTTTTTCTTCCATAGAACAGGGTTCTGGAAAAATGAAGGTAGAACAATATCCTGGTTTAGATAAAAACCTGATATTACCTTCGGTAAAAAGTTAGAATGAGGTCGCAATACTACCTTATCCTTGTGAACAATACAAATATGGCTCTTTACAATAAAGAGCAGCCAATTCTGATACCCTTCTTGCAGCAGATATGGTTACCAGAAAAAAATAGTTTCCTTGTCAAAAAAAAAAAGGACCAAGGGAATATGTTGTATTGGCCCAAAAAAAGGCTGTTTTGTAATGCCGACAAAACTAAATTCAAGTCTTACACCCTGAATAAAGTTACGAACCAAAGAATGCGAAGCAAGTGGTCATTGAAATATTACCGATAAGGCCGAGACCTGTCCTTAGAAAGCACTCAAGGCCAGCCTTATTTCTCACCCCATCTACAGAAAGTCAAGGATTCTACTCTTGACCTATTTCCTGGGGTGCAACTCCTGGTTTTACACCAGGAGACATATGTTTCCCAGACTCCATAATATATAATTATGGAGGCTGGCTCCCTTGTATTAACCAAGGTAGAAACTACTGAACCTGATAGCCCACGTTTCTTCAGAGTGTGGGTCTCAATAGCCAGACCGTTAAATTTAGCATTTGTAAAGTAGGATGGAACATTAGACCTTGCGAGAGAAGGTCTGGCCGTGATGGTAGGGTCCCCTACTGCCATCTTTACGATCTATGCATACCAAGATTTCCTGGGCCCCACTGGGGGCCACAAGAATCAACAACTTCCCTTCCTGCTTGATCCTGCGAAGAAGTTGTGGGCGCAGGCAGAATAGGAGGGAATGCATAAATCAGTGAGACCCGATTCCACGGGAATAGCAAGGCATCTGTTAGCGGATCCTTTGTTCTTGACACAAAGTTGTCGATTTCTTTGTCGAACCTGGACGCAAACAGATCTATGTCTGGAATCCCCAATTTTTGACATATTGACAGGAAGATATCAGGGTGAAGGAACCATTTTCCCGGGAACAACTGCTGGCGACTCAAGTAGTCTGCCTGCCAATTTTCTATTCCTAGAATGAAGACTGCCGATAGGCAAAGTACATTGTTTTCTGCCCAAGATAGGATATGATTCACCTTTCTCTGGGCCGCACAACTTCTTGCGCCCCCTTGGTGATTAATATAGGCCATTGCTGTGGCATTGTCAGACTGAATCCTGGCAGGTCAATACCGTAAACTGAACGTTCAGGCCCTCAGGACCAAGAGCTCTGCCTGAATTTCTAAAATGTTAATGGGCTTGGACATTTCTGATCTTGGCCATTTCTCTTGGACAGTTATCTCTTCCAGGACTGTTCCCCAACCTAAACAAAAAAGGTTGGCATATGTTGTTACCACTTCCCAGGAAACGGAAGGAAGGATTTTCCACTTAGTAAATTTTTGGATATTAACCATAAACTGAGGCTCCAGCGCACCCAGCCTACAGCACCTGGTATTTCCAGGTGGTCTCTCATCCGGGTACTAACCAGGCCTGACCCTGCTTAGCCTCCAAGATCAGACGAGATTGGGCGCTATCAGGGTGATGTTGCCGTAGGCTTTGAAGTCAGACACATTGGGAATGTAGAGCTTGAACCCTTTGTTCCAAGCCGATAGGATACTGTTTTGCAGCAGTCTCGAATGAAACTGAGCATAAGGAACGGCCTCGAATGAAGCCACCATCTTTCCCAACAACCTCATGCAAATTTAAATAGAAGAAATTTACCTTGCTTTGACCACCTAAATCAGTTCCTTTATGGCGCTGATCTTTGCCTGGGGTAAGAATACCCTTTTCTGGGTGTACCTGTGGTCAGACCCAAGTATTTTATCCTTCTTCATGATTTTAAAGAATATTTCTCCTAGGTTGAGAATCCGACCTAGATATTCCAGGTAGTTGAATGTGTTGACATATTTTGGTCTAAGCGGGCTACCGACTAGTCTAACAAGAACAGATCGACTAGGTAAGCCATAATCGTTATACCTTGGGCCCTTAATCTGGCTAGAAGAGGCCTTTGTAAACACTCAAGGTGCAGTAACTGGACCGGAAAGCAGAGCTACACTCTGAAAATGAAGATTTTCCACCTTGAAAAGTAGATATTACTATTGAGCGAGGAAATAGGCATATGGAGATATGCATCTTTGATGTCGATTGACGCCAGAAGTTCTCCTCCTTGTAGGATGGAGATAACTGATTTGGATTGCCTCCATACGAAAAAAGAGTGGTTATATTCAGGAATTGAATTTAGATTTTTGAGATCTAGACTGTCCATTTGGATTTGGCACCGTGAAAAAAAAAGAGGTTTGAATCAAACCCCAACCTCTGTTCTTACATGGGGACCCCCATGATCACTTTTTTCTTTTTCTCTGGATCCTTAGAAACGTTTGATCTGAGAAAACGAGGAGACAGGAAGTCTTGGAACTCCAGTTTGTACCCTGGAGCTATTGAGGAAGTCCCCCATTCGTCTTGACACTCTTCCTGCCAGATCCTTGAGAACTGCAGAAGAATTCCCCCTATTCAATTGAACCTGACGGTGGAAGCTGCCGTGACTGCCTGGAGGCTGATGCCTCTGGCACAGGAGAAGGAGCTTTAAAACGAAAATACATTTACTCCTTTTCTTAAATGGCAAAAAGGGGTGCTTTTCACTAGAATTTCTTTGGATGTATTATCCAAAACATCCCCAAATAGCTGTTTCACAGCAAAAAGGAAGACTAGCCAGGAGCTTCTTACAAGGAGCTTAGTGAAGGGCGCAAGGCCTGAAGGATAGAATCCCTCATAGCAACTATTGCAAACATAAAGCTGCCAGATCCTGGTTCTGCTTAGCAGGCTAACCTTGAACACCTTTTTAAACTGGTCTCTCAATAATTAAGCAATTACTGTCAGCGCAGGCTGAGACACTCAAACTGCCAGAGAAAAAAAAGTGTTTTTTCTTTCAATAGGAATTCCACCTTTTTATCCGTTGGATCCTTAAGCATTTGAGCATTGTCTGCCGGACAAGTCAAACTTATTCACAGAGGATATAGCAACGTTAGATGCTAGTATACCCTACAAAGTGTGAAAACTTTTTAGGAGAGAAAAAAATGCTTATCGGGGTGATCCTCTCAGATACAAAAAAAGCTTTTCCAGCAATGAATGGACAGGAAAAGGCATGCACAGCTTGAGGAGGTTTTAGTGAACCCAAACACTCAGTGAAGGGTACATAAATGTGGAGCGATCATTCAGCAAGAAATTGCACCATCAATCTTAAGATTGGAACAGCTGATTCTCTCACATTTGACACCTCAGAAGAGGAGTCATCAGCCTCACCACGGTCCCCTGAGGGAATTCGTCCATTCGGCATTTTGACCCACACTGGGATGCGATTAAAGTCGCTAAACTTTTATTTTATTTTTTTAAATATCATAAAATAAACAGGGGCTGCAGTGTTAAAAACAGTTGCAAACATTTAATGGCCCTTATTCTCACTCTGACCAGCCAACCCCTCTCAGAGGAGGATGTCATTTGTAGAGATGAGTAGGCTTTCCAGAGCTCGAGGGAGACCCTTTAGCTCTTTTTTGGGGGTGTTTCAACCCCCCCTTCTCACAATAACCCGATGCACAAAGCAGAGGTACTACCTGAAGAAATCACATCCACTGCTTGAGCAATAGTCCAGCTACTGCCACTGCTATAAATGCTCAGCCTGATGCAAATAGTAAATGTGTCAAATAGGAAATGCCTGTATCACCAAAACCTCTTTCATGCTCTTCTTTGCTCTTATGTCTCTCCGACAATTTTGCAGCCAGCATAAATGAAGTTTTTCTTTTTTAAAAACACACTCCCGTGTTGGAGGACGCCATCACCACGCTAAGCCCCGCCCCAATATCGCATCGCTACCCCTCCTTTCTTTTTCAAAAAAAGAGTTTTCCCGCGCAAGCACGGGCCTCCGATCCGACGGGATCGGCTGAGTGAGGGAGGGATGGCGTGGAGGAGACCTGGAAGCCGCCGTCGTGTAGAGGCGGTGAAAGAAAACGGCATTGCCGATCATTTTTAGTTCTTCCTTATACTCAGCCTCCTGAAGAGGGGAAGAGTTCAGCTCAGGTGGGGGTGTCTGGAGGAAGCAAAACCCCCCAAACTTACCGGAGGTCTGCCTGCTAGCCGGAGGAAAAAAGTCTGCTGCCTCCGTGAAACAGCGTGACTCTGAGCAAAGCATGAGAAGGTATGTGCTCCATACAGCCCCCAGTGGTGACACTTAGGCATGACAACATTTACTTTAAAGGAGACATTTCATAAGAAAATTAAAAAATTCCTTAGAAAAAACTTCACTTATCTTTCCCGCCGCAGGGCTTTCTGTGATAAAACCAACAGACCCAATCTTCACCCTTCATGGTGGGTTCCCGTTAACAAACCTGCAGGAACTGGGGACCCTCGGGAAACCCACAATCCTGGATGTGTAAAAATCACCCCGCCGAACTTTATGGCCTTAATACCAAAAGTACTGGATCCCGGGGTCCAGCTCTCTAAAAAAGAGAAGCGTAACAGGCAAAACCTTGTTTCTTCGGATACGAGGCCCAGGTATCATTCAATTCGGCCTAAAAGACACTGTGAATAGATCCGGTTGCATAGCTAGCCCCAGCAAGGATTGCTCCAGAGGAGCTCAGCACAGCACATCTTCACTCATGACCAACACCTTAGACACTGGCGAAAAAACTGAGATACTCCCAGTAGTGGGAGGGGTTATTTAGGGAGGCAACTTCCTGTTTAGGGCGTGCCAGTGTCCAGCACCTGAAGGTGCACTATAAACCACATAGTAATTACTATGGCTCTGTGTCCCGTGATGTACAATTAAAGAAATGTGGACAAACTCTCTGCTGGTAAAGCAGCCTAAAATGTGTGTACATGCCAGCATTGCTGCCAACGTATGACATATGACCAATGATGGTGAAAAAAGTAAAGGCATCTCTAACACTACCAAAAAACAAACAAACATTGCAACAGGCAGCAAACTCAAACCTCATCCCTAGTCAATATCAAGATAATATTAATTTTAGATGTTCTCTGTCATATAACAAATTGTCACTTTCTGAGTCCAGGTCAACTTTAATATGATATGGTGTCAGAAGGAGCCATGTTATGCTTGTACGGTCTAATTATCATCTGAGGTGCTGGAATCAGTCACATCAATAGCAAGTAGTGAGGACACTTTCATTATAGTGCTTTTTCTTGAAATGTTTTTGTTTGCCTCACAGCAACCAATCAAATGCATACCTACACTGGAAAATGACAGATAGTGAGTGAACACTTGAAAAAGATTGGTTGCTTGTTGTCTTTTTCGGTTGTCCCAAAGCAACTAGCATATATAATACAGTTTAAAAAGAGTATAGTCAGCTATATCACCAAAGGGTTTTTTTTCAGTTCTATCAGTGATATCTCCCTAGTAGAGTTTTTAGCTCAGTTTCTACTTTGATGTCTCACCCCTCATGAAAAGAGAAAATGGGATCCCAAAGTAAAGGCAGCAAAAGTTGGGTAGATCTGGAAACCCAAGTTATATATGTTACAGACAAAGTGACCAAGGCTGGCCACTTCAAGCAAAGCTTTCTACTTTTTGCAGCTCTGTTGAAAAAGGTTACTAGATACTTGTTCATTGAATAAAGAAACTAGAACAAGCAACAGCATTTAAGACACGAAAATAGATGGGTAAATAGGTAGATAATTAAATGTTGGCAAGAAACAAAGCAAATACTTACAGATGAAGACTATCAGAGCTGTGGACTGCACCAACATTGCACTTGTGTGGTACAGTATTAGTGAGTGTAGAAAGAGCAAAGACTTTAAGAAGTTTTTGGTTTTCCGGGACGTCTGGGGGCTCATATTATTTTAACCCACAAAAAAGATCAAAGAAAATGATAAAGCTAAAAATAAAACACAGGAAATAACCATGTGAGATGTTCACTCAATGAACTAAATTCTGGTAAATGTTGACCCTTACAGTGGGTTTCCTCCAAACTACAAAAGTTAAATGTGAGTTTTTATGTAGAGCGGGTGAGAAAAAACTGTTATACTTTCCTTATTCCTTGCTCCTGCAGGCTTCCTCCTAACTACACAATAGAGCCCCCTAAGCAGCTTCTGTTCATTTGTAGACACATTGACGTCATCACAGAAAATGAAAGACCAGCAGTAGGGATGAGCTTCGAGTTCGAGTGAAACCCATGTTCAACTCGAACATCGGCTGTTCGCCAGTTCGCCAGTTCGCCAGTTCGCCGAACAGCGAACAATTTGGGGTGTTCGCGACAAATTCGAAAGCCGCGGAGCACCCTTTAAAAGTCTATGGGAGAAATCAAAAGTGCAATTTTTAAAGGCTTATATGCATGGTATTGTCATAAAAAGTGTTTGGGTACCTGGGTCCTGCCCCAGAGGACATGGATCAATGCAAAAAAAAAGTTTTAAAAACGGCTGTTTTTTCGGGAGCAGTGATTTTAATAATGCTTAAAGTGAAACAATAAAAGTGGAATATTCCTTTAAATTTCATACCTGGGGGGTGTCTATAGTATGCCTGTAAAGGGGCGCATGTTTCCCGTGTTTAGAACAGTCTGACAGCAAAATGACATTTCAAAGGAAAAAAAGTCATTTAAAACTACTCGCGGCTATTAATGAATTGCCGGTCCGACAATACACATAAAAGTTCATTGATAAAAACGGCATGGAAATTCCCCACAGGGGAACCCCGAACCAAAATTAAAAAAAAAAATTATGTGGGGGGTCCCCCTAAATTCCATACCAGGCCCTTCAGGTCTGGCATGGATATTAAGGGGAACCCCGGCCAAAATAAAAAAAATGGCGTAGGATACCCCCAAAAATCCATACCAGACCCTTATCCGAGCACGCAACCTGGCAGGCCGCAGGAAAAGAGGGGGGGACGAGAGAGCGCCCCCCCTCCTGAACCGTACCAGGCCACATGCCCTCAACATTGGGAGGGTGCTTTGGGGGTGCTTGCCCGGTGGTTGTGGGGGGTCTGCGGGCGGGGGGCTTATCAGAATCTGGAAGCCCCCTTTAACAAGGGGACCCCAGATCCCGGCCCTCCCCCCATGACAAGAGACAATTTTTGACAATACCTTTATTTAAATGCTTCTTCTTTTTTCTATCTTCTATCTTCTTTCTTCTATCTTCTATCTTCCTTCCGTTTCTTCCTCCATCTTCTTCTTCTTCTGGTTCTTCCTCCAGTGTTCTCATCTGGCATCTTCCTCCGTGGCGTCTTCTTCCCTTCTTCTTTTCAGGCCGCTCCGCATCCACCATGATGGGAGGCTCCCGCTGTGTGACGCTTCTCGTCTTCTGACGTTTCTTAAATAACGGAGGGCGGGGCCACCCGGTGACCCCGCCCCCCTCTGATGCACAGGGACTTGACGGGAACATCCCTGTGGCATTCCCCATGTCGTCAGAGGGGGGCAGGATCACCCGCTACGTAACGGGTGATCCCGCCCCCTCTGACGTCACAGGGAAAGCCTCGGGGAAGTCCCTGTCAAGTCCCTGTCAAGTCCCTGTGTGTCAGAGGGGGGTGGGGTCACCGGGTGGCCCCACCCGCCGTTATTTAAGAACCGTCAGAAGACGAGAAGCGTCACACAGCGGGAGCCTCCCATCATGGTGGATGTGGAGCGGCCCGAGAAGAAGAAGGGAAGAAGACGCCGCGGAGTAAGATGCCAGTCGAGAACACCGGAGGAAGAACCAGAAGAACCAGAAGAATCAGAAGTAGAAGAAGATGGAGGAAGAAACCGAAGGAAGATAGTAGAAGATAGAAGATAGAAGAAAGAAGATAGAAGATAAATGAAGGAATTGTCAAAAACTGTCTCTTGTCATTTTTAAAATTTTTGACAGTTTTTTTGTGAAATGGTATGGGTACTTTTGTACCCCCTTACCATTTCACACAGGGGGGAGGGCCGGGATCTGGGGGCCCCCTTGTTAAAGGGGGCTTCCAGATTCCAATAAGCCCCCCGCCCGCAGACCCTCCACAACCACCAGGCAAGGGTTGTGGGGATGAGGCCCTTGTCCCCATCAACATGTGGACAAGGTGTTTTGGGGGGCTACCCCAAAGCACCCTCCCAATGTTGAGGGCATGTGGCCTGGTACAGTTTAGGAGGGGGGGCGCTCTCTCGTCCCCCCCTTTTTTCCTGCGGCCTGCCAGGTTGCGTGCTCGGATAAGGGACTGGTATGGATTTTTGGTGGGACCCCACGCCATTTTTAAAAAAAAATTTGGCTCGGGGTTCCCTTTAAAATCCACACCAGACCTGAAGGGTCTGGTATAGATTTTGAGGGGGACCCCACGTAATTTTTTTTTTTTAATTTTGGCCGGGGTTCCCCTTAATATCCATACCAGACCTGAAGGGCCTGGTATGGAATTTAGGGGGACCCCCACATAATTTTTTTTTTAATTTTGGTTCGGGGTTCCCCTGTGGGGAATTTCCATGCCGTTTTTATCAATGAACTTTTATGTGTATTGTCGGACCGGCAATTCATTAATAGCCGCAAGTAGTTTTAAATGACTTTTTTTCCTTTGAAATGTCATTTTGCTGTCAGACTGTTCTACACACGGGAAACATGCGCCCCTTTACAGGCATACTATAGACACCCCCCCAAGTATGAAATTTAAAGGGACATTACACTTTTATTGTTTCACTTTAAGCATTATTAAAATCACTGCTCCCGAAAAAACGGCCGTTTTTAAAACTTTTTTTTGCATTGATCCATGTCCCCAAACACTTTTTATGACAATAACTTGCATATAAGCCTTTAAAATTAGCACTTTTGATTATTCATGTTCGTGTCCCATAGACTTTAACGGTGTTCGCGTGCTCGAACAAATTTTTTGCCTGTTCGCATGTTCTGGTGCGAACCGAACAGGGGGGTGTTCGGCTCATCCCTAACCAGCAGTCCTAGGGACACAGGGAGTCCACCCACAATCTGGAGTGTCACAGAGAGAAGAATAGTGTCGGCTCCTAGGGGAACAAGGAATACGGTAAGTATAACCCTGATGGTGCAAGATCCCCTGCAAAGGTCATTTTTATTGTATCTGGAGTGTAACTTTAGAACTGAACTCTGGAGAAAATCCAAAACTGCCCATGCAGTGGGGCTCCTTCAACATTGCAAGGGATAAATGTTTGCATTTGTCTAGGGCAGGGGTCTCCAAACTTTCTAAACAAAGGGCCAGTTCACTGTCCTTCATACGTTATGGGGGCCAGACTGTGGCCAGTGGGAGAAGAAAATGTCCTGGCATCAGTGGGTGTAAACAATGCCCTATCACTGATATTCAGGGATAGGTATAGTGCCCTATCATTGGTGTCAGTGGGAGGAATAGTGCCCCATCATTGGTGTCGGTGGGAGGAATAGTGCCCCATCATTGGTGTCGGTGGGAGGAATAGTGCCCCATCATTGGTGTCGGTGGAAGAAGTAGTGCCCCATCATTGGTGTCAGTGGGAGGAGTAGTGCCCCATCATTGGTGTCAGTGGAAGAAATAGTGCCCATCATTGGTATCAATGGGAGGAATATTGTCTCATCATTGGTGTGCGTGGGAGGAATAGTGTCCCATCATTGGTGTTAGTGGGAGGAATAGTGTCCCATCACTGGTGTCAATGGGAGGAATAGTGCTCCATCACTGATATCAGTGGGAGGAATAGTGTCCCATCATTGGTGTTAGTGAGAGGAATAGTGTCCCATCACTGGTGTCAATGGGAGGAATAGTGCTCCATTACTGATATCAGTGGGAGGAAAAGTGTCCCATCGTTGATGTCAGTGGGAGGAATAGTGCCCCAAGGGCCAGATAGAAGCAGGCAAAAGGCCACATCCGGCCCCCGGGCCACAGTTTTGAGACCACTGGTCTAGGATATCATTCAAAAGCACCTTTACTTACCTTATACCTCACTACTGCAGGCTTCCACCTGTCCATGCAACTGGTCCTTGACCAGACTTCTGTTGGGCGTCCCATTGGTTGTAAGCTCTCAGAAACCATCGCTTGAAGGACCAGCAGTCATGTATTGTATGTGAGTATGCGGAGGGCCTCACCCACAACCCTGAGCACCAGACAGTATAGGACAGTGCCAGTTGCTGGACAACTAGAAAAAAAAGCATTTAACCCTTGCAGAAATATGGGTTTCTCCTGCCAACTTGTCTTGTAGTGATGTATGAGATAGTGGGAGAAAACAAGTAGGGGCGATACAATACTCTCATTGGCATTTCAGCAAAATAAGTATAAAATATAGGAATAGAAAACAAAACACATTTTTCCTTTCTGCACATGTTTATTTTTCAGTATCTGTCTAAAGTGACTTTGGAAGCCCTTTGGTTTGGGAGGACAGTCAGCCCAGTGATAAAATGCTGCACATTATCATCACTCAGTGTTGCCAACCTACCAGATGAAATTTACTGATACAACAACAACCAAAATTTACTGGCACAGCCAAGTTTTTACTGGCATTTCCAAAAGTTACAAAATTACAGTTTTAAGTGCAAATTACAGTATTTAGGCTACAAACAAATACAATATGCAATTAGCAATTTGATTTAAGGTAGATAATAAGGCAAAAAACATATTTCTTATTTTACTTTTAATATAGTAAGTAAGTAGCTCAGGGACAGGACTCAGGAGGGCAAAAAATTTGAATGGGCGACACACACACATAAAATTGATTCTCACAGTAACATCGACAGCAGTGTACAGCAGCACAGATGATGATGAGACCTCACTGACCACACTTTACTTCCTGAGTCACAGTGACAGTCTCTCTCCAAGCCAAGTGGTTCCTCTAGTCCACTCCAGTCTAAACAGTAATGACAGTCCTGGTCCCAGCCCACCTTGCTTCCAAACCGCAGACCTGCACACGAGGCTCAGGCTGCTTTGCTTGGCTCCATTGAACCATAACATCACATAAGCCGCAGAGCCACCCAATCACACTGTAGCAGGCACTCGGATGGTCTCAGCTGGCTCCGGACCAAGCCGAGCATCACAGACATATTTTTTACTGGCAACCTTTTACTTTTACTGGCATTTACTGGCAGGAGAAAATTCCCTGTTTTTTACTGGCTGCCAGTAAAAATACTGACAGTTGGCAACACTGTCATCACTTCCACACCACCAGGTCGAAACACCACCCATCAATCCTTACAATTATCCTTCTGAACTTGACATTTACATTTTAACATTGAGTTATACTCACAGGTACCTTGGTCAATGTTGAAGACCCTAGAAAATGAACATACAATAAATGTACACAATAGTCACGGTTTACTTCTCTTCTTATTCCACTACAAGTGTACGGACAGACCTTAGTGAGGCAATGAAAACAATGTCATCTACTGTGTAATTGGCCTAAGGTTAACAAGTGTCCAGCAAGGATGCCAGCTGCCCTTTCTGACAAACTGATATCCACTGGTGGGCTATGAATATATAACTTAAACAAAAGTGAAAATGTACTTTTTGGTGCTCTTAAAAAAAAAAAATAGGTCAAAATGAGAAATGTACCATAGTTCGTCAAGTACTGTTGTGTGTATATCTCCCACTATAAATACTGTATGAATTCTAATTATGGTGATAAACAAAATACATTTTGATTTTCAGGGACTACTTTCCATGATCAAAAAATTATCCATCCCCCTTATTGGTCACTGATTCTTTATCCCATCAGTTCACAACATTTTTAAACATAGGCCTCATCTGCCAAGTCCTAATGACCTCTGAGCCTCACCTGTTCCATCCCACAATTAAATATATTGCAAAAAATAACAAAAATGTATTTTTTCATATCATTTAGCAGCAAATCATATAAAAAATATTTCATTTGTCTGACAGAGGGCATGCAGCCAAAGAGAAACAAAAACATGGGACTTTTAACCACTTCAGCCCCAAAAGGATTTACCCCCTTCCTGACCAGAGCACTTTTTACAATTTGGCACTGCGTCACTTTAATTGCTAATTGCGCGGTCATGCAATGCTGTACCCAAACGAAATTTGTGTCCTTTTGTTTCCACAAATAGAGCTTTCTTTTGATTGTATTTGATCACCTCTGCAGTTTTTATTTTTTGCGCTATAAACGGAAAAAGACCGTTAATTTTGAAAAAAAACAATATTTTCTACTTTTTGTTATAAAAAAAATCCAATAAACTCAATTTTAGTCATACATTTAGTCCAAAATGTATTCAGCCACATGTCTTTGGTAAAAAAAATGTCAATAAGCGTATATTTATTGGTTTGCGCAAAAGCTATAGGGTCTACAAACTAGGGTACATTTTCTGGAATTCACACAGCTTTTAGTTTATGATTGCCTATCTCATTTCTTGAGGTGCTAAAATGGCAGAGCAGTACAACCCCCCCCCCAAATGACCCAATTTTGGAAAGTAGACACCCCAAGGAAATTGCTGAGAGGCATGTTGAGCCCATTGAATATTCATTTTTTTTGTCCCAAGTGATTGATTAATGACAAAAAAAAAAAATTTACAAAAAGTTGTCACTAAATGATATATTGCTCACACAGGCCATGGGCATATATGGAATTGCACCCCAAAATACATTTAGCTGCTTCTCTTGAGTATGGGGATACCACATGTGTGGGACTTTTTGGGAGCCTAGCTGCATACGGGGCCCCGAAAACCAATCACCGCCTTCAGGATTTCTAAGGGCGTAAATTTTTGATTTCACTCCTCACTACCTATCACAGTTTGAGGCCAAAAAATGCCAAGATGGCACAACCCCCCCCCCCCCCAAATGACCCCATTTTGGAAAATAGACACCCCGAGCTATTCGCTGAGAGGCATGGTGAGTATTTTGCAGCTCTCATTTGTTTTTGAAAATGAAGAAAGAAAAGAAAAATTTTGTATTTCTTTTTTCAATTTTCAAAACTTTGTGACAAAAAACGAGGTCTGCAAAATACTCACCATACCTCTCAGCAAATAGCTTGGGGTGTCTACTTTTCAAAATGGGGTCATTTGGGGGGGTTTGTGCCATCTGGGCATTCCATGGCCTCCGAAACTGTGATAGGCAGTGAGGAGTGAAATCAAAAATTTACGCCCTTAGAAATCCTGAAGGCGGTGATTGGTTTTCGGGGCCCCGTATGCAGCTAGGCTCCTAAAAAGTCTCACACATGTGGTATGCTCGTACTCAGGAGGAGCAACAGAATGTATTTTTGGGTGTAATTCCACATATGCCCATGGCATGTTTGGGCAATATATCATTTAGTGACAACTTTGTGCAAAAAAAAAAAAGTTTGTCATTTTCCCGCAGCATGTGTCACAATATAAAATATTCCATGGACTCGACATGCCTCTCAGCAAATAGCTTGGGGTGTCTACTTTCCAAAATGGAGTCATTTGGGGGGGGGTTGAACTGTCCTGGCATTTTATGCACAACATTTAGAAGCTTATGTCACACATCACCCACTCTTCTAACCACTTGAAGACAAAGCCCTTTCTGACACTTTTTGTTTACATGAAAAAATATTTTTTTTTTTTGCAAGAAAATTACTTTGAACCCCCAAACATTATATATTTTTTTAAAGCAAAGGCCCTACAGATTAAAATGGTGGGTGTTTCATTTTTTTTCACACAGTATTTGCGCAGCGATTTTTCAAACGCATTTTTGGGGAAAAAACACACTTTTTTAAATTTTAATGCACTGAAACACACTATATTGCCCAAATGTTTGATGAAATAAAAAAGATGATCTTAGGCCGAGTACATGGATACCAAACATGACATGCTTTAAAATTGCGCACAAATGTGCAGTGGCGACAAACTAAATACATTTTTAAAAGCCTTTAAAAGCCTTTACAGGCTACCACTTTAGATTTACAGAGGAGGTCTATTGCTAAAATTACTGCCCTCGATCTGACCTTCGCGGTGATACATCACATGCATAGTGCAATTGCTGTTTACATTTGACGCCAGACCAACGCTTGCATTCGCCTTTGCGCGAGAGCAGGGGGGAATAGGGGTGCTTTTATTTTTTTTAATTTTTTTTTTGCTTCTTTATCTTATTTTTAAACTGTTCTTTTCATTTTTTTTTTTTTAATCATTTTTATTGTTATGTCAGGGAATGTAAATATCCCCTATGATAGCAATAAGTAGTGACAGGTACTCTTTTTTGAAAAAAATGGGGTCTATTAGACCCTAGATCTCTCCTCTGCCCTCAAAGCATCTGACCCCACCAAGATCAGTGTGATAAAATGCTTTCCCAATGGCGCTGTTTACATCCGGCGAAATCTAAGTCATGAAACGCTCGTAGCTTCCAGTTTCTTAGGCCATAGAGATGATTGGAGCCATTCTGGTCTCTGATCAGCTCTATGGTCAGCTGGCCGAATTACCGGCTGCATTCTCAGGTTCCCTGTTGGGACCAGAGCCAGAGAAAAACATGGAAAACGGTGGGGGGGGGGGGACATTCCCTCCCACTGCTTGTAAAAGCAGTCTAGAGGCTAATTTTCTGCTAGGATTGCTTTTACATGAAAGCCGACCGCTGGCTGAAAAGAATGATACCAAGATAATACCTAAACCTGCAGGCATCATTCTGGTATAACCACTCAAAGTCCAGCAACATACCAGTACGTTGCTGGTCCTTGTTGGGCATATATTGTAATCTTTTTTTCATGCAGCCTGTTGGCTGAACGAAAAAAAGAGATTAATTGGTGGGTATGCCCACCATTAAAATACCTCCCTTCATCCACCCACTTCTAATCATGGGCATACATGCACCATTTATATATGCCGAAGCATGGGGGCATCCGCCCAAAAAGTTAGGATCAAATCGCTCCTCCGTCCCTGCTGCCCCCATGCTTCGGCATATATCGCTTACGACAGTGAGTCACGGCTTTATGTATCGTGGGAGCAAACGCTGTTGCGGTCAAGATAAATAAATCCACGCTGCAGCTGAATGGCGTACCTGAAAACAAAAAAATGGTTAACAATAAAATACAGTAAACAGTAAAGTATACAAAATTGCATACCTGAAAAGCAAACATGATAAAACATAATAACAATAAAACATTGCAGAATAGAATACAGTAAAAAAGAGCAGAACAATAGAGAAAGAATAGAGAGAGAGAGAACAATAAAACGACAACTATTTTTTTATTTTTTTTATTTTATATATTTTTTTGTGTTTCTTTTTTTTTTTTTTTTTACACTTTTTTTTTTGTAACTGTAACTTTTATAACTGTAACCGGTTCCAGGTTCGGGTCTCTCAAAATGTGATGGCATCTTGGGAGACCCTGTGAAAGTGTGCCTAGTCTGTGCAATGCTGTACCCTATGCTAATACTCAACTAGTGAATGGTAGCGTTCAAAACATTCACCAATGCAAAGACCAGGATTGTCAGGACAGGAGGGACAATAATAGCGGGTGTCACGCCTATATCCGCGCTTGCTGCAGACACAACATCTTTTTGGGGGGGGTTCGTTGGGTAGGGGTACTTGGGAGGACATAAAGAAAATGCCTCTCATGCAGCCGACTGCATTTGGTTGGGGATGTGAATGGGGGAAGTACGGGTGCTGCAGAAGTGGTGGGTTCCCAATTAGGATTGGCGAATGCAGCAGGAAGGGCATTATGGGAACGACGGGCCTGTGTTTGTCTTCTTCTTGATGGCAGCAGGACACTACATGTGCTTGCCACCTCACCAGCTTGAACTGCACTTATGGGACTCGCCACGTCACCAAGTGTTACTGCAGTGCTGGTTTGACTGGGGTGTACTAGGCCGCTGGTGCTTGCCAGTTCACCAAAACGCTACCAAAAAAAAAACTGTTCTCGATTGCGGGGATCAGGCCTGACTCTGCGAACGCTGCAGTTTTTTTTAGATTTTTGTAAGTGACAGTGATCGATCGATACTGCACTTGGGTGGGCTGGGCTGGGAGGAGGGGCAAAACGCAGGTGCTTGCAGGTATCTGGGCTGATCCCGCTAACACTGCGTTTTTGGGAACCCTAAACTGCTGGGGACGCTAGTATAGATCTGATCGGTTCAGGTATTGATCCTTGCAGATACTATACCACTAAGGGAGGTGTACGGTGCGTGCGTGGGTGTTAGTGCTACTGCCACTAATATGACGCTGCCTGGGGCTGGTGCAAACCTGAACTTCCTTTTCTATCACTGGGTACTATTTCCGATAACGTAGGGCACCAAAAAATGCGATGATGTACAAAGCTCTAAAAAGAATAGCTTCATAAGAGGAATAGCAGACTGCTGACACTACAGAGGTCAGTTTTTTTAGCATCTCAAATGTAATGGGCTTACGGTCATCTGAAACTTTGTGAGATCGTCTATACTCCTTCATGGCCTGACAAACCAAAAATAAATTACTGCATGCTGGAAAATGCTTTGCTTTAAAGAAAAAAGATAAATCCACCATAATTTTAGATATCTGGTTATGAGATATATCCTCTTCAAGCAAACTACATAAAAATGCTAAAATAGTTCTCAGAAGGTGAATCAAAACAGAAACCCAAATTATTGTTGAACAATCTCCATTCTCCTCCATGCAGCTGAATAGTCAGCCCACGTTTTTGGGGTGACAGAATTCTTAACAGCGACACTAATGAGGCTCAAATTAATGCCCACAGATGGTCCGGACACGGAAAGCCAGCAGGATCTCCCCCGGTAAGTAAGGTGTGGAAACAGGCCATCTCGAAACTAGACAGAGCATCTGCAATAACATTATGTGACCCAGGTATATAACTTACTTTAACCCAAATGTTCAAACGCAAGCATAAAGACACAAACTACCGAAACAGTTTAATGACCGGAGGGATCTAGAAGAAAGGCAGTTGACTGCGAAAACTACTCCTTTTCTATCCGATTGGATGACAATGTCATAGTAGTAAAAAATTTGCCCCAGATTTCCAGCGCCGCAATAACTGGAAAACGTTCCAGATGAACAATGTTCTTAACAGCCTTACTACGTATCCAAGAGGGAAACCACCTGCCGCAGCACCAATGGCTGCACCAAACTGCCGCAAAACCTCTTGAACCTGCCGCATCCATAAACAATTCGAAATCAGCTGCCCTGTATGAAGTCCTCTCGGAAGAACGACCTTCCGTTACATGTATCCAAAAATTGCGACCAAATTAACAAATCTGCTTCAAGGTCATTATTCAGACGTATGTGAGAAAAGGGGGACTTTAAACCTGATGTAGCTAAATAAAGTCTCATAGAAAAAAATTCTGCCGACTGGCATAATGCGACATGCAAAAGCTAAAACTCCTAATAAAGACTGAAGTTCTTTCAGCACAGCTTTCCTTTTCCTAATCAAAAAATAAATCAAAGTTTTCACCTTATCTATCTTCTTTATGGGCAAACTAAATTCCAACAAATTTATGTCTATGTGAATTCCTAGGAATTACAAAGAAGTGGAAGCAAAAACGGTCTTCTCCTTTGCCAGGGGAACTCCAAAATGGCTCATAATAAGTGAAAAAAAGGTTCAAAGAGTAAAAACAAATGAGGGAATCTGCCGGCCCAAATATAAAAAAATAGTCTAAATAGTGGACAACATTATCAAAACCTGACTCGAAACTAACCACCCAGTGTAAAAATTTAGAGAATTTCTCAAAATAAGAACAGGACAGGGAACAACCCATTGGCAAACACATATTGTAAAAGAAAAATTTTTAGAAGAAAAAAAGGAAGGAACTATAAGAGCTAGGAGAAACGGGAAGTAGTCTAAATGCAGATTTAATATAATAGCCTTTGCCATTAAAGTCATTAAAGCCCCATGGCCAAGGGATCTGATTTGACTAGTGCGTCCTTAAATGAGGAATACGAAACCAAGGTGAACGAACCTTCAATTTTATCGTTAAGAGAGGATCTTTTAGGATATGACAGATGATGGATGATTCTAAATAAATTTGGTTCCTTTTTAGGAACTGCTCCTAGCAGTGAAATACGCATGTTTTCAAAAGGGGAAAGGGAAAAAGGCCCGCCATGTGGCCTTCCGAGATTTCCTTCCTCACTTTTTCCCTAACCATTTCCAGATACTCAACAGCTGATTTCAAATTGCCAACTACCTTACACCCTAATCCAGAAGATGTAGGTAGCGAAAATCTGTAGGTAAACCCCTCAATTAGGAACTGCGCTATCCCCTGATCTGGGTAACGTTCCAACCACGGAAGCATATTTGTTAGCCTCACTGGTGTAAACACTTTTGGCTTGAAAACCATCCCGCTGTTGCCCTTACAAACCGACCCTTTTAAAACATTTCAAAACTGGGTGAGGACCAGAGCAAAAAACACTCATGTCTATATTTACACGATGTACCCCTTTTGCACTGGTTCTCATTGAACGCATAGCATACACCTTTCCTGTAGGGGGAAATATTGCTAACAGGAGGCTGGTGTTTAGAAAAGGGGGGTTTCTGGGTAACAATTAAATTTAGCCAAAGGCCTACATCTTTCATGCCCCATTTTAGGTTAGGATAAATGGCCATTTTTTGCCTGAAAGACTCATCATATTGATACCAACCTGTCCCCATGTTGCCTGACTCATTTGTTCTGCACAGTATTCCTGGGTTAGAGGAGCATCTCCATGGTCTTTTTTCCACTTGGGCATAATTCCAGGAGGCTTGCTAATGATAGGTATAGACTGCATGCTGACCGCAGATGCCTGCCTGCGCTTTCCTACCAGGTTGGGGACAGGGTCTGGCTGTCATCTCGCATCTCACTTTGTGTTCCCTCTCTGAAGTTTGCACCTCAGTTTATTGGGCCTTTCCGTATTCTTTGCAGGGTTAACCCAGTGGCTTACGCATTATACCTTTCTTCTAATATGCATATCTCAAATGTATTTCATGTCTCCTTATTAAAACCTTTGGTCTGCAACCGCTTTACCACCTCGGTGCCTCATCCTCACCCTGTACAAAGTGGGTTGAGAACCATGAGGAGTATGAAGTACAGTCCATTGTTGACTCCCGTAGGTTCCGTGGGTGCATACAGAACCTGGTGCATTGGAAAGGGTAAGGTCGGGAGGAACGCTCTTGG
The DNA here is from genome assembly GCA_037953035.1 of Aquarana catesbeiana. Lineage (NCBI taxonomy): Eukaryota > Metazoa > Chordata > Amphibia > Anura > Ranidae > Aquarana > Aquarana catesbeiana. Next base: position 31,811 of record JBBHAA010001120.1, read on the forward strand.
GTCTCATCCTCAGACGTACATGCCCCTGTCCTCCTCTGTGATTTCCATAGACGTTTTCCCCTCAAGCCTGGTGGTCCTCTGAGGGGGAGGGGTCATTGAGGAGGGGGTATTGTCAGGGCTGGGCCCAGCCCTTCCTTCTCTGAACTGGCTGCTCAGCTGTCGGCTAATTGCCAGCTCCTATGTCTCCACAGTGACTCACCTGTTGATGATATCCTGCTCGTCAGTCCTGCCTACTTAAGCCGTCCAGCCCAGATGATCTCTGCCTTCGCCTTGGTCACGCTCTCCTGTGTTCCTGTTAGAGGCTTGCTTGGCTGTCATTCCTTCTGGCTCCAGATCCTGCTTGCTGTTCTAGTACGCTCATCTCTGGCTCCCTGACGTTTTGACTTGTCTGTCTATCCAGTTCCTGAACTCTGGCTATGTTTTGACTATGTTTTGACTACATTTACTCTGTTTACCTTTTTTATTATTATTAAACAAGTGAGATTTAATTGTACTTCTGTCTCAGTCTGATTGGTTTATGACAGGGGGAATCAGTGGCAGAGGGGGTGGTGCGAGGGGTGGGATCAGTGGCAGTGGGGGTGGTGAGAGGGGTGGAATCAGTGGCAGCAGTGATGGTGAGGGATTGGATCAGTGGCAGCAGTGGTGGTGAGAGGGGAGGGATCAGTGGAAGCAGGGGTGGTGAGAGGGGTAGGATCAGTGGCAGCGGGGAGGTGAGAGGGGTGGGATCAGTGGCAGCAGTGTTCGTGAGGGAGGTGGGATCAGTGGCAGCAGAGGTGGTGAGAGGGGTGAGATACGTGGCAGCGGGGGTGGTGGGAGGGGTGGGGGATAAGTGGCAGCAGGGGTGGTGGGAGGGGTGGGATCAGTGGCAGCAGTGGTGGTGAGAGGGGTGGGATCAGTGGCAGTGGGGGTGGTGAGGGGGGTGGGATCAGTGACAGCGGGGGTGGTGGTGGTGAGTGGGGTGGGATCGGTAAGAGGTAGGGATCAGTTGCACTGACATCTGGCATTTTGCCAGTCAATTCCCCCTCGGTATTCCCATGCTTCCAGGGATGCCTCTGTGTCATGGGGTCTCCTCGTATAGGGTAGGGCTCCTCCCTCTTTAATCTATTGGTGTCAGCTGGTCAGCTGACTTTCTCTTTCAGTGTCCTGGGCAGTCCAGACTCCAATGAAGTGATAGTGCTTTATTTCACTTCGCTCAGCCTCCCCTTAGCGGCCAGCGGGCGGCTAACTCCACCACCCTCGCGGTGGAATGGACAATTTAAAAAAGAATCCATAAATTAATTTGTACAATGCCTTAAAAAAGTATTCATACCCCTTGAAATTTTCCACATTTTATCATGTTACAACCAAAAATATAACTGTATTCTATTGGGATTTTATGTGATAGACCAACACAAAGTGGCATATAATTGTGAAGTGGAAGGAAAATGGTAAATGGCCCATTTACCGCCCCCCGCACCCTGCTAGCCCCCCGAGCCAATGCGAGTGCCCGGTGGCCTCGATCACCGCCGGGCTCCCATGATCACCGCTGAGACGTGGAGAACCCGGAACTGTGTGTGTAAACACACAGTTTCCGGTTCTCTGAGGGGAGAACTGACAGATCCTCTGTTCATACAGAGTATGAACAGAGGACCTGTTATCTTCCCTGCACAGTCTCCATCCCCCTTCAGTTAGAACACATACTAGGACACGCTTAACCCCTTCACTGCCCCCTAGTGTTAACCCGTCACTGCCAGTGACATTTTTACAGTAATCAATGCATTTTTAATCACACCGATCGCTGTATTAATGCCAGTGGTCCCAGAAATGTATCAAAATTGTCCGAGGTGTCCGCCATAATGTCACAGTCATGATAAAAATCGCAGATCGCCACCATTACTAGTAAAAAAAAAAATTAATAATAAAAATGCTATAAACCTATCCCCTATTTTGTAGACGCTATAACTTTTGCGCAAACCAATCAATATACGCTTATTGCTGTTTTTTTTTACCAAAAATATGCAGAATACATATCGGTCTAAAAGCCCCCAACCTGTGACTGAACAGTGAAAGGAGAAGCAGCACAGAGATGAGCTCATCTCTCTGTCACTCTCTCCTCCTTTTACCATGCCAGCACATCAACTGATTGGCTCTCACAATCCAGGCACTTCAGTTTGCCTATAGCAATCACATTCAGGTACTGTATATACACTATTTCACTATTTCTATTAATAAAAAATACATATTTGATAACATATTAATGATTACAGAGCTGCAATAATTTGTGTCTTTTATATCTGTCTAGAAATCAGTTTTAAGGAAAAACCTGCTAAACCATCATGGCTTCTATCTCCATCTGCTTTCCCATAATTCCCTATTACTGACAACATACAGTTGGTGCTTTATAGTCATAGAGATGACATCTGGTTTTCTTCCACTCTTTCCTCTGCGTCTTCAATATTCCTGGTCTTGGAAACGCTTACAGTCTTCATGTGACAGTAGACAATAAAGACCCCTATAAGTATTATGATTCCAGATGCCGACAATCGAAGTATGCTCTGCAATGTGTAATCAATAGCCTTTTCACCTTAAAAGAATTAAAAAGGAACATATAAAATAGCTATCACCATTAAAGTATACCTAAAGGAAAATTTATTTTTTTTAGTTTTGTACAGAGTGGAGAGGGATTAGAACCCTTTTCAGGTTTTTATTGCTGTCTGTGCCCCTATTCGAGAGATTCACCCTTTCTATTTGTCCTGTTTACTGTTATGACTGGGAATTAAAGTTAAAGAAAATCCCAAATTATGGGTTGTCCCAAGAACAAGAATAGGGAGGAAAATCTTCCATGGGGACACTAGTTCTGGTGACAACCAGGAATTCCCTCACCTCAAGTGGATGATCTTTCTGAACGTTAATGTAAAGTGGATGATCTCTCTGAACATCAATGTAAAGTGGATTATCTTTCCTAACTCTACTACAAAGTGGACAATTCCTCTGAACTTTAATGAAAGCAAACAATTCCTCTGAATTCTAATATACAATGGATGATTCCACTGAACGCTAATTGTAAAGCGAACGAACGTTATGCGCTCTAATGTACAGTAGACAATATCTCTGAATTCAAATTTAAAGTGGATGATCCCTCTGAATTCTAATATAGTGTGGACCATTCCACTGACTTCTAATGTAGAGTGGACCATTCTTCTGAATACTAATGTAAGGGAGAGTTAGGCTGGCCATACACTATACAATTTTCTGATTCAATTTCCTTTAGATTTACCTTCAACTATGTAGTGCAAGGGCCTGTCTGATTGCATACAAATTGAAAGGGTTTAGGTTTGACCTCATATTATATGGTTTTGGTAAATCTAAAGGAAAGTTGAACAGGAAAATTGTATAGTGTATGGCCAGCTTAATCATACTGAATGATAATGCAAAGGTAGAAATGGTAATGGAAAGGTGGACTGCTTAAGGCACATGTGATAGAAAGCAGAGAAATTAGAGGGTATGCAAGGCATAATAAACCTTTACTAGCTCAGGGTCTTCAAAAGGCTTCTAAATGAGGCCCTGTCATAAATGGTAAAGTCATATTATAGTCTGCAAAGTAGTTTGAGGAGCGCACATTTGTCAGACTGTAGACTATGCTGACCCAATGCGGAACTTTCATACGTACCTCTCAAATTCTTAGCTTGCATCCATATTCCATACCTCGTACGTTATTAGATTTGTAGAATCCTGTAATAGTGCGCTGTTACTTATGATCCACCTCCCGTGTTTTGATGCACTTATAAAAATCGCATTAAAAATCTAATAACACACTACAGTGATAATCCACTTAATTGCCAATAGTAAACTCTATAAATTCACTTCACTTACAGATGAAGTGTTATGTGCAATAATCAAATATGTATATACATTGTGCCATGAATGCAATAAACATGTAATTTAAACATAGTGCTCCAAAACATATATACTGTAATTAAGAGTGTGCTCCAACAGTTTATACAGTCTCTTTGCATAAACTTGATCAGAGGCAGCTCTAGGCTTTGTGAGGCCTTAGGCAAATCTTAGACATGAGGCCCCACTCCCGCCCATAATAGGAAAATAATTCAAGTGATAAAAATTAACTGTATAAATTGCATATATTAAGAGCCTTAACTCCTTTGACCTATGAATGCAGAATTCTAGAATTCTCTCTAACCAATCCTTCTTTAACCGCTTGCAGACCAGCCGCCGCAGTTGTACTGCGGCAGCATGGCTCGGCTGCGCAAATCACCGTTATGTTACGTCGATAACATAAACGGCCACTAGGGGGCGCTTGCGCCCCCCCCCCCGCTCGCTCCCCTGGCCGATACGAGTGCCCAGCGGTCTCGATCACCGCTGGGCTCCTGCTATCGCTCGGGGCACATGGAGAACCGGGAGCTGTGTGTGTAAACACACAGTTTCCGGTTCTCTTCTACAGAGTATGAACTGAGGATCTGTTAGTTTCCCTGCACAGTCCCCATCCCCTTCAGTTAGAACACTTCCTAGGACACACATTAACCCCTTCACTGCCCCCTAGTTTTAACCCCTTCACCGCCAGTGACATTTTTACAGTAATCAATGCAATTTTAATCGCACTGATCGCTGTATTAATTCTAATGGTTCCAAAAGTGTGTCAAAATTGTCCGATGTGTCCACCATAATGTCGCAGTCACAATAAAAATGCCATAAAACTATCCCCTATTTTGTAGACGCTATAACTTTTGCGCAAACCAATCTATATACTCTTATTGAGATTTTGTTACCAAAAATATGTAGAAGAATATGTATCAGCCTAAATTGAGGAAAAAAAATGTTTTTTTATATATTTTTTGGGGATATTTATTATAGCAAAAAGTAAATAATAATGTGTTTTTTTTTTCAAAATTGGCGCTCTTTTTTTGTTTATAGCGCAAAAAATAAAAACCGCAGAGGTAAACAAATACCACCAAAAGAAAGCTCTATTTGTGGGAAAAAAAGGATGTCAATTTTGTTTGGGAGCCACAACGCACGACCGCGCAATCGTCAGTTAAAGCGCTGCAGTGCCGAATTTCAAAAAGTGCTCTGGTCTTTGGCAAGCCAAACGGTCCGGGGCTTAAGCGGTTAATCAAAGACAAAGGTTAATCAAAGACCATTAAACATAGTGTATATATATATATATATATATGTGTAATTTATATTTATATATACAGTATCTCACAAAAGTGAGTACACCGCTCACATTTTTGTAAATATTTTATTATATCTTTTCATGTGACAACACTGAAGAAATGACACTTGTCTACAATGTAAAGTAGTGAGTGTACAGCTTGTATAACAGTGTAAATTTGCTGTCCCCTCAAAATAACTCAACACACAACCAATAATGTCTAAACCAATGGCAACAAAAGTGAGTACACCCCTAATAATTGGGCCTAATTAGCCATTTTCCCAACCCGTTGTCATGTGACTCGTTAGTGTTACAAGGTCTCAGGTGTGAACGGGGAGCAGGTGTGTGAAATTTGGTGTTATCGCTCTCACTCTCTCATACTGGTCACTGGAAGTTCAACATGGCACCTCATGGCAAAGAATTCTCTGAGGACCTGAAAAAAATAATTGTTGCTCTACATAAAGATGGCCTAGGCTATAAGAAGATTGAGAAGTCCCTGAAACTGAGCTGCAGCACGGTGGCCAAGACCATATTGTTGCCAGCGGCCTCATGTCTAAGATTTGCTTAAGGCCTCACAAAGCCTAGAGCCGCCTCTGATCAAGTTTATGCAAAGAGACTGTATGAACTGTTGGAGCACACTTTTATTACAGTATATGTGTTTTGGAGCACAATGTTTAAATTACATGTTTATTGCATTCATGGCACAATGTATATGCATATTTGATTATTGCACATAACATTTTATCTGTAAGTGACAGAATTTATAGAGTTTACTATGGGCAATTAAGTGGATTGTCACTTTAGTATCTGATTGTCACTTTAGTATGTGATTAGATATTTGATGCAAAAGTGCATCAAAATGCAGGAGGTGGATCATCAAAAACAGCACATTATTACAGGATGCTACATGTTTGATCTTTCCTAATATTCAAGGAAGTTTGTGGTGCAGCAGTTTTTATTTTCTCCATTTTATTATATTTGTGGCTAAGTGCAACCTTTTAGAATCTTTACTAACGTTCTCAGATTTGCCTTCCTAAAAAGTGACTACACTAATGAATAAAAAAATACTAATCTGTTAGGCACCAAACACATCATTTGCAAGGTCCAGAAGACTAACATAAAACATTATACACAACATATTTGCAACATATTTGATGTTTAATAAATAGAAATTTCATTCTGTTTAAAAAAAAATATGGTTTTCAGATTGTAAACACGTCATATGGAAACGTAGAAGTGCCCAGGATTGTTGGCATTTAACTGAAAAAAATGTCAATAAGCGTATGTTTATTTCTTTGCGCAAAAGTTATAGCGTCTACAAACTATGGGATATTTACTGGAATTTATGCAGCTTTTAGTTTATGACTGCCTATTTTATTTCTTGAGGTGCTAAAATGGCAGGGTAGTACAAAACCCCTCCAAATGACCCCGTTTTGGAAAGTAGACACCCCAATGAATTTGCTGAGAGGCATGTTGAACCCATTGAATATTTCATTTTTTTTGTCACAAGTGATTAAAAAAATGACAAAAAAAACATCACTGAAATGATATATTGCTCACACATGCCAAGGGTATATGTGGAATTACACCCCAAAATACATTCAGCTGCTTCTCCTGAGTACAGGGATACCACATGTGTGGGATTTTTTGGGAGCCTAGCCTTGTAAAGGACCCCAAAAACCAATCACCGCCTTCAGGCTTTCTAAGGGCGTAAATTGTTGATTTCACTCCTCACTACCTATCACAGGTAGTGAGGTAGTAAAATGCCAAGATAGCACACTACTTTCTGAAATGGGTTCATTTGGGGGGGTTTTGTGCTATCCTGGCATGTCATGACCTCCAAAACGGTGATAGGTAGTCAGGAGTAAAATCAAAAATTTACGCCCTTAGAAAGCCTGTAGGCAGTGATTGGTTTTCGGGGTCCTGTACGAGGCTAGACTGCAAAAAGTCTCACACATGTGGTATCTCCGTACTCAGGAGAAGCAGCAGAATGCATTTTGGGGTGCAATTCCACATATGATCTATTGCTCACACCTGCCATAGTTATTTAGTGATAACTTTGTGTAAAGAAAGAGGCCCTATAGATTAAAATGGTGGGTGTTGCAGTTTAAAAGCCTTTACAGGTTACCACTTTAGATTTACAGAGGATGTCTACTGCTGGAATTACTGCTCTCGATCTGATGTTCGTGGTGATACCTCACATGTATGCTGCAATTGCTGTTTACATAAGACACAAGACCGATGCTTGCGTTTTCCCTGCGCACGAGCACAGGGGACAGGGGTGCGTTCATTTTTTTTATATATATATATAATTATTTATTTGTATTTTTTATTTTATTTTTACAATGCCTATTGAATTAAAGAAAAAAATATCATTTTTATTATCACAGGGAACGTAAATATTCCCTATGATAGCAATAGCTAGTGACAGGTACTCTTTTTTGAAAATGTTGGATTCTATTAGACTCTAGATCTCTCCTCAGCCTTAAGGCACTGGATGTACAGATACTTATATGAAGTAACTTGTTTTCTTAACTGACAGTGAAACAATTTACCTCTAATCTGGACAAAGACATCCTCACTCTTCTTAGAAATGTTGGATGCAGATCTCACTTTACAGACATAATTCCCAGAATCCTCCAGCTGGACGGACTGGACTCCATATTGATCGGATGAACTGAATTCCTGAACATTCTGTCCATCTCTGTAGAAGGCAAACTGCAGTTCTGTCCTCTGTCTGAGCGGACTGAGACTTGTGTCACATGTCAGGGTCATGTTGTCACCTTCTAAGACTTCCAATGTGCTTACATTTAGCACCAGGGTAAGAAACAACTCTGCAAATAATAAGCAATTAAACAAATTGCATTTGCTAGAAAGGATGAGCATCAAAATTCAGTGAAAATTTGGTGAAATTTGTTTTCCTTGAAGCTGAATTTCAGGTATGCATAGTTAAGCCAGCCATAGATGGTTCAAATCTCGGCCAGTTCAGCAGGGACCGTCCAGAGGTTCGAACTATCTATGGCAGGCTGATTGTAACCAAGTCAATCCATCAACTTGGGCACAACCACTATGTCGGACTATTGCCTACAGCTATAGCCACTAGCAATAATCATTGTGCTCTCCTGGCAAGGATGGCTCTCTGTGCCCTCATTTCCCACCAGGAGAACACAATGGCTCAGTGGGAGGGATTCCCCCATCAACGCTGACTGTGTTGATAGGGGAATCGAGCAATTTTCTTTCCTGCCACTTGTGGTTGCAGAAAAGAAAATCACATCATCTATGGCCTGCTGTACATTGGTCCAACTAGGACCAATGTAAGTATGCATATGGCATACTTACATCACTCCTAAAGTGATCGCCACATCTTCAGGGTTCCGTGTTCTCCTGCATAGTGAAAACAGGGGCTGCTGATAGAATGTGGAATAGTCAGGATGGTGACAATACTATCTCCACCTCACCCAATAAGAGAATGCCTTGCACTCAATGAGGAAAATGCAAGGTGTTCTGTGAATGGCACTTATGTCAAGTGGGTGACCCCCTGTGGTTACTGTGTAACAGGCCAGCCTTTCTTAACCTTTTTACCTCAGGGGAACCCTTGAAATTATTGTTAGGTAACGGGGGAACCCTTCTAAAACCAATTTATAAAGGGACAATGGCAACAATGCCCCTTTACATTGGTGGTCAGAGGGAAGAATGTTCCTTACATTGGTGATCAGTGGGAAGAATGCTCCTTACATTGGTGAACAATGAGAAGAATGCTCCTTACATTGGTGGTCAGTGGGAAGAATGTCCATTACATTGATGGTCAGTGTTAGAATGTGCCTTACCCTGGTGACCAAAAGGGATTATGCCCCCTCCCCATTACAGTGGTATTCTGAAGACCTGAACCAAGAGTTCTGACTTATTCTGTTTTTTCCTAGGATTGCTGTTATTGTTTGTTTCTGCGTTCTGTTTAGGATTCCTGGCAATCGTGTAATGGTATCCAGTAACTCGGGTTATGAATATTTATATCTCCCTGGCTAACCACTAGGGAGGTTTATTGTCGGTGGTGCATGCTGGGGAAGGGTATAAATATCTGGGAGTGACCTTGGAAGGGTCTGTTGCCACTTAGGCTCTGCCCAAGGAGGGTGTGCTGCTGTGTGTTTCTGTCCCCAAGTCTGGGACCTGAAACTTTTTGTTGTCCTCTAGGAAGTGTAGCCAACCCCCATATGGGTGGCTGAGTGTAGTGGTTCACCTGTCACCCAGCCCAATATCCATCTCTCAGTCACTCAGAGACACAGAACAGTCCATAAATTATTATTATTTTTTTTAATTGAGGGGATTAAACTTGGATGGGAATGGGTAATTATGGGATGCCCAGGATATTCAGTGTAACGTGCTTGGGACTTCTATATACATCTCAGTATATACACTCCACTCCCCCCAAAAATCCATACCAGACCCTTATCTGAGCATGCAACCTGGCAGGCCGCAGGAAAAGAGGGGGGGGATGAGAGCGCCCCCCCTCCTGAACCGTATCAGGCCACATGCCCTCAACATGGGGAGGGTGCTTTGGTAGCCAAGGGCCTCATCCCCACAACCCTTGCCCGGTGGTTGTGGGGGTCTGCGGGCGGGGGGCTTATAGGAATCTGGAAGCCCCCTTTAACAAGGGAACCCCCAGATCCCGGCCTCCCCTCCTGTGTGAAATGGTAACGGGGTACAAATGTACCCCTACCATTTCACAAAAAAAGTGTCAAAATGGAAAAAATGACATGAAACGGCTTGGGGACAAGTCCTTTTTTAAAAAATAAAATTGTCCCACAAAGTCTTCTTCTTCTTCTCTTGCTCCGCCAAAAAAAAAAAAAAAAGGACTGGTAATGGACTGTGGGGGAATCCCATGCATTTTTTTTCAATGACTTTTATCTGTATTGCCGAGACCCGACAATTTATTATAGCCGCGAGTAGTTTTAAATGACTTTTTTTCCTTTAGAAATGTCATTTTGTGCAGGGACTATTCTAAACACGGGAAACATGCGCCCCTTTACAGGCATACTATAGACACCCCCCCCAGGTACGAAATTTAAAGGAATATTTCACGTTTATTGTTTCACTTTAAGAATTATTAAAATCACTGCTCCCGAAATAACGGCCGTTTTTAAAACTTTTTTTTGCATTGATCCATGTCCCCTGGGGCAGGACCCGGGTCCCCAAACACTTTTTATGACAATACCATGCATATAAGCCTTTAAAATTACACTTTTGTGCTTTTAAAGGGTGTTTTGCGGCTTTCGAATTTGATGCAAACACCCCAAACTGTTCGCTATTCGGCGAACGGGCGAACAGCCAATGTTCGAGTCGAACTCATGGGCGGCACAGTGGCGCAGTGGGTAGCACTCTCGCCTAGCAGTAAGAAGGGTCACTGGTTCGAATCCCGACCACGACACTACCTGCCTGGAGTTTGCATGTTCTCCCTGTGTCTGCGTGGGTTTCCTCCGGGTACTCCGGTTTCCTCCCACACTCCAAAGACATGCTGGTAGGTTAACTGGATCCTGTCTAAATCGGCCCTAGTATAGGTATGAATGTGAGTTAGGGACCTTAGATTGTAAGCTCCTTGAGGGTATAGGGACTGATGTGAATGTATAATATATATATGTAAAGCGCTGCGTAAATTGACGGCGCTATATAAGTACCTGAAATAAATAAATAAATAAATAAATGTTCGACTGGAACATAAAGCTCATCCCTACTCCAGACTAGCTAGCACCGCATGGTAGGCCTGACACTACTTCAGTCAGGCCTCGGTGAACTGCTTTTTGTGGTCAAGGACCTTGGGCCCCTGTGGTGTATAAATAGTTCAGGTGCCAGCTGTCCTCTAACTCAGTTACCAACCCCAGATAGCTCTCTTCAGGTCAGTGTTGTATTTTGGCCTAGCCGGCGCCGCCCCCCGCACGAAAAAAGCCCCCCCTCTGCCTCCCAAATCAGTCCATTCACTGCAGGAAGTTGCTGGCCGAGCGTCTCTTACATGCAGCACACACAGCGTGTGCTCACAGTTCCCCCCTCCCCCTCCCCCTCCCCTTCCCCTCTGCACAGACAGGAGAGAGAGACTTGTCAGCATCTCCTCCGATGTTGTGATTCCAGGATTGTGTCTTCAGTGGGCAGACCCAGCTACAGTCCGCATATCCTGGAGGGTGAGGATAAAATCCCCATCCTCTTCACTGTTTCTCCTTGAAAACCTCACACAGGACTTATCTGTGCTCTGACTGCTTCTCCTATCATCTCCCTGTGATCTGAAATACGACTCTCTGATAATTAACCCTTTGTGTCCTTGCTGTGTTTTACTACTCTGCTTCAATGGACACATGTACACTGCTGCTTACATTAATGGTTAACTCTTTACAGCTCAATATCTGCAGGCTGGTGCTTCTGGAATCAATGGCATTTAACACCTTAGTGTCTGCTGTATATGTGGTTAACCTTTCATAGCTCCTTGTATCTCTTCTCCCTGGTTCACATTGATGCTACTTTGAAATCACGCTATTTCACTTGAAGTAGCGCAATTTCAAAGTAGCAAGGTCAGCGCAATTTTAGGTGATACTTGATAGACATTCGTGTGTCTTCATTCACAGATGTCTATTGAAGTCGCACCTGAAATCGGCAAAAGTACAGAAAGTACTTTTGCAAATCGGTGCGACACTGATTTTGCAAAATCAGTGTCGCACCGATTGGAACAGTGCCATTGCCTCCAATAGCCTGTGACTTTTCATGCGATTTGATCTCTCAAATCACATGTGATAGGGTTGAAATAATGACTTAGAGTTCCACTTTAATTGTTTCTGTTTTTTCTTACCTGTGTACGTATCAATTGTTCTATTTAAATTGTTTGTGCTCCTTTCTTACCTGTGTACGTATTAATTGTTCTATCAATCTGTATCTAGATGGAATTTGGAACTGCTGAATAATCATTACATGTTCGCTGATGAGAAACTCTTTGTACCTTAACCTCATTTGGTAATGCCGATAAGATTACTGCTTTTGGAACTGCCTATAAAAGAAGTAAAGGGAGCAGTCCTTTTTTGGGATGCTCAGAACTTTGATACAGACATACCTGACTCTGTGTCTTAATTCCTATATGAAGCAATAATTAGACAAAGCAATATAAACTATAAGCAACTTATTTAAAAGTTGACCCTAACATTTTGGCGCCCGAAACAGGGACTCACCAATGATACTACAAGAGGTGGACGAACGCGGCTGACGGAACAAAAAGACAGGCATTCCGGGAACCACAGATCAAAAAAAAACCTGCGCAGGTAAGAAAAAGCTTTATTTTTCTTATATTCTGTGCTCCCCTGATTTGTGCCTATCCGTTCTGTCAGTTACGGTTCTCCTGGTTTTAAAACACCAGCCTCTGTAGTGGTGAGTCTAGAATTACTGCATATTTTAGTTTATATTGCTGGAATTATTTGTTTGTTTTGTCTGTCTTGTCTGTCTTGTCTGTCTTGTTGAGAAAGTGAATGAGCCTTGTCAAGGATGGTATGAGTTAGAAGGGGATTGCCGAACTAAGCAACGGAATGCGCCTTACCTCACACGATTGGGAACCTGAGGGCTTGTGAGCTTGGGGGTCTGACGCTTATGCTTAACCTCACATCTAACTCATAAACCATAGACGGGTTGAGAGTATAAGCCCTGTCTGCTCCATAAAGCAGGGATAAGAGTGTATGAGAGGGATTCCCAGATACGGGGAGGGAATAAGGTCTCAACAAAGTCCCGAGATCTAGTCGGATACCTGGCCACTTAAAGGAATGCTTGTATATGTTGTAGCCGCATTTTTGTATATGTTGTAGCCGCATTCTGGTTTGTTATTGGGCTAGCATATAAAGTAATTATTTATTTTTGGGCTAGCATATAAAGTAATTCGGTTTCAGAAATCTCATTCCGGAGAGGTTTCTAGAATTCTAGCACCCTAGGAGGAAGGCAACGAGGAACTAGTGTAACTTAGCTGGTTTGCTATTGGGCTAGCATATAAAGTAATTATTCATTCTTGTATATGTTGTAGCCGCATTATATTGTACACTAAGTGTCCCACACGCTACCTAGGCAGGACTGTTAGAATGGGCAGGGGAACACAAAACCCCGTCAGGGAATTGTGGCGCACTATACGGTGCCACAGATAATTAAGAACATTTATGGGAAAACCGAAGCACAGGACTTTAAGGATGTCCTTCGTAAATTTAAGGTGAAAGGAGCAGCGGGCTTAGACCCGGATGTATGGAGTGAAATAAAAAGGGACAGACAAGGAGAGGTGTTAGAGAAGCAATGGATGCATCAGGTTCAATGCTTAATTAAGGTCTCAAATAGAGCGAAAGAAGAGGGGTGGAAGTATAATCCAGATTGTGATGGTTGGGATATGAAAGATAGAAGAACAAAAAATGTCGAGGCTCCCAGCTCAGCCATCCCACCCCCATACACTGACGTAGAACGCAAACCACACAAGATATATCTGGTACTTGAGGGGAGAGGATGGGTTTGTCAGGATTTTGGAGCACAAAACCCAGAATGGGCAGTAGAATGTGTGCATTGTGGGGCACAAAAACCTCATCCAGAAACTGTAGCTCCCATACGCACTGATACACGCATTGTTCAGGTAAACAATCCAGAATTTGGACAAGCAGCCCATCCAAATGCCCCGCCTACTGTCACTCGTAGAATGCAAATAAGGACTTGGGCACCATGGTCGGCAGACACCCTTATGGCATTAATACAGAGCGCCCCAGACCCGGTAGCAAAGCCAGCTGCTTTTTGTAGATTTGTGACACAGTTAATGAATACACATGAAGCGACCTGGCAGGATGGGGAGGATCTATGCAGACACAAAATGACTCTGACCCTGTTTAACCAGTTTATGACAGAAATAGGTCCACACAGACCTGCAGGACAAGTTGATGGGGATGGCAATTTAGAGACAGGACATGTCAGACATATAGACTCAAGGGCCCCTTTTATTGCTAGATTAGAAGCTTTTTGTCAGGCAAAACAACAGGAGAGGGGGTCCATATCACCCATGAAGCAAATGCCAGGACAGACTGTATCGGAATTTTACTTATCTATGGAAAGTATGATGGCAGATGAGGGATTGGACTTGGCCCTGCCAGTCACAATCCGAGCCTTCAATAGACAATTTATGGAGGGATTAATTCCACAGATAAGTGAGAGACTGAAAGCCTGCACACCAGAGTGGAGGGCAACTAGAGATAGAGGGACGTTGTTACAAAAAGCGCAAGGCATAGAGGCGGACTTAGCAGAAACCAAAGGGAGGAAATCTCATGCTATCAACGCACTCGGAGGTCCCCAAGAGCAAGGTAGAGGTTCCTTTCGCAAACCCCTTACCTGTCACTACTGTAACAAGATTGGTCACATCAGACGCAACTGTAAGAAAAGAATAAGGGATGAAGGAGAGGAAGGTGTTGATTCTCCAGTTAATCAGAGAAGGAACCAGCCCAGGGACAACAAAAATAGTCATATCAGGCAGCAGGGAGATGGTCCACGAGCATGACTCACCCCGGTTTTAGAAAAATCCAAAACAACAATGCTTAAGACAAATATAACGGTTGGTAATAAGAAAATCTCTTGTTTAGTCGATACAGGAGCTTCACGCTCGTTACTTTCTGACTCTGAACTACTCCCTGGCCAAAAATCACCTGACACTTTACTAATAACTGGATATGATGGCATTTTAGCCGACGCCCCGCTTACAAAACCTCTGAAAGTTAAAGTAGGAAACCACATGTTCCTTTCACGCTTTCTGGTATCCAGAGGAGCCCCCACTAATTTGTTAGGAGCTGACATTTTGCAGAAAATAGGAGCTAACATTACCTATCACCCAGATGGCACTGTCACCTTAGCTATAGGGGATAATCAAGAACACATGGAGATGTGTAACCTAATACAATACCTAGAGGAGGAATCGGAATTGTCCGGCCCACCTCCTTCAGACTTAGATCAGATTTTGTCGTCCCTTCCAGGAGAACTATGGGAAAAACATCCAGCTGATGTTGGACTTTTGCCCATACCTCCGGTTACCCTACAGCTGATTCCAGGAGCAGTGCTTCCCCAACAAAAGCAGTATCCACTTAGTGCACCCCAAGAGACGGCCATAGAAATGCAGGTCCAATTCTTCTTAAAAAGTGGAGTTCTAAAAGAGGTAAAATCACCGGCAAACACTCCCTTGTACCCGGTTAAAAAGAAATTAGTAGCCGGTAGTCCGGTTAAGTATAGAATGGTCCAAGACCTTAGAGCGGTCAACAAAATACTAGCCCCGATGACACCTTTAGTACCCAATCCACATACATTACTGTCACAAATACCATCAACCAGTATGTACTTTACGGTTATAGATTTAGCGAATGCTTTCTTTTCCGTCCCGGTTACTGAAGAATGCCAACTTTGGTTCGCATTTTCAATCAAAAATCGGCAACTAACCTGGACACGCCTACCTCAGGGTATGGCGCATTCACCTACCTTGTATTCGCAAGCATTGCAAACGGTGTTGGGAGAATGGGTACCACCAGATTCCTGTGTATTGTTACAATATGTGGATGATTTATTGTTATGCTGCCCTGACAAAGAAACTTGTTTGGCCACCACCCTTAATTTGTTGCGATTTTTGGCAGAAAAAGGTTGCAAGGTTAATAAGAAAAAGTTACAAGTGTGTCAGGAAAAAGTTATCTTTTTGGGACATTGTATATCACAGGGTACGAGACATCTCACTGAGGAGAAGGTTCAAGTGATAAAGGGAATGTTACCCCCACGGAATTTCAAACAATTGCGTATGTTTTTAGGTATCGTGTCATATTGTAGACAGTGGATACCACATGCTAGCGCTTTGATGCAGCCATTATACGATTGTTTGAAAATTGTACCGTATATGCTTACAGAAATAGCTTATGAGTCGTTTATCACTTTGAAAAAGTTGTTGATTTCTGCCCCGGCTATTGGTATACCAGATTACACCAAGATATTTAATCTGTACATTGCTGAGATCACTGGACACGCCACAGGTGTTCTGACACAGGCACATGTAAAACAAAGACCAGTCGCTTACTTTTCAGCAGCATTAGATCCAGTATCTAGAGGTTCACCGTCTTGTGTACGGGCGGTAGCTGCAGTGTCAATTATCATAGATAAGTCATCAGAGATTGTTCTAGACAATCCAGTCGTAGTGCATACCACACATGACATACATGCAATCTTGTCTCAGGTACAGCCCAAACACATTTCAATGGCTAGGCAATTAAGATTACAGTGTACTTTACTCTTACCTCCAAATGTTACTTTTCAGCGCTGTACAACCTTAAATTTGGCCACCTTTTTGCCTCTTCAGTCACCAGATTTGGCAAGGGGGAATGATAGTACTAATAGTACTAGTGAGAAAAGAAATGAGGACACTGACATTCTTTTGTTTAAAGAAGTAGATCAGCACGATTGTTTTCAGCTCATGGAACAGGAGACAATGGGATTCCCACATGTTACAGATACACCGATTTTAAATGCTGAGTACACCTTGTATATAGATGGTAGTAGGTTTGCTGATGACAAGGGTAAATATCACACAGGGTATGCTGTAGTGACTGATACGCAGGTAATTGAAGCACAGCCCTTACCAGCCCACATGTCAGCACAGGAAGCAGAATTAAAAGCTTTAGAACAAGCCCTAGAATACTTAAAAGAACGAGAAGGGAATATTTACACTGACTC
The DNA here is from genome assembly GCA_037953035.1 of Aquarana catesbeiana. Taxonomy (NCBI): domain Eukaryota; kingdom Metazoa; phylum Chordata; class Amphibia; order Anura; family Ranidae; genus Aquarana; species Aquarana catesbeiana. The sequence goes on from JBBHAA010001120.1 coordinate 48,690, forward strand.
TGCCTACGCTTATGGTGTAGCGCACGATTATGGCCACATATGGAGAGCTAGAGGTTATCTGACAGCAGCAGGTACACCTGTAAAACATGGAGAAGGGATTAAGAGAGTCCTGAACAATCTTCAAAAGGTTAAACGAGTAGCCATTATGAAGATAGCGGCACACACGAGCGCAAAAACAATTGAGGCAAAAGGAAATGCATTTGCAGATTTGACTGCAAAACAGGCAGCTCTAGGGGAAGGAAGCCCTGAGACCTTAGCAGCGGTAGAGGTGAGTATCCCAGAACCAACATGGCAGCAGCTGAGTAAATTACAGGAGCAAGCAGGGGAGAGCGAGAAAGATAAGTGGGTCAGAATGGGAGCAGCACCAGACCTTGACAATGTATGGAGGGAAGGAGGCAAAATATGCCTGCCTGCCTCTCTGTACCCAGCAATGGCAGCGGCAGTTCACCTACCCACACACGTCAGTTCCAATTCCATGTATAGGATTGTGAACCAAGGATGGCTCGCCCCTGGATTCAGTAGCACTGCAAGAAACTACTGTGCAGCCTGCCAAATCTGTCTCCTGAATAACCCAGGACAGAGAGTAAAAACCCCACGAAAACACCAGGTCCGGGCCCAATACCCCTTCCAGAGACTGCAGATTGATTACATACAAATGCCTAAGAGCGGCCCTTTTGAATTTGTCCTCGTGTGTATCGATTTATTCTCAGGTTGGCCCGAAAGTTATCCAGTAAAATCGGCTACAGCTAAAGCCACAGCTAAGAAACTGATCACTGAGTTAATACCTAGGTTTGGTCTTCCTGAAACCATAGAATCAGATAGGGGGACACACTTTACAGGAGAAATCATGCAGAATGTGATGACCATGTTAGGGGTTCAACAAAGTTTTCACACCCCTTACCACCCACAGAGTTCAGGATCAGTGGAGAGAGTAAATGGGACAAAAAAGCTAAAAATACAAAAAGCCGTGCAAGAGTTAAACAAGCCTTGGCCAGAATGCCTGCCTCTGGCTTTGTTCTCTATAAGGTACACTCCAACAGGAAAGACAGGATTATCCCCATATGAGATACTTTTTGGGAATGCACCTAGATTGGGTTTATACTTTCCACAGAGTATGCAATTGCAATGTGATAGTTTGACTGCATATGTGATACAATTACAACAACGTCTAACTAAGATCCACAAAAGTGTGTATTCTTCTCTTCCAGACCCTAATTCAATAACAGGTACACATACTCTGCTACCAGGGGATTATGTATATGTGAAGAAACACACCAGAAAGACATTGGAACCCAGGTTTGAAGGTCCTTACCAAGTACTCTTGACCACAGCCACCTCAGTAAAGCTGGAAGGAAAACCTACCTGGATACACGCATCACATTGCAAGAAACAACCCGAGAAAACAACATGATGAAATATCTACTTACATATTTTTTGTTGAAGATTGTTGTTTTACAAATATATGCATGGACTCCTGGTATTAATGTACTTGAAGTAGAGGAAACAACAACTTTCGAATGGGCTATAGATGATCCTAAAGTAGCAAATTATTATTGACAAAGGTAGACTAGTACATCTTTCCTCGCAGATACAACAGGATACTGCACCACATTGGTGGGATATATTTAGTGGAATGTCTTCTACAGCAACCAATACCTTTCACTGGTTGTTAAGTCCAATGGTAATTATTATTCTAATATTAATATCACTTACAATCACAAATATATGTGTATACAGGAAAATAAATAGGAAAATTAGGAGAATAGACAGGGTATACTGATAAATGTGTATTGACATCACCCTACTCCTATAAAACTCCTCTTCTTGAATTTTAAGATGTTGGTAATACCTAGGGGGATGGGTTCTACCCCTCTGACAACTCGCGGTCAGGGAAAGGACTCTGGGGAAAAACTGACTAGAACTTATTCATGAGGACCCAGGGGGAAGGAGAGGATGATGTCAAAGGGGGAAATTGATAGGGTTGAAATAATGACTTAGAGTTCCACTTTAATTGTTTCTGTTTTTTCTTACCTGTGTACATATCAATTGTTCTATTTAAATTGTTTGTGCTCCTTTCATACCTGTGTACGTATCAATTGTTCTATCAATCTGTATCTAGATGGAATTTGGAACTGCTGAATAATCATTACATGTTCGCTGATGAGAAACTCTTTGTACCTTAACCTCATTTGGTAATGCCGATAAGATTACTGCTTTTGGAACTGCCTATAAAAGAAGTAAAGGGAGCAGTCCTTTTTTGGGATGCTCAGAACTTTGATACAGACATACCTGACTCTGTGTCTTAATTCCTATATGAAGCAATAATTAGACAAAGCAATATAAACTATAAGCAACTTATTTAAAAGTTGACCCTAACACATGACAAATTGCTCCAATGTGAACCTAGGCTTAGGCTCAGTTCACACTGGCTTTGATGGGCACTGATGAGGCTGCATTGATGGGCACTGACAAGGCTGCACTGATGAGCACTAATGAGGCTGCTTTGATGGGCACTGATGAAGCTGCATTGATGGGCACTGATGAAGCTGCATTGATGGGCACTGATGAAGCTGCATTGATGGGCACTGACAAGGCTGGTTTGATGGGCACTTATGAGCTTTGATGGGCACTGATGAGGCTGCTTTAATGGGCACTGATGAGGCTGCATTGCTGGGCACTGATGAGGCTGCATTGATGGGCACTGATGAGGCTGCATTGATGGGCACTGACGAGGCTGCATTGATGGGCACTGACGAGGCTGCATTGATGGGCACTGATGAGGCTACATTGATGGGCACTGATGAGGCTGCATTGATGGGCACTGACGAGGCTGCTTTCATGGGCATGATGAGCTTTGATGGGCACTGATGAGGCTGCTTTGATGGGCACTGATGAGGCTGCATTGCTGGGCACTGATGAGGCTGCATTGCTGGGCACTGACGAGGCTGCATTGATGTGCACTGATGAGGCTACATTGATGGGCACTGACGAGGCTGCATTGATGGGCACTGACGAGGCTGCTTTGATGGGCACTGACGAGGCTGCATTGATGGGCACTGATGAGCTTTGATGGGCACTGATGAGGCTGCTTTGATGGGCACTGATGAGGCTGCATTGCTGGGCACTGATGAGGCTGCATTGATGGGCACTGACGAGGCTGCTTTGATGGGCACTGATGAGGCTGCTTTGATGGGCACTGATGAAGCTGCATTGATGGGCACTGACAAGGCTGGTTTGATGGGCACTTATGAGCTTTGATGGGCACTGATGAGGCTGCTTTAATGGGCACTGATGAGGCTGCATTGCTGGGCACTGATGAGGCTGCATTGATGGGCACTGATGAGGCTGCATTGATGGGCACTGACGAGGCTGCATTGATGGGCACTGACGAGGCTGCATTGATGGGCACTGATGAGGCTACATTGATGGGCACTGATGAGGCTGCATTGATGGGCACTGACGAGGCTGCTTTCATGGGCATGATGAGCTTTGATGGGCACTGATGAGGCTGCTTTGATGGGCACTGATGAGGCTGCATTGCTGGGCACTGATGAGGCTGCATTGCTGGGCACTGACGAGGCTGCATTGATGTGCACTGATGAGGCTACATTGATGGGCACTGACGAGGCTGCATTGATGGGCACTGACGAGGCTGCTTTGATGGGCACTGACGAGGCTGCATTGATGGGCACTGATGAACTTTGATGGGCACTGATGAGGCTGCTTTGATGGGCACTGATGAGGCTGCATTGCTGGGCACTGATGAGGCTGCATTGATGGGCACTGACGAGGCTGCTTTGATGGGCACTGATGAGGCTGCTTTGATGGGCACCGATGAAGCTGCACTTGGTACCCACTTTTAACCACTTCAATACTGGGCACTTTCACCCCCCTCCTTCCCAGACCAATTTTTAGCTTTCAGCGCTGTCACACTTTGAATGACAATTGCGCGGTCATGCAACACGGTACTCAAATTACATTTTTATCATTTTTTTCACACAAATAAAGCTTTTCTTTGGTGGTATTTAATCACTGCTGGGATTTTTATTTTTTACACTACAAATAAAAAAAAGACTGAAAATTTTCAAAAAAAAACATTTTTTTCTGTTATAAAATTTAGCAAAGAAGTATTTTCTTTTGATACATTTTGACCAAAAATGATGCTGCTATATTTCTTTGGTAAAAATAACCCAAATCAGTGTTTATTTGGTGTTGGCAGACAGATGTTTTATGGGGACACAGACATGTGTATGGGGACAGGGGTGACAGTGGTGCTTGGTGTACTGTTTGTGGGGTGATCTGTAACAGCTCTGTGTAAAATCATCCTCACACAGAGAGCTGTCACAGATCTGCAGATTCCCCCTCCCCCCCACCGCACTGAGCTTGGCGGGGAGAACTGTCACAGAGACATGCGTCTCTGTTTACATTGTGACGGCTGTGATTGGACACAGCCGTCAAGTAATCGGGAGGGCCGATCACAGCACCAATATCCCGATCTCTGCTCAGCTGGATTCTGTGATCATAATGATCACAGGATCAAGCCACAGCGCGCCTTGTGGCCTTGCTGCGAGCACTCGCTCTGAGGAACGTTCCTGAACGTCCACTCAGGACAAGGAAATGACCACCTGGCCGTTTATGTGCAGTGGCCAGGTGGGAGGTGGTTAATGTACAGAGAGAAAGAGGTGGAGCTCTAAAAAGAAAAGGTGGGGCCTAAAGAGGATAAGGGTGTGGTTTACAGATGACAGGGCGGGTCTTAAACAGGAAGGGGCTTGGTATTGACAGGAAAGGGTGGGTCGGATTTAAATTAGGGGTTGCACAATTTTAGTCAGGCCTAGGGCAGCACAAAACCTACATACACCTCTGCTTCAGGTCCTGCCTGGCTGCATTAACCTCTTTCCACTGCCCTTCCCATAGTCCACTCTTCTGGTTCTGCACCCATCTCAACTGCAATCTCCCAGTTCTCTCAGATGTGCCTACCCAGTCCTCTTGACTGTGCTTCACTCACCAGCCCTCCTGGCTGCGACCAGTTGTCCTCCCTGGAGACTCTAAGAAGTGTTCTCTCCCGCTGTCCTCAACTTGCTCTCTCATGTGCCTCTCCTTCCAGGATCTCTTCACTCCTCCTGGATGCACCTGAGCCCTGGCCCAGGGTCACCCCCCCAGACTGGGGAGCTCCCTGTGGGCCCCGAAGGCCTCCACACTCTCTCACTCCAGAGCTTCCACCCGACAACTCCTCCCCAGCTGGGCTGACCCTGGGTTTTTTAAGGAGGCCTGCCTCCTGCCAATCCAGATTGGGGATTGGTCAAAGCTCCTTAGAATACCCCAAGCAGCTCCACCTCTCCTCTCATCCTCATTCTAGTACCTTCTAGAAAGTAGAGGGAGGTGACAGTGATGCTACCTGTGAGTCACCAGCTGCTACCCTGAGCCACTCCCAGCCCAGAATGAAAACAAACAGGCTTAGCAAACAGCTAGGCCTGCCTAAATTTTGCTAATCTGATAGAAAAATCCTCACTCTAGCACCTACCTAACTAGAAGGTGCTACAGAAGTAATTGCTTGGTCTGCAGTGTTGCCAACCTACCAGATGAAATTTACTGACACAACAACAACCAAAATTTACTGGCACAGCCAAGTTTTTACTGGCATTTCCAAAAGTTACAAAATTACAGTTTTAAGTGCAAATTACAGTATTTAGGCTACAAACAAATACAATATGCAATTAGCAATTTGATTTAAGGTAGATAATAAGGCAAAAAACATATTTCTTAGTTTATTTTCAATATAGTAAGTAAGTAGCTCAGGGACAGGACTCAGGAGGGCAAAAAATTTGAATGGGCGACACACACACATAAAACTGATTCTCACAGTAACATCGACAGCAGTGTACAGTAGCACAGATGATGATGAGACCTCACTGACCACACTTTACTTCCTGAGTCACAGTGACAGTCTCTCTCCAAGCCAAGTGGTTCCTCTAGTCCACTCCAGTCTAAACAGTAATGACAGTCCTGGTCCCAGCCCACCTTGCTTCCATACCGCAGTCCTGCACACGAGGCTCAGGCTGCTTTGCTTGGCTCCATTGGAACATAACATCACATGAGCCGCAGAGCCACCCAATCACACTGTAGCAGGCACTCAGATGGTCTTAGCTGGCTCCGGACCAAGCCAAGCATCACAGACATATTTTTTACTGGCAACCTTTTACTTTTACTGGCATTTACTGGCAGGAGAAAATTCCCTGTTTTTTACTGGCTGCCAGTAAAAATACTGACAGTTGGCAACACTGTTGGGCTGGAGTACCCCGGCTGAAGCCTTTTCTGCTGAGGAGTGTCCTGGAGAGCTGGGGAGAAGCTTCTACTGGTGGACCTTACAGGAAGTTCTGTTGGCTGGTCCAAGAGATATATGAGCTGAACTGAAGCTTCTCTACAGTCTAAATAATACAGAGCCCTGATCCCGCCTAAAGGTTCTTTTTCTGTTTTGACTGTGAGTACAAAATTTGAAGTTTGCACTTTTCACTCGTTGGGTACACGCACATGAACTTTAATGGCATCCCCATCTTAGTCTGTAGGGTTTGATATTGCTGCTATAATAGCTTCAACCCTTCTGGGAAGGCTGTCCACAAGGTTTGGGAGTGTGTCTATGGGAATGTTTGACCATTCTTTCAGGATGGCGCATTTGTGAGTTCAGGGACTGATGTTAGACAAGAAGGCCTGGCTCGTAGTCTCCTCTCTAATTGACTGCAAAGGTGTTCTATCAGGTTGAGGTCAGAACTCTGTGTATGCCAGTCAAGTTCCTCCACTCCAAACTCGCTCATCCATGTCTATATGGACCTTGCTTTGTGCACTGGTCCAAATCATTTGGTGAGGGGGGATTATGGTGTGGGGTTGTTTTTCAGGGGTTAGGCTTGGCCCCTCAGTTCCAGTGAAGGGAACTCTTTTTAGGGGTCATCATACCAAGACATTTTGGACAATTTCATGTTTCCAACTTTGTGGGAACAGTTTGGGATGGCTCCTTCCTGTTCCAACATGACTGCACACCAGTGCACAAAGCAAGGTCCATAAAGACATGGATGAGTGAGTTTGGGGTGGAAGAACTTGACTGGGCTGCACAGAGTCCTGACCTCAACCCAATAGAACTCCTTTGGGATGAATTAGAGTGGAGACTGCAAGCCAGGCCTTCCCGTCCAACATCAGTGCCTGACCTCACAAATGCACTTCTGGAAGAATGGTCAAATATTCCCATAGACACACTCCTAAACCTTGTAGACAGCCTTCCCAGAAGAGTTGAAGCTGTTATAGCTGCAAAGGGTGGGCCAACTCAATATTGAACCCTACAGACTAAGACTAGGATGCCATTAAAGTTGGTGTGCGTGTAAAGGCAGGTGTCCCAATACTTTTCACAATATAGTATATATCTATGGACTTGATGATTAGAATTGTATTGATTGTTAAAATGTTTTAACACGTTTGTAGCCCATGGAGGAGTATTTATTCACCCTGCATAAGGTCCACATTTATACTCCTTTCCATCTTTGGTAATAATGCCAACCTAGTCTGAATTACAATAGTCCCTAAAAAAACAACAGATGAACAATCTTCTTGGTATTTCATATCTCATAAGTGTTTTGTTTACACATAAAGGGGTGGCTATCTTTAAAGTGGTTGTAAACCCACTTTTTGGACTTCTACCTATAGGTAAGCCTAGAATAAGGCTTACCTATAGGTAGTGGAAATATCTCCTAAACGTGCTCCGTTTAGGAGATATTTCACTTGTAGTCCGCCGAAAATTCCAATGGCGCATGCGCGGGGAAGAAACGGAACTAAGTGCCGTTTCTTCCCTAGCCTGTGCCGTTAATCGAGGCTCCCATGCACATGCGCGGGAGTGACGTCACACGGCTCCAGCGAATCACAGAACCGGAGTCCGCGGCCCGGAAGGAAGAGGGGCCAGAAGATGGACAATGCCTAACACAGGGGACATCGCTGGATTCTTTTGCAGGTAGGTGGCACATAATGGGCTTTGCAGCGAGCAAAAGAGGAAGTAAAACCCATCAGGGTTTACTTCCTCTTTAATACCTGTGTAAAATATATAATTGGTTAGCGCCCTCTTTCTTCCTCTTTTTTTTGTATTATTACCAAAGAGTTTGGAGTGAGATGCCGTCCATTAATTCATTATTAAATGTTGTTTTTCACAAACCTGAATCTTCTGATTTGGGTTCATAAAATGGTACTCATTCCTTTGGTTGGTTCTGAGGTTGACTCACCATTTATCTCGACCAATATCTCCTGACTTCTTCTCTTTACACTGTTGGTTGCCGTTGTCACTTCACAGGAATATTTCCCAGAGTCCTTCACCTGAGCGGACTGAACTCCATATTGATTAGTTGAAGAGAATCCTTGGACATTCCGTCCATCTTTGTAAAAAGCAAATTTCAGTTCTGTCTTCGGTCTGAGTGGGCTGAGACTAGTGTCACATGTCAGGGTCATCTCATCACCTTCTACCACCGAATACGGGGTCACTGTTATCTCTCGAATTTCAAATAGATCAAATAATTACATATACAAAGGCTTTAGAACCACTTTAATCAGATGCCGACCGCCCCGCGTACATTTACTGTGGCAGGGAGGCTGCTCTGGGCAGAATCACGTACCTGTGCTTCCCACAGTACAAGCACCTCCCACACAGTTAGCAAGCACTCCCTAGGAACACATGTAACCCATTGATCTCCCCTGATGTTAACCCCTTCCCTGCTAGTGTCATTAGTACAGTGACAGTGCATATTTTTTTAGCACTGATCACTGTATTAGTGTCACTGGTCCCCAAAAAGTGTGAAAAGTGTCATTTAGGTGTTTGTTTGTCCTTCACAATAGTCCTGCTATAAGTCGCTGATCGACACCATTACTAGTAAAAAAATAAAAATAAATAAAAAAATTCAAAACATATATATCCCATAGTTTGTAGACGCTATAACTTTTGCACAAACCAATCAATATACGCTTATTGGGAATTTTTTACCAAAAATATGTAGCAGAATACATATTGGCCTAAATTGATGAAGAAATTAGATTTTTTAAATTTTTCTATTGGATATATTTTATAGCAGAACGTAAGAAATATTGTTTTTTTTTTCAAAATTTCAAAAGACCGCAGAGGCGATCAAATACCACCAAAAGAAAACTCTAATCGTGGGGGGGGGGGGGGGTAGACAAACATTTTATTTAGGTACAGTGTCCCACAACCGCGCAATTTTCAGTCAAAGTAACACAGTGCAGTATTGCAAAAATGGTTTGATCATAAAGGGGCGTAAACCTTCTGGAGCTGAAGTGGTTACGTTCGTCTGTGGCAGCACAGCCTTGTAAACTGACCATAGACGCCTGGAGTCTTTAAATGTGGTGGCTGCTCTTGTTTTATTTTTGTTTTCATTTATTTTCACCTTCTAATCCTTCCAATAACAAATATTTTACCTAGGCCAATGAGGCTAACTTAAAATACTGTATCTATGAAGGAGCAGTGTTGTCACATTAGACTACTTACCTGATTTAGGCCGGGTTCACACTGCTACAATATACACTCTGACTTTGGGAGCTCATCTCGCATGATGTGTGTAAATCAATGATTCCCTTTGAGTCAGTGGCGGCCCGTGCACTTTGGGCGCACAGGTGACGCCCCCCTATCCATGCGCCCGGCCCCTTTTCAGGATGCCGGATGCATGGATTCCTATGGCAGGGGTGGGAGATGGTGATACTTTTTGAAGCACTTGATTAGAGCCAGAGGCTCTAATAGGCTTCAAATTAGGGTGGGCTCAGGGAGCAGAGAGTGTGCCCTGATCCCACCCAATTGTGTGAGGATAGCAAATTAATTTTAGCTATTTTCACACTAACCTTCCACCAATCAGGAGGCAGGACGTCAGACCTGTTTCTGATTGGCCAAAGCGCCAGGCCACCCTATTGGATGCCTGGCGCTTAGGAAGAGGAACAAGGAGACAAGCGCTGGAGTGGAGGACGCCACGACTCTGAGAAGAGCTGCCTGCTGCAGTGCTGCGGTAAGTCCCCTTGGCTCTGTCAGAGCTGCACGTGGGAGGTGCCAGGGCCATGAGCTGCGAGCCACGATCATCCACACGTGGGGGGGGGGTAGATGCTGCCAGAGCGACAAACCCTGCGAGTGGGGGGGAGGTCGGTGGGCACAGTGGCTGCATTTGATGGGCAAGTGGCTGCATATGATGGGCACAAGTGGCTGCATATGATGGGCACAAGTGGCTGCATTTGATGGGCACATGTGGCTGCATTTGATGGGCACAAGTGGCTGCATATACTGGGCACAAGTGGCTGCATACGATGGGCACAGGTGGCTGCATACGATGGGCACAGGTGCTGCTTATGATGGGCACAAGTGGCTGCATTTGATGGGTACAAGTGGCTGCATTTGATGGGCACAGTGGCTGCATATGATTGGCACAAGTGGCAGCATTTGATGGGCACAGTGGCTTCAATTGATGGGCACAGTGGCTGCATTTGATGGGCACAGTGAGGCTGCAATTGATGGGGGGGGGGTTCAGTATTTTTCAGTTTGTTTGCGCCCCCCAAAAATTTTGAGCACCAGCCGCCACTGCTTTGAGAGCCGTCTTAACTGGTCCGACACAAGTCGGTCCGACTTTGAAAAAGGTTCCTGCACTACTTTGGTCCAACTTCAGCCCATTGAATATCATTGAAGTGAGATCAAAGTCGGATCCTTGTCCTATCCATCTGACTTGTGGCATCTGACTTGTGGATGGAAGTAGGATTGATGTTGGGCAAATTAGGATGACAGTTGTACAACAGTCGTGTTGTACCAGTGTGAACCCGGCCTAAGACCACAAAATTCTCCTCCTCTCCTTAACTTCTTAATATAGAAGGGAGGTGTTTTATAGTTCACAGAAGATACTTTTGAAAGCTGATAACATTGTTTGAGATTTCTGTTCAGTGCACAGGAAGGAAACTGCATTTCTATCAGTGATAATGTATTTAACCTGAATGAAGAAGATGGCTGGTAAGATGGTGGCTGCTTTTGAAAACTTCAGTGCCTTGCATAAATATTCATACCTCTTGGAATTTTAAACATTTTGTCATGTTACAACCAAAAACATAAATGTCTTTTTTTGGGATTTAATGTGATAGACCAACACAAAGTAGCACATAATTGTGAAAAAAAAATGATAAATGGTTTTCAATTCTTTTTTTACAAATAAATATCTGAAAAACGTGGCATGCATTTGTATTCAGCCCTCTTTACTCTGATACCCCTAACTCAAATCTAGTGGAACCAATTGCTTTCAGAAGTCACCAAATAAAATAGAGTCCACCTGTGTGTAATTTAATCTCAGTATTGTGAAGCCCTCAGAGGTTTGTTAGAGAACCTTAGTGAACAAATAGCATCATGAAGGCCAAGGAACACACCAGACAGGTCAGAGATAAAGTACAAAATATTTTACAGCGCACACATACAAGAATGACATTTCCTGCAGGACTAGTTAAAAACACCTGAACATATTCAAAAAATACGGGGGTTTGGTCACACTATATGGTCATATAGTGCTAAGCCCACTTACTGCGACAAAGTACCCCAAATTAGTGTATCCTACTCTAGTAATAGAATGGAAGGTCCTTTGTCTCAACCATGGGAGCTAAACTCCTCTATGTGGGAGAACTGAAGGGATTCCTCCTATGCACTGGTGGCCACTAAATAAGAGGTAATGAGGAGGGGGAGGGGTGCTCCAGCCCAAAACACCTGGCTAGGGCCTATTACAATATGCAAGAACATATTTGGGGGGCACACCATAAGGGTCAGAGATAAAGTTGTGAAAAAGTTTAAAGCAGGGTTAGGTTAATTAAAAAATAACCCAAGCTTTGAACATCTCACGGAGCACTGTTCAATCCAAATATGGAAAGAGTATGGCACAACTGCAAACCTACCAAGACAGAGAAGCAGTCAAGAGGCCCATGGTAACTCTGGAGGAGCTGCAGAGATCCACAGCTCAGGTGGGAGAATCTGTCCACAGGACAACTATTAGTCGTGCTCTCCACAAATCTGGCTTTTATGGAAGAGTGGCAAGAAGAAAGCTGTTGTTCAAAAAAAGCCATAAGAAGGCCTGTTTGCGGTGTGCAAGAAACCTTGTGGGGGACACAGCAAACATGTGGAAGAAGGTGCTCTGGTCAGATGAGACCAAAATTTGTCTTTTTGGTCTAAAAGCAAATTGCTATGTGTGGCTGAAAACTAACACTGCACATCGCTCTGAACACACCATCCCCACTGTGAAACATGGTGGTGGCAGCATCATGCTGTGGGGATGCTTTTCTTCAGCAGGGACAGGGAATCTGGTCAGAGTTGATGGGAAGATGGATGGAGCCAAATACAGAGCAATCTTAGAAGGAAACCTGTTATGCCGCGTACACACAAGCGGAATGTCCGACAGAAAAAGTCAGACGGAAGCTTTTCATCGTATATTCCGATTGTGTGTATGCCTCATCTGACTTTTTTTTTCAAAAAATTCTGACGGACCTAGAAATAGAATGTTAGAAGATAGAATGTTCTAAATATTTCCAACTGAACCAATTCCTTTCGGAAACCTGCTCGTCTGTATGCTGTTCCGACGGACCAAAAACGACGCATGCTCTGAAGCAAGTACGAGACGGAAGCTATTGACTACTGGCTATTGAACTTCCTTTTTCTAGTCCCGTCGTACGTGCTGTACGTCACCTCGTTCTGGACAGTCGGACTTTGGTTTGACCGTGTGTAGGCAAGACCGCTTGAATGGAATTCCATCGGAGTTCCGTCTGGGAAACCTTTGGAGTGTATTCCGACGGCAGAACCGGTCGTGTGTACAGGGCATAAGAGTCTGCAAAAGACTTGAGACTGGGGTGGAGGTTCACCTTCCAGCAGGACAACGACCCTAAACATACAGCCAGAGCTACAATGGAATGTTTTAGATCAAAGCATATTCATGTGTTAGAATGGCCCAGTCAAAGTCCAGACCTAAATCTAATTGAAAATCTGTGGCAAGATTTGAAAATTGCTGTTCACAGACGCTCTCCATCCAATCTGACAGAGCTTGATCAATTTTGCAAAGAAGAATGGGCAAAAAATGTCCCTCTCTAGATGTGCAAAGCTGGTAGAGACACCCCCAAAAAGACTTGCAGCTGTAATTGCAGTAAAAGGTGGTTCTACAAAGTATTGACTCAGGGGGGCGCTATACAAATGTACCCCACACTTTTCACATATTTATTTGTAAACAGTTTTGAAAACCATTAATAATTGTCCTTCCACTTCACAATTATGTACCACTTTGTGTTGGTCTATCACATAAAATCCTACATTTACATTTTTGGTTGTAACATGAAAAAATGTGCAAAATTTCAAGGGGTGTGAATACTTTTTCAAGCCACTGTAATGCAACTTCCACATTTAAGGTCTGGTAAGCTGCAACATATTATATTTTGTTCTTGGGGTTTAGATATACTGTAAGACCTCATGTACACTGCTGCTGGTAAACGGACGTACAGAGACAGTTGGATGCTTTTTTCAGCTGTCCCTGAACTCATCCAATGTTATCTTATGTGTACATGTACACAGGTTTGTTTAATGTCATTTTTAGGCAGTTGTGTTCGGAGGCCTTTTTTGGAATGCAAAAAACGAGTTCAGACGCTGAGTTTAGAGGTATTTCAAGCTCCAAACGCTTCTAAACGCGGTAACTCGCATTTAGCCGTATTTTACTTCTAGGCATTTTTCGTTTTTGGCTATTTTGAAAAAATATGAATAAATAAATATTTTTTTTTTCAAATGCTTCTAAACGCAAACTTGGCTAAACGCGGCATGTAAACGCAGCAAAACGGACGTTTTAAAAGTGGGTTACTATCTGTCAAGTTAAATCGTTCAGGAGAAGTTGTAAAAACGTCCCGTGTAAATTAAGCTTTAGTGGTAGGGTTTAAATGTCAAAGCAGACCTTCACTGAAAAGTTGATGTGCTGTTTATCCTCTTTTTGCCCCTAGCTCCTAATTTCCAAACTCTTTTCTTATGTGCAGGCGCCTTTTTTGACAGGTGTCTTGGGCGAGGGTGACATCAGTTTGGCACTTTCTCCCACAGCCTCCTGGGATATGTTACATGTTGCCGAGGGGATATCTCACATGTTCAGGGGGAAATCGACTGCAAGACTTTAGGAAGTTAAAGTTTGGTACCTCATCAGAGATGGTGGCACCGGGATCGGAAACCCACTGATGTATCAACTCTGGGGAAGACAGCACTGGAATCCATGGGCTGGTATGTACCTGTTCATTAAAAGTCAGCAGCTACAGTATTAGTAGGCACCAACTTTTAATTTTTAAGTTCCTCTTTAAATGTTAAACGACATGCTAAGAGTTAAGTGTTTGGAGCTGAGAAGGAGGTAAGAACTTTTTTAAGCAGTTACCTTAGGTGAAAAGTGTTATCATATTTGGGAGTTAGGTACTAACAGTGTCAGGTGTCTCAGCAAAGACATATGTTCTCAATTAGCAAAACATTAGGCAGTTAGGCTCCTTACACAAAGGTGGCTGAGGGCAGTACAAACAAGCAGTTGATTCACATTTTTTGCCATGCAGTACTGAAATCCCAAAAGGGGATAGCTGTAGGGACCTTACCCAAAGCAGGAATGTTCTCATTAAAAATGTAGTACTGCTGGGCTGTTGTCCACTTAGGTCTGAATTGCTTCTGCTGATGCTGGAAAAATGTCCCTGGCAATAGTGTAATTGGATCAAATACCCTAAGTTCTAAATATTTATATCTTCCTGACCAACCACTAGGAGGTTTTTTGCCAGCAATGCATGTTGGGGAAAAGTTTAAATATTTTGGAGTGACCTTGGAAAACTCTGTTGCCTTACAGGCTCTGTCTGGAGAGGGTGTGTTGCTATGTGTTCCTGTCCTCCTAGGCTTGCTGTCTCGGAAGGGTGCTCTGCGCTACAGAGAAGTCCAAGTTTGGGGTCTGAAGCTTTCGGCTGTCCTCCATGGAAAGTGGGACAGGAAGGTGATTGCACAGATTGGACCACCTTGAGTGAAGACTTTGCTGCTGAAGGGTGTCTTGGAGAGCTTACGTGGGTGGACATTGCAGGAAGTTCTGGTGGCTCATCCAAGGGGTCGGTGTGCTGAACTGCAGCTGCTCTACAGTTTGAATAGTAAAGAGCTCTGGTCTCGCTTAAAGTTCCTTTTCTGTTATGACTATGCGTAAAAATTCTGCCTTTGGGAATCATGTGCCCTATTCCCTCTCTTCCTATGTTTATTTGGTCATATAATAAACTCTTTTGAACTAACTTAAAATGGCTAGTGCACAATAACTTCCACCCCACAAGTCAATAATTCAACTGTGAGGTGAAATGTCAGCCCGCCAAGCCCCTTGGAGGTCCCTAACTGCCTGCCAGAAGTGAGGTGGTTCTATATACCAAGAGGCTTGTCCATTTGTTTTTTTTAGAGACTATTATAGGGCGTACACACGGTCGGACTTTGTTCAGACATTCCGACAACAAAATCCTAGGATTTTTATCCGACGGATGTTGGCTCAAACTTGTTTTGCCTACACACGGTCGCACAAAGTTGTCGGAATTTCCGATCGACAACCACGCGGTCACGTACACCATGTACGACGAGACTAGAAAAGGCCGGTTCAGAACCAAGCGCGGCACCCTTTGGGCTCCTTTTGCTAATCTCGTGTTAGTAAAAGTTTGGTGAGAGACGATTCGCGCTTTTTCAGACTCGTGGCTTTCAGATCGTTTTCTGCCGTTCAGTTTGTGCTTGTGGGTTTGTATCTGCTCTTCAGTGCGTGCAAGCAAGTTCCGCGTGACTTTAGGTAGTCATTGTATTCTTGTTCGTTCGTTGCTGTTTTTCAGGTCGCTCTTCACAGGCCTTGCTGTTCTTCAGTGCGTTCTGTTACTTCGTTCTGAGCAGCCGACCGTTTTCTAGCCATGTTTCGTATGCGTACTCCTCGTAGAGTTCGTGCTGTGCGGGGGATTGGTGTTGGGGTCCTGACTTTGACACAAGTCCAGTCCATGAACAGGGTGGGGAGGAGTTCATGGACCAAGAATTGGTTGCTTCAGCGTGACCAGTTCTCTCATATGCCTTTGCTCTGTGAGATCCGTGAGAATAATCCTGATGATTTCAGGAACTTTCTCAGGATGACGGACCCCGTATTTCACCGTTTGTTGGCTTCGCTGACCCCCTATATCAGCAGGCAGGATATCTGCATGAGGCAAGCCATCACTCCGGAGCAGAGGTTGGTCGCTACCCTGCGGTATTTGGCCACAGGGTAAAGTCTGCAGGACCTCAAGTTCTCGACAGGCATCTCCCCCCAGGCTCTTCTTTGTGGACATTTACTGCTTGTGTTTGTTTGAGCTGACCCTGACAGAAATGTGTGGAGTCCAGAAAATATCGTGATTGTGTAACCTTATACAAAGCACTGTTGGCTGTTATTTACTAAATGCAAAGACACTTTTCACTACAAGTGCACTTGCAACTGCACTGAAACTGCACTTGTAGTGCAAAGAGGATTTGCCCTTAGGAAATTACCCCCATTTTCTCATAAAACAACAATTACATCACCCCAAAAGTGTTGTAGCGTTGAGACAATAATCCACACATTCTTGATGAACAATCTTTTTAATACCTGCACAATCACATGTGCATTTACCAAAGGTTTTTCTGACAAACCAACATGTTTGTTGTATAACAATTTTTGTGGTTTCATTATCCAAAATCAAAATGTGCATTTTATAGAAAACAGGCATGTGTAAAACCCATAAGAAAGACACAAATCTTGATCTTACAAAGTTCACATATAGTAGAACTTGAAGGCAATATCAGACATGAGTATTTAGGAACTGTGTTTGATATTGCGTTCAGATGGGGGGAAATCACCCCTGGAAAAGCCAAATTTGGAAGATGCACACAAATTTCCCAATGTCAACATGTGCGACCTGCCATCACGGGGGATCAAGGGACGTGTTTTGGGGGAGAAAGCCCTTCCTCACCGCTACTTTATTATTGAGGAAGGGGTTGCACCCCCAAAACGCGTCCATTGATCTCCCGTGATGGCAGATAGCACATGTTGGCACACTGTGTGCATCCTCCAAATTTGGCTTTGGGAAAAATCACAAAAACATTTCGCACATTGTAGCAGACAAAAGAAGAAAGTGATTTGGAGGGGTTTTAAACTCGCCCCAAAACATCAATGATGTTTTTATATTTTGGAATAACATCATTGATGTTTTTCTTGAGGTTTTCCAATTGTAAATTACACCCCATGATCTCCCCGATCAGGATCTGGGCACTTTCGAATGTGAAAGGATCTTCATCCACAACCTCACGATCACCTAAAAAGAGAGGAACCCCAAAATAAATTAGATCTAAAAAAAATGCCGCCATCCATCTCTTATCGGATCCTGTGGTTGCAGACACTCACCTGTTGTGGTGACTACTTCCACCACGTCTTCTTCCTCCTGCTCATCTTGTGTTGGGTGGATTTCCCCTTCTTCCAGAGGGGGGGGGCTCTGGTCTCCTCGGATGAGTGGTGTCCTCCGAGTCTTTTCTCCCCTATGTAAAACAAAAATGGTATAATTAGCACACAGATATTTGATGGCAGAACTAGAAATAGGAAACATTGCTTGGAAGTGAGGTACAATTATCTATTTTAGCCGAGTTCCAAGATGTAGCTTTTTTAGTGTCCTTTGTCAACCTGCAATACTTTACCTGTTTAGTACAAGCTTCACAGATGGAGACCCCCCTATAGTATACACTGGAGCACCTGTGTGGCTCCCCTAATAAAAATGGTGTTCTGGGGTCCCACACTAGTGCTCCAGTGTCCAGATGTGAAAACAGCTGCTGAGTGTCCTCTCCTTACACAGAATCTAGTTTGCATTTCATTCTAGTAACAAAGCCATCTACACAACCCAATTCTTTGAAGACAAGTATAGGGCGTCAAAATGGTGGCCAAATGCATATGGCCTAAACAATGGTATTTTATCGTCCGAAATAAAAATGTGTGATTCGAATGAATAATGTGCCCATGAACATGAAAGTTGCCATTTTAAACTGTACAACAGTTCCTAAAAGCACATGGAGCAGCACGAACGTAATAAACCCAAAAAGAATAGGAACACAGCACAACTACTTACTTTTTTGCAGCACTCTCCGGATCTTTCTGTACTGCTCATGTTCTCGTAATTTCAGGTCCGACCACCGCTTCCTGAGCTGATCTTTCGATCGTCGTACCCCGAATTTCCGGTGCAGACTCCTGACTAGGGATGAGCTTCGAGTTCGAGTCAAACTCATGTTCGACTCGAACATTGGCTGTTCGCAAGTTCGCCGAACAGCGAACAATTTGGGGTGTTCGCGGCAAATTCGAATGCCGCGGAACCCCCTTTAAAAGTCTATGGGAGAAATCAAAAGTGCTAATTTTAAAGGCTAATATGCAAGTTATTGTCATAAAAAGTGTTTGGGGACCCAGGTCCTGCCCCAGGGGACATGGATCAATGCAAAAAAAAGTTTTAAAAAAGGAAGTTTTTTCAGGAGCAGTGATTTTAATAATGCTTAAAGTCAAACAATAAAAGTGTAATATCCCTTTAAATTTCGTACCTGGGGGGTGTCTATAGTATGCCTGTAAAGGGGCGCATGTTTCCTGTGTTTAGAACAGTCTGACAGCAAAATGACATTTTGAAGGAAAAAACTAATTTAAAACTACCCGCGGCTATTGCATTGCCGACAATACACATAGAAGTTCATTGATAAAAACGGCATGGGAATTCCCCAAAGGGGAACCCCGAACCAAAATTAAAAAAAAAAAAAATGACGTGGGAGTCCCCCTAAATTCCATACCAGGCCCTTCAGGTCTGGTATGGATATTAAGGGGAAAAAATGGAGGGACACTGGGGAGGGGAAGAGAAGATTGCTGCTCACCCCTTAGAAATTAGAACAAAAAGGAAGGTTTCCCCACATTGGGGTTTTTAGGCAGCACAAGAAAAAATGTAGTCAATATTATATGAAAAAATATACACTTTTATTGGATAAATAATATATATCATCAGAGTTAAAAACAATGAGCTCCAGTGGGTATTTATCTAAAAAATTGTTTTAGCTGAACATACAAAAGCAGACATTTGTTCATAGCAATATTATGTCATGAACATTAAACCTGACGCGTTTCAACCCCTATGACTGGGGTCTTCTTCAGAGGACTACTACCCCCCTTTCTCTTTTCAGTACAGGTACAGTGCTTATTGCCCTTACCACATCTGTTCCCTGTGGTTCAGAACTCCCCAGTTGGTTTGGGTCATATATATCATACCTATAAAGTTTTTGATATCTTAGAGGCTTCTCTAGCCCATAGATAAAACCCAATTACCTGTATATGGGTTTCTTAGTTATTATTTTTCCCTTGCCAATCTCCATCACAGGTAATTTGGTGCTCTCCGGTTGGTTGTCTGCTCTGGTGGGCGGTGCTTCAAAGTGTGGCCTCTCGTAAGCCACGTTGTCTCTCACCACCCTGGTCTGGGTTGTGGCAGCGGTAGAGGAGGTTGGAATCACCCTCTGGAGAAGAGGACAAAGCACTTTAAACTTTTAAAGGGACCTCCATGTGGGAATTTATGTTTTTGGTTGGACATACTTCTATTTGGTAACTATACTGTACTGTTGTACTGCACAACTAATGTAGCCTATGTTATATATTTTTATGAATAGAATATGTATATGTATACCAACTCTATTCTTATGTTCTTCCCAGCAGACATATCCTCTGAAGAAGACCCCAGTCATAGGGGTTGAAACGCGTCAGGTTTAATGTTCATGACATAATATTGCTATGAACAAATGTCTGCTTTTGTATGTTCAGCTAAAACAATTTTTTAGATAAATACCCACTGGAGCTCATTGTTTTTAACTCTGATGATATATATTATTTATCCAATAAAAGTGTATATTTTTTCATATAATATTGACTACATTTTTTCTTGTGCTGCCTAAAAACCCCAATGTGGGGAAACCTTCCTTTTTGGATATTAAGGGGAACCCCGGCCAAAATTAAAAAAAAAAAATGACGTGGGGTTCCCCCTAAATTCCATACCAGACCCTTCAGGTCTGGTATGGATTTTAGGGGGAACCCCACGCCAAAAAAAAAAAAACAAAAAACGGCGTGGGGTCCCCCCAAAAATCCATACCAGACCCTTATCCGAGCACGCAACCTGGCAGGCCGCAGGAAAAGAGGGGGGGACGAGATTGTGGCCCCCCCCTCCTGAACCATACCAGGCCACATGCCCTCAACATTGGGAGGGTGCTTTGGGGTAGCCCCCCAAAATACCTTGTCCCCATGTTGATGAGGACAAGGGCAGTTGCCCCCCTGCGGGCGGGGGGCTTATCGGAATCTGGAAACCCCTGGGGGTCCCCTTGTTAAAGGGGGCTTCCAGATTCCGATAAGCCCCCCGCCCGCAGACCCCCACAACCACCGGCCAGGGTTGTGGGGATGAGGCCCTTGTCCTCATCAACATGGGGACAAGGTGTTTTGTGTTTTGGGGGCTACCCCAAAGCACCCTCCCAATGTTGAGGGCATGTGGCCTGGTACGGTTCAGGAGGGGGGGGCCGCACTCTCGTCCCCCCCTCTTTTCCTGCGGCCTGCCAGGTTGCGTGCTCGGATAAGGGTCTGGTATGGATTTTTGGGGGGACCCCACGCCGTTTTTTTTTTTTTTTTTGGCGCGGGGTTCCCCTTAAAATCCATACCAGACCTGAAGGGTCTGGTATGGAATTTAGGGGGAACCCCACGTCATTTTTTTTTTTAAATTTTGGCCGGGGTTCCCCTTAATATCCATACCAGACCTGAAGGGCCTGGTATGGAATTTAGGGGGACTCCCACGTCATTTTTTTTTTTTATTTTGGTTCGGGGTTCCCCTTTGGGGAATTCCCATGCCGTTTTTATCAATGAACTTCTATGTGTATTGTCGGCAATGCAATAGCCGCGGGTAGTTTTAAATGAGTTTTTTCCTTCAAAATGTCATTTTGCTGTCAGACTGTTCTAAACACAGGAAACATGCGCCCCTTTACAGGCATACTATAGACACCCCCCAGGTACGAAATTTAAAGGGATATTACACTTTTATTGTTTGACTTTAAGCATTATTAAAATCACTGCTCCTGAAAAAACGGCCGTTTTTAAAACTTTTTTTTGCATTGATCCATGTCCCCTGGGGCAGGACCCAGGTCCCCAAACACTTTTTATGACAATAACTTGCATATTAGCCTTTAAAATTAGCACTTTTGATTATTCATGTTCGTGTCCCATAGACTTTAACGGTGTTCGAGTGTTCGAACGAACTTTTTTCCTGTTCGCATGTTCTGGTGCGAACCGAACAGGGGGGTGTTCGGCTCATCCCTACTCCTGACCACTTTCGCCATGATCTTGGCCTTTCGGACATTGGGGTTGGGGTAAGGCCCATACTTTCCATCATAGTCGGCCTTCTTCAGGATGTCCACCATCTCCAACATCTCCCCAAAGGGCATATTTGAGTCCTTTAATCTCCTTCTGGATCGGGACGTTTCAGGCTCCGGCCTTTCCTCCTCCTCCTCGTTGCTGTAATTAGCACGATCCTGCTGTCTATCCGCCATGTGCTCTTCCTCCACTGCGCCGAACGAAAAGGGGCGGGGAATAGAATAGAAAGAACGTCAGGGGCGGGCGGAGTTATACGCATGCGCAGTGTGTATAAATCGTAACGCGCGCGTCTTGCGTACGATCTGTGAGCGGAGGAAGGAGCATCGGAGACGCCGATCGTGCTAACGAAGGTAGGATCTAAACTTGGGCCTATACTGCTTCGAAATGGAAGCCTATATTGTAACAAGATTAGGGGAGTTTGGCCTGACATTAGGGTTTGTCTTGTGTTGTGTCTTGCAGAGAAAATGGATGGGTTCAACGACCACAATTTCCTGCCCCTGTTCATTGACAAGTACAGGGAGCTGCCCTGTCTGTGGCAAGTGAGACCCCCCCCACTATAATCACAAACAGAAGAGGCAGGCAGCGCTGGAGAAACTGCTGGAGTTGGTGAAGCCGGTGGTCCCCACGGCAACCATCCCTTATTTAAAAGCCAAAATTGGTGGCCTGAGGAGCACTTATCTTAGGGAGCGCAAGAAGGTCACAGATTCCCAGAGATCCGGAGCTGCAGCAGATGACATTTATGTCCCCAGGCTGTGGTACTACGAGAGACTGCGATTTCTGTCAGACCACACTGAAGTCAGGGAATCCCTCTCCACTCTTCCTTCCACTCTTCCTTCCACCCCAGCTGAGGCTTCCGATGTCCAACCTGGGCCTTCCAGCCAGGAAGAAGTGGAGGAGCCCAGCTGGAGTCAGGTATAGCATTCTTCTACAGATTTCTGGGCAATAAATAAATGATGTTTACTAGATGTTATTATTGATCATTAATTGCTGATTAAAAAAAGTGTTTTACATATCAATAGACAGTAGTGGGCACCCAAAATTGGGACAAGAATGCAAAATGCTGGGCTCAGAAGGATAGTCTGTTATATTTGTTAACATTCAATTTGCAGCAGTCAGGAGGTGAAAATTGTGTGTGATTGATGAAAACAATACTAAAACTATGTCCCTTTTTCATACACAGGAAGACCTCAGCCAGGAGGAGGCTGTGGAATGTGGCAGTCAGGAGGAGGCGGGGATTAGTGGCAGCCAGGAGGAGGCGGGGATTAGTGGCAGCCAGGAGGAGGCGGGGCTAAGTGGCAGCCAAGAGAAGCCTGGGACAAGTCGGAGCCTGACTGAGTCTCAGGTTCCTCCCCTCCGCCTGCCACATAAACGAGCCAGGAAGATGACTCCCAGTCCTGTGCAGGATTCAGCATACAGGCTGATCCAGGAGGCTTCGGCGTCCCTCAGAGCCTTCCCCAGTCCTGAAGAGGCCTTTGCCTGCATGGCTGCCACCAAATTGCAGGGCATGCAGGAGGGCCAGCGCAAGATCTCTGAGGACCTGATTAATAAAGTCCTACGTAAGGGGGAGAGTGGGGAACTGACACCCAAGACGGATGTCATTGAGATCGACGATCCTCCTCCTCCTCCTGCTGCCACAACTCCACCACCACAGCCAAAGGCTGGAAGGAAGCGTGGAAGGAAGACCAAAGAGTGATTGCCCTGGTTTCAGTCTGGTCTTACAAAAGCTGCAGTCTCTCGTATGACCACAGCCTGGGGACACAGATGTCATCTGCTGCTTTCCGGATCTCTGGGACTTCTGGACCACACTGCCCTCCCTTAGATATGGACTCCTCAGGCCACCAATTTTGCTTTTAAATAATTGATGTGTGCCCTGGGGGTCCAAGGCTTCGCCCACTTCTGCAATTTCTCCAGCGTTGCCTCCCTCTTTGTTTATAGTTGTGACCCCTTAATAAAATTTTTTTAGGTAAATTCTACTCTCCTGTGTGTGTTTTCATCCAAAAAGGACAGTTTGTTGGTGACGATTCAGGTACATTTCTAAAGTACAATGTGAAATTAACAAGGGACAACAACACCAAACAATCTCCTACAGATTAAATAGAACAACATATCAATGGTGTTGTGGGAACTTGTCACAAAAAACACACAAACATTTTCGGGAGTACTAATCAAAATCACCAAAAAACAAAATTAAAAAAGAGAAAAACAAAAAAAGAATCTACATTAAAGTCCAAAAAAAATAAAAAAAATATGTTGTCAGATGTGAGAAATCAAAATATATTGAGGGAATCCCAATAAATAGTAACGAAAGAAGTTTGTGAGAAGTGTGTGTGAATATGAGCATCAAAACTACTTAACTCTTGTCACATTATAAAGAAGAAGAGAGTGCGCTGTATTAAACCATTTTTAACATTGCAGCGTGACGAAAGTGCTGTATCCATTGCGAACGCTAAGTTTACCAGACCGAGCTGTCCCGTGTCGGAATTGCTTCTGAGCATGCGTGGCACTTTGTGCGTCGGAACAGGCCACACACGGTCGGAATTGACGCGATCGGATTTTGTTGTCGGAAAATTTTATCTCCTGCTGTCCAACTTTGTGTGTCGGAAAATCCGATGGAAAATGTCCGATGGAGCCCACACACGGTCGGAATTTCAGACAACACGCTCCGATCGGACATTGTCCATCGGAAAATCCGACCGTGTGTACGGGGCATACCAGTTCAGATTGGCATCATTACTAAATAAGCTTGGACATAGATTATGGCTCATTAATTCATTACTAAACGCCGATCCTCACAAACCTGAATCTTTTGATTGGGGTTTAAAAAAGGTTACTCAATGCTTTGGTTGGTCCTATGATTGACTCACCAATTATCTTGACCAATATCTCCTGACTCTTCTTCTTTACACTGTTGGTTGCAGTTGCCACTTCACATGAATAATTCCCAGAGTCCTTCACCTGAGTGGACTGAACTCCATATTGATTATATGAAATTAATTCTCGAACAGTCTGTCCATTTTTGTAAAAAGCAAATTTCAGTTGTGTCCTCGGTCTGAGAGGGCTGAGACTAGTGTCACATGTCAGGGTTAGGGATGAGCTTCGTGTTCGAGTTGAACCCATGTTCGACTCGAACATCGGCTGTTCGCCCGTTCGCCGAATTGCGAACGATATGGGCCGTTCGCGCTAAATTCGTGTGGCGCGTCACGGCCCATAATTCACTGCGGCATCGCAGTGCATTGCTGGCTGATGATTGGCCAAGCATGCACTATGACCCGCATGCTTGGCCAATCACAGCGCCGTCAGTAGAGAGAGCTGTAATTGGCCAAAGCCAGGGTGGCTTTGGCCAATTATGGCTCAGGGGATTTAGTACACACCCCACACTATATAAGGCCGCCTGCACGGCGGCCCTGTGTAGTGTGTGTTCCGGTGTGCTGAGAGATAGAGAGAGAGAGAGACAGTGTCATTTGATTTGAGTTAGATAGATTAGGCAGAACAGTCAGTCAGTTAGCTGCACTTACAGTGTATTGTGTATATATATATGCATCCCAGGTGTTGCATATATATATATACACTGTATTCAGTTTAGCTAGATCCGTTCCTGTTATCTTCTATCTAGACTATTTACATTTAATGCAGTGCGTCCTGCTCAGTGTTCAGCTAGATCCGTTCCTGCTATTTACATTTAGTGCAGTGCGTCCTGCTCACAGTGTTCAGCTAGATCCGTTCCTGTTATCTTCTAGACTATTTACATTTAGTGCAGTGCGTCCTGCTCACAGTGTTCAGCTAGATCCGTTCCTGCTATTTACATTTAGTGCAGTGCGTCCTGCTCACAGTGTTCAGCTAGATCCGTTCCTGTTATCTTCTAGACTATTTACATTTAGTGCAGTGCGTCCTGCTCACAGTGTTCAGCTAGATCCGTTCCTGCTATTTACATTTAGTGCAGTGCGTCCTGCTCACAGTGTTCAGCTAGATCCGTTCCTGCTATTTACATTTAGTGCAGTGCGTCCTGCTCACAGTGTTCAGCTAGATCCGTTCCTGTTATTTACATTTAGTGCAGTGCGTCCTGCTCACAGTGTTCAGCTAGATCCGTTCCTGCTATTTACATTTAGTGCAGTGCGTCCTGCTCACAGTGTTCAGCTAGATCCGTTCCTGCTATTTACATTTAGTGCAGTGCGTCCTGCTCACAGTGTTCAGCTAGATCCGTTCCTGCTATTTACATTTAGTGCAGTGCGTCCTGCTCACAGTGTTCAGCTAGATCCGTTCCTGTTATCTTCTAGACTATTTACATTTAGTGCAGTGCGTCCTGCTCACAGTGTTCAGCTAGATCCGTTCCTGTTATCTTCTAGACTATTTACATTTAGTACAGTGCGTCCTGCTCACAGTGTTCAGCTAGATCCGTTCCTGTTATCTTCCTACTGACAGGCAGGCTTGTCTGGTTACAGTATATAAAGCTACCTGAAGAAAATTACAGGTGTTCTATTTGATCCTATTAGTACCACGGTCAGGCAGCTAGACTATTTACATTTAGTACAGTGCGTCCTGCTCACAGTGTTCAGCTAGATCCGTTCCTGTTATCTTCCTACTGACAGGCAGGCTTGTCTGGTTACAGTATATAAAGCTACCTGAAGAAAATTACAGGTGTTCTATTTGATCCTATTAGTACCACGGTCAGGCAGCTAGACTATTTACATTTAGTACAGTGCGTCCTGCTCACAGTGTACAGCTAGATCCGTTCCTGTTATCTTCCTACTGACAGGCAGGCTTGTCTGGTTACAGTATATAAAGCTACCAGAAGAAAATTACAGGTGTTCTATCCCAGCTTAGTGCAGCTACAGGCCATTAGTATGTCTGGAAGGCCAAGAAGGAGAGGCAGACAGTCACAAGCCAATAAGAGAGGGCAAGCAGGCTCTGTGTCTAGTGCTGGTCGTGGAGACGGTGCATCCTCATCAGCACGTGGCCATGGGACACGCTTGGCCTTTTTTTCGGCAGCTGGCCGTGTTGAGCCGCAACATGCGGAAGACTTGGTCGAGTGGATGACCAAGCCGTCCTCATCCTCCTCATCCTCTCTCACCCATGCCCAGGGTGCTTTGTCTGGCAAAGCAGCGGCCTCTTCCCTCAGCTCAATGTCATCAGTGACTCCTTCCCTAGCTCCACCATGTCCTCATGAGGATTCCCTCGAACTGTTTGACCACAGTGTTGGGTACATGCTCCAGGAGGATGCCCAGCGTTTGGAAGGCTCTGATGACGATACTGACCTCGATGAAGGCAGTAACATGAGCACGGACAGAGGGGGTGCCCAAGAAGGACAGCAATCTGGCAGTCATGCTCCCCCTGCTGCAGCATACTGCCAGGTTTGCTCCAGTGATGAGGAGGGAGGGGATGATGAGGTCACTGACTCAACGTGGGTGCCTGATAGGAGAGAGGAGGAGGAGGAGAAGGAGGAGGCGGCGGCACATCACCAACGAGGCAGGATGCCCTCCAGGGGCCAGCCTAAGGGCAGCACATTGACTGCATCACACCCCAAAGCTCCACATGTGCAGGGCGCTGCAGTCTCTGCGCGTTATTCAAAAAGTTCTTTGGTGTGGGCCTTTTTTGAGACGAGTGCATCAGATCGCACCGCTGCTATTTGCAACATATGTCTCAAGCGTATCTCGCGTGGCCAAAACATCTCCCGCTTGGGTACCACATGCTTGACCAGACATATGTTGACCTGCCATGCAGTTCGTTGGCAAGCGTATCTAAAAGACCCACACCAAAGAACAAAGAGGATCTCTCCTTGCTCCTCATCAGCTGAGATTTCCAACCCCACTAGACCTTCAGTCCTCTCTGAGACCTGCAGTGAGAGGAATGAAGGTGTAGAATTAGGTGTGTCACAGCCAAGTACTTGTGGGCAATCTGCTTTTGGTACACCGACGTCAGATTGTACCAGACAAATTTCCCTGCCCCAGCTGCTGCACCGCCGAAAGAAGTTTGCTCCCAGCCATCCACATGCCCAGCGGTTGAATGCTAGCTTGGCAAAATTGCTAGCACTTCAACTGCTGCCTTTTCAGTTGGTAGACTCTGCCTCCTTCCGTGAGTTTGTGGAATGTGCGGTTCCTCAGTGGCAGGTACCCAAACGCCACTTTTTCTCACGGAAGGCGATTCCGGCTCTCTACCGGCATGTGGAAGGCAATGTCCATGCCTCGCTGGACAGGGCAGTCAGCGGTAAGGTGCATATTACCACTGACTCATGGTCCAGCAGGCATGGACAGGGACGTTACCTAAGTTTCACGGCGCATTGGGTGACTCTGCTGGCAGCTGGGAAGGATGCAGGACAAGGTGCAGTAGTGTTGGAGGTTGTTCCGCCACCACGCCTCCAAAATGCTGATTGTGACACACCTCTCTCCTCCACCCCCTCCTCTTCTTCTTCCTCCATGGCCTCTTCCTCGGAACCAGCGGTGCTCCGTAGGCGTTCAAGGGGCTACGCAAGTACGCAGGCCAAAAGATGCCATGCGGTGCTTGAGCTGGTGTGCTTGGGGGACAGGAGCCACACTGGGGCAGAGGTTCTGTCAGCTCTGCAGGGGCAGGTTCAGAGGTGGTTGACGCCACGCCAACTTAAGGCAGGAATGGTGGTTTGCGACAATGGCACCAACCTCCTCTCTGCCCTCCGACAGGGACAAATGACCCATGTGCCCTGTTTGGCTCACGTCCTTAACTTGGTGGTGCAGCGGTTCTTGGGCAGGTACCCGGGCTTACAGGATGTCCTGAGGCAGGCCAGGAAAGTCTGTGTGCATTTCCGCCAGTCATATAATGCCAGTGCTCGGCTGACGGACCTCCAAAAGGAGTTTAACCTGCCCAAGAACCGCCTTATCTGTGACATGCCCACCAGGTGGAACTCAACGTTGGCCATGCTGCAGCGGCTGCACACGCAGCAGAGGGCCATCAATGAGTACCTATGCGACTATGGCACCAGGACAGGGTCAGGGGAGCTTGGTTTTTTTTCCCCACGCCAGTGGGCCATGATCAGGGATGCATGCACTGTCCTGTCACCATTCGAGGAGGCCACGAGGATGGTGAGCAGTGACAGTGCATGCATCAGTGACACTGTCCCCCTTGTCCACCTGTTGGAGCACACGCTGCGTGGAATAATGGACAGGGCACTTGAGGCAGAACAGAGGCAGGAAGAGGAGGACTTCCTTAGCTCTCAAGGCCCCCTTTATCCAGACAGTGTTCCTGCATGCCCGCCGATCACACAGGAAGAGGACGAGGAGGAAGAGGAGGAGGAGGAGGAGGAAGATTGTGTCAGTATGGAGGTGGAGCCTGGCACTCAGCATCAGCAGCAGTCTTTAAGGGATCAGTCCCAAGAAACACATGGACTTGTACGTGGCTGGGAGGAGGTGGCTGCGGACCATGTCGTTCTTAGTGACCCAGAGGACTCCGGACCGAATGCCTCAGCAAACCTACGCTGCATGGCCTCCCTGATCCTGCAAAGCCTGCGTAAGGATCCTCGTATTCGTGGTATCAAGGAGAAGGACCAATACTGGCTGGCAACCCTCCTTGATCCACGTTACAAGGGTAAGGTTGCGGACCTTATCTTGCCATCGCAGAGGGAGCAGAGGATGAAACATCTTCGGGAGGCCTTGCAGAAAGGTCTGTGCAACGCGTTCCCAGAGACTGGGAGGTTACAAACTCCTGTTTCTGGACAACGTGTTGCTGAGGCTTCGGTCAGTCAAAGAAGGAGCGGTGGAGAAGGTGGCCGTCTGACCGATGCGTTCAGACAATTTTTTGGTCCGCAGCCCCAAGGTATGATCGGTTCCAGCAACCATCGCCAGCGTCTGTTTTACATGGTGCAGGAATACCTAGGGGCAAGATCAGACTTGGACACCTTTCCCACCGAAAATCCTCTGGGTTACTGGGTCTTGAGGATGGATCACTGGCCAGAGCTTGCACAGTATGCAATTGAGCTACTGGCCTGTCCTGCATCCAGCGTTCTTTCGGAACGCACATTCAGTGCTGCTGGAGGCGTGGTAACCGATCACAGGGTGCGTCTGTCCACCGACTCGGTCGATCGGCTGACCTTCATAAAAATGAATGAGTCTTGGATCACCACCAGCTACCAAGCACCTGATGCTGATGTAACCGAATAATTTTTTTTGAAATCTCAGATCCCTTCAAAGACTGCCTATGCTGATGCTGAGTGACTATCCCTGAGTAATTATCCTCTTCCTCCTCAATCATCACGCTGATAGCTTGTAAGAACATTTTTGGTTCTGGGCGCCACCACCAGTGCCTAAGGCACAATTTTTCAGCCCCTGTTTAACAGGGGCGTGTAATTACAATTTTTGATGTAATACTTTGCAGCAGGGCTCGTTCCTGCATTCCAACTAGAGTGTCTGTGAGGGGTTGCAGTGTTGTGGCACCAGCACCAGTGCCTAAGGCCCAATTTTTCTGCCCCTGTCTAACAGGGGCGTGTAATTACAATTTTTGATGCAATACTTTGCAGCAGGGCTCGTTCCTGCGTTCCAACTAGAGTGTCTGTGAGGGGTTGCAGTGTTGTGGCACCAGCACCAGTGCCTAAGGCCCAATTTTTCTGCCCCTGTCTAACAGGGGCGTGTAATTACAATTTTTGATGCAATACTTTGCAGCAGGGCTCGTTCCTGCGTTCCAACTAGAGTGTCTGTGAGGGGTTGCAGTGTTGTGGCACCAGCACCAGTGCCTAAGGCCCAATTTTTCTGCCCCTGTCTAACAGGGGCGTGTAATTACAATTTTTGAAGCAATACTTTGCAGCAGGGCTCGTTCCTGCGTTCCAACTAGAGTGTCTGTGAGGGGTTGCAGTGTTGTGGCACCAGCACCAGTGCCTAAGGCCTAATTTTTCAGCTCCTGTTCAACAGGGGCATGTAATTACAATTCTTGATCTAATATTTCACAGCAGGGCCCTGTGAGGGCTTACAGTGTTGTGGCCACAGCAACACCTAAGGCCCAAATTTCTGCTGAGTATATAGGGCAGGACCCTACTTTCAAACATCTAACTTACAAACGACTCCTACTTGCAAACGGAAGGAGACAACAGGAAGTGAGATGAAATCTACCCCTAGGAAGGGAAATTCTCTCCTGTAAGAGTTAATATGGGAAAACAATTTCTCCTTTCCACTGATGCTTTCCAATCCTTGTTCCACAAAAAAACCCAAATTTTCAAAAAACATTTTTCATTGGGACAAAAAAGTGAGGTGAAAACTTCTGAAGAGGAGGAAAGACAGCAAAACAAATGTCACAGGGGTGATAACCCTTCCCTATGTTTTCCAAAAAGCTTAGAAAAGATTTTTTGGCTGGAGCTAAACACGTTAAAAATGTTCAAAATTACAAACAGATTCTACTTAACAACAAACCTACAGTCCCTGTCTTGTTTGCACCGCCTGTATACTGCTGTTCAGAGTATATAGGGCCTGGTGGCCCCACACCTTTCCTTATTTTAATTTGGGTGCGGGGTTCCCCTTAATATCCATACAAGACCCAAAGGGCCTGGTAATGGACTGGGGGGTACCCATGCCGTTTGTCTCACTGATTTTCATCCATATTGCCATGACCCGACATGACATTAAACCCGCAAGCAGTTTTAAATGAGATTTTTTCCTTTAAAAATGACATTTGGTGCAGGGACTGTTCTAAACATGGGAAACACGCGTCACTTTACAAGCATACTATAGACACCCCCCAGGTACGATATTTAAAGGAATATTTCACTTTTTTTTTTTTTACTTTAAGCATCATTAAAATCACTGCTCCTGAAAAAACGGCCGTTTTTAAAAGTTTTTTTTGCATTGATACATGTCCCCTGGGGTAGGACCCAGGTCCCCAAACCCTTTTTAGGACAATACCATGCAAATTAGCCTTTAAAATGAGCACTTTTGATTTCGAACGTTCGAGTCCCATAGACGTCAATGGGGTTCTAACGTTCGTGCGAACTTTCGGTCCGTTCGCGGGTTCTGGTGCGAACCGAACCGGGGGGTGTTCGGCTCATCCCTAGTCAGGGTCATCTTATCACCTTCTACCACTGGATACGGGGTCACTTTTATCTCTGGAATTTCGAATATATCTAAAAAGTAGACACATAGATGAACTGTAATTGTAAGGTACCTTTTGTATTGATTATTGAGTGCAGAATTCACATCACACCTGTACAAAATGGGCTGTTGCAGGTATATTATTTTGTAGATGGTGCCTCCCTCCTTTTGCTGTTTTATTTACCCCTTTCACTGCCATGCACATACTCCGATCAGCCTTAACACATACTTACCAACTGTCACGAATTTCCCGTGATTTAGACCCTTTTCCCGGATTTAGCCATTCCCGGGAAATGTCCCGGGAAATTCTTATTTTACCGATTTTTTTAAATTTTCGCCGCCGCCACCGTCGCTAGAGGTCTGTGGCCGACGGAGACAATGTCTCCACCGGCCGCCATTTTCCTGAAGACCAAATTGCTGTTTAGCAATGGCCGGGTGGCTGCCAATAGAATTTGAGCTGTGGCACCACCCACCTCCTGCCCCGCTGCCGTCTGTCTGTAATCTGATGTGGGAAGGGGCGGGGGTGGGCGGCGCTGCAGCTCAATTGCTATTGGCAGCCAGCTATTTTGTCCCATTATCTTTAGTAATGGCGGCGGAGAGAGGCTCCACTGCTGGGAATGCCTGATGTAAGGAAAGGGCGGGATCTATTGGGGGATGCCTGGTGTAAGAGGGGACTCTGCTGGCAATGCCTGATTTAAGGGGGGACTGCGCTGCAATGCCTGATGTAAGGGGGGACTCTGCTGCAATGTCTGATGTAAGGGGGAATCTGCTGCAATGTCTGATGAAAGGGGGGACTCCGCTGCAATGCCTGATGTAAGGGGGGACTCCGCTGCAATGTCTGATGTAAGGGGGGACTCTGCTGGCAATGTCTGATGTAAAGGGGTACTCCGCTGAAATGCCTGATGTAAGGGGGGACTCTGCTGCAATGTCTGATGTAAGGGGGAACTCCGCTGGCAATGTCTGATGTAAGGGGGGATGCGGCTGGCAATGTCTGATGTAAGACGGGACTCTGCTGGCAATGTCTGATGTAAGGCGGGACTCCGCTGACAATGTCTGATGTAAGGGGGGACTCCGCTGACAATGTCTGATGTAAGGGGGGACTCCGCTGGCAATGTCTGATGTAAGGGAGGACTCCGCTGGCAATGTCTGATGTAAGGGGGACGCCGCTAGCAATGTCTGATGTAAGGGAGGACTCCGCTGCAATGTCTGATGTAAGGGGGGACTCCGCTGCAATGCCTGATGTAAGGGGGGACTCCGCTGCAATGTCTGATGTAAGGGGGGACTCCACTGCAATGCCTGATGTAAGGGGGGACTCCGCTGCAATGCCTGATGTAAGGGGGGACTCCGCTGCAATGTCTGATGTAAGGGGGGACTCAGTTGCAATGTCTGATGTAAGGGGGGACTCCACTGGGGACACCTGATGACATCTGGTGGCAGGCGACGTGGCAGGTGACACGCTCAGGGCTTCCACTGATTCAGCATTATGGTGAGTTAAATAATTTCATTCTATATTACAATGTAATAATAGAAATAATGCACTTCAATCATCCTGACACTATAACAATCATGGTGTCGGGATGATTGAAGCGTCAACACCAGGTGTTTGGAGAATCTTTATCTGCTGATTGTTAAACTTTCTGGAATACACATATTTCTACTGTTGTGTAGGATCTGGGCCTGCTGTCACTCCATCCCTCTTTCTTTCTCTCTTTCTTTTTCTTTCTCTCTTTCTTTCTTTCTCTCTTTCTTTCTCTCCCTCTTTCTTTCTTTCTTTCTCCCTCAATCCCTCATTCATCTCATACCACACCCCTTCCGAGCCACGCCCATTTAAGACACGTCCACTATTCCGCTCAAACCACGCCCATTTTTTGTCGCGGCGCGCCACATTTTTCTATTACAGAAATACAAAAGAATGCCACGCCCCTAATTATAGCAAGGCTCTGCCTACATGCAAAAAAGTGTCCCGAATTTTTTTTTTGCAATGTTGGCAACTATGCTTGACATTACTACCCACCTTAACCCGTCGAGACTCCACTAGACCTCTGGAGGTATGCTGTGGTATCTGGCACCCAGCTGTCAGTAGCAACTGCTTTAAAACCTGCAAGTTGTGAGGTGGAGCCTCATGGATTGGACATCTCCAGCACATCCCACAGATCCTTGATTGGATTGAGATCTGGAAAATCTCCAAACGCATTGTTTTGTTCCTCAAACCATTCTGGAATTCATCAGGCCAGGCAACCTTCTTCCATTGCTCCATGGTCCAGTTCTGAAGCTCATGCTTTCATTGTAGGCGATTTTGGCTGTGGACACGGGTCAGCATGGGCACCTTGACTATGCAGCCCAATACACAACAAACTGCGATACACTGTGTGTTCTGACACTTTTCTATTGGAACTAAAAATTAGCTTTTTCAGCAATTTGATCTACAGTAGCTCTTCTATTGGATCAGCCAACAAAGGCCAGCCTTTGTTCCAGATGTGCTTCAATGGGCCTTGGCCTCACATTACTCTGTTTGCCAATTTTCCTTCCTTGGACCATTTCTGATGGTCCTGACCACTGCAGACCGGGAACATCCCACAAGAGCTACAGTTTTGGAGTTGCTCTGACCCAGCTGTCCAGGCATTACAATTTGGCCCTTGTTAAAGTCACTCAAATCCTTAAGCTTGACCATTTTTTCTGCTTTCAACATCAACTTAAATATATCCCACCTGTTTTCAGATTTCATTGATATGAGATAATCAGTGTTATTCACATTGCCTTTCAGTGGTCAGAATGTTATGGCTGATCAATGTAAGTACTCATTCTCTCTAGTAGCACAACCTTGTAAACTGACTATAGCAACCAGAAATCTGTTTACTTCTGTTCAGCCGACTGTTGGATTTCTAGTGGAAGTGATTCAATAAAGCTGCCCAATCACTTCCACACATGCTGCAAGGTGTCGTTACCCCCTCCACTCGCTACTGTATGTATCCAGGGTTTCGTCACCCTCCTTAACAGGTGGGGTGAGCAGAGGACAATTAATAAACTTCTGTCTGCTGATCATATCTGCACTGAACGTCTCATCACTTCTGGTTTAAGAATAAAAAAGTGAAAAAAAAATTAAAGTTACACTAAATCAATGAAGAAAAAAAACACCCAAAACATGTTTTGAAGCCCACCAATTCCATATACACTCACATAACAAATATTCTTGTGTCGGGTGTAGATATATATGAAAATAATGGTGCTAAGAGCAATAATTCTAGGCCCCAAACTTATGTTAACTCTAAATTAAAGTGTCACTAAACCCACATCATAAAAAAAAAATCAATAAATGGTGCATTACATCCTGTTCATACTCAGTCACTATGAGATTAATTTTTTCTATTCTGCAAAAAACCTGGTTGATCCTGCTGCTATCTATCTCTCCCTTCTGTCCATGTCCCCAATTCAGCTAGGGGTTTTGCCGAGCAGTGTTGGCAGCTCGGCACATGCTCTGTTTTCAGTGAGTTTCTATGCAGAGCATTTCCTCCCTATCACATCTGAGCAGCCCATGTGACTATAGAGTCACACATTAGGGTGTATACACAGTGGTGATTGACAGCCCACTCCCTCCCTCCTCCTCCATGAACACTAACCAGCTAAATACAATGGGGGTGGGATATTACATGTAGATTGATGGAGGAATTACCTCCCTGTTATTCTAAAACACAGGTTGGAGGGGCGTGACACAGTTTGTGGCTGGCAGAAATCTGCTCACACCATGTTATTGTGAAAAAAAAATAAAGATTTGTTTTCAAATATATATTTGTATGACAATTTAAAATAGTTTATTGATATAATTTTTTTATTTTTACTCTGTATTCCAAAAGTTTTTTGTTATTTTTTTTGAACATGTGACCAGCAGCAGAGGACTAGAAGCTCCTAATGCTGATGTTTTCCTGCAGACAGGCTGGGAGAGAGCTGGGTCATGTGACAGCTGTATATTTGTTAGGAAAAAAGTACTTAGATGTTTTTTTATTAAAATAATTACAGTGCCGTCCACATACAGAAACAGAAGGGACAATGTAAATGAAACAGCGTGTGTTTAGTATCATTTTAAAGTGGATGTAAACCCTCACATATACCGAGTGAAGTGAACAGCCTCAGATGATACACAGAGATGAAACAAATCTCCCTATATAAGTTTTACATGTATATCTGCTGTCTTCAGCTTTATATATTCTTTACAAAGTGCACATTGTGTTAGAATTTTTTCTTCCTTTTTCAGCAGTGGGAGGGGAGTCTAAGCATACACTGTGTGATTGGAGGAAAGGCATACACTCCCACTCCACATAGGCAGAGGAAGAAAGAAACTTGCAGAGCTGTGCTGTGAATAGACAAGCTCTCTGCTAATCTATTAATACATATATAAGTGCGCTAATAATTAACTTCCTACTAAAATGATGTTGTATCTGTGAGAGTAAAAAGTAGAATATTAATGATCCCTAATCAATACAGGGAAATATATAAAACCTTAATTATTGGTGTACAAAATGTGAAAAACAATTGATTGGATATCTTCATAAAAAACGTCCAAAATAAGAAACAGGCCCAAAGTATGGGGAAATATACCAGCAATTAAAACTCAGTCTTTAAATAAATAAAACACATGTTCTCTTAATATTCAGATATGGTGGAACTGATTTTCTTCAATTAATCAAAACGAAGCTGCACAAATCAGTCCTGCAGCTCTGAGGCTGACTAGGTGGTTGGATAATAGTCCTCCCAGTTTGTAACTGATATTTATTTTTATTTTTTTTTTTTATTTAAAGACTGAGTTTTAATTGCTGGTATATTTCCCCATACTTTGAGCCTGTTTCTTATTTTGGATGTTTTTTATGAAGATATCCAATCAATTGTTTTTCACATTTTGTACACCAATAATTAAGGTTTTATATATTTTATATATTTCCCTGTATTGATTAGGGATCATTAATATTTTACTTTTTACTCTCACAGATACAACACCATTTTAGTAGGAAGTTAATGGTTAGCGCACTTATATATGTATTAATAATTATTGTTTTAGTGGGTATCAGAGCACTTTCACATAAGAGCAGCTTTTAATTATTTGGTTTATTCCTATTTTTCACCTTCAATTAAGGATTGTTGATATATATTTGAGTTTTTGACACTCACATTTTTTCACCATTTTTACCCTTTTTTTCTATTTATATATATTGTTTCACTTTTTTCCACTGTATGCATTTTGTATTGTGTATTTGATTTTTAACACCAGGCTACTATCAATTAGCATATCAGCGCTTCAGTACATTTTATTATTTGTTTTCTCTCTGCTAATCTATTTATAGCTCCATCCCTGTACACAAATTTCTAGCTGCTTTTATCTCCTGTGTTGGAGTCAGGGCTTCAGAGAGTGATAAGTAAACACTACAGATATATGTGCCCGGGTCAGATTTCATGAATGGGGTTTACATCCACTTTAATGACTTATAAAGACTTTTAAAGCGTTACCTATGGACACTTTTGGGTACTAAATTTTGTTGATATGTGTGGTATCAATTTACTTGATACTTTACAACTCTTTCATATATTTCCAAAAATTGGATAATAAATTGTTTGTGTGCACTAAAATAAATGTATGTGGGCTTGATAAACCATTGTGCCAATGTCATGTGACATAAAAAATCCACCATTGCATTCTCCAGGGTCTCTGCTCTCCATAAATATATAATGTTTAGGAGTTTCACTTATCTACAGGCACAAAATGTGCACATAAACATGTGCAGTAAACATCCTATAACTTACTTTGTATGGAAATAAAAGCTTCATCTTTGAAAATCACATATGTATGCAAATATATTTCCTTTGTACATTTGTATTTCCCGTTGTTCGTCATGTTTACAATTCCTACATGAAATTCAGATGTGTTCCTCCAGCCTTGAATGACAGAATCTTCCTTGTAGAACACTGTATATTTTCCAGTGTAGTCAGAACGATGGTGACATCTCAGAGTCAGATCATCTCCTTCATGAACATTGAGAGGAACCTGCAGGATCACCAGGCCTGGAACACAGAGCCGCATCACATGAGAAGATGAAGGTTACAGAACAGACATAGTATTGTCTCCACAACCAGGTACATTTATAGTATAGGCAGGGCTGGGAACAGTGACTTTATTTATTGGCCTGACCTGACCTGCCCTGCTGCCTAAGGACTGCCCCACCTGGCAGGAGGAGCCCAAGCAGAGGAGCACTGATGTCTTTGGTGGTGAGGCCATTGTCTCTACCAGTGACATACTTAAGGGAAGTGAACAGACACTGTTGGAGTATCGGCCGCTGTTGAGAGCAATAATTATGTTGCACCTTGCAACTCCCAGTATCATAGATCCCAGCTGCAGAAGATGATTGTGGGTACTCACATTAGGGAAAAGGGGGGCACAGTTTGGCATTTTCACACTGGACAGTGTTTTCCTGGCACCAAGTCTAGGTGCACAGTAGATGCCTCTTGTGCTGCACCCCCATGACTTCTCTGATTATATACTGTATGTCTTATTTTTCAATTAGTCTGAAATAAAACAACCCCATCATTAGAATGTACATTTGGAATAGAATAACCCTGTAGAAGAAGGTATCCGATACTTACCTGTCAGGCAGGCAATGAGTCCAGTTTTATCTTCCAGGTGTTTAAGATCAGTGTTTCTCAACCTTTTTGTCAGTCAAGGCACTCATTAAAAATGATGGACAATCTTGAGGGAACCCTTTAAAAATTATTAACAGTCTTGAGGCACCCCATTCTAAAACATAAAAACTATTCTAATAGTTTTATATAATGCAGCAACATCCACAAGTCCAAGTAGGACACCCAACGTTAGAGGTGATTTATTCTTCCAAAGCAAATACACAACTGGTACTGACTAGTATTCCAATGTTTCTCCATCACTCAGCTAATGTGACCCTACTGCTGATCGAGAGGGGCAGGGGAGGATCAAACAGGAATTCTGCGCGGGTGTTCCATCAGATTAGGAGACCCGTCAGAATGTGTAACGGAAGTAACGTTTCATCGAGGCCATTTTGCTACACCCTGCACTCGTCCACAGTAAGGATACACTGAGAAGGGAGCAAGCGGACATCTTGTTACACCCACCGGAGTTTTGTATTTTACACTTATGTTTAACAGTAAACTGAGTTTATATACTGAAATACAGTACTTAGAACTCCAACTGACTGTTTAGATGATGAATTTTAAAAGCAGCGGCAAGCCTGCTGATCTCACAGGTTTGCTAATTTGACAGAAGTTCACTGCTTTTAAAATTCAACATATAAACATTCACACAGAGTACTAAGTACTGTTTTTTACTATATAAACTGTATTTACTGTTAAAAAGAAGTGTACAATGCAAAACTCTGGTGAGTGTAACAAAATGTCCGCTTGCCCCCTTCTCAGTGTATTCTTATTGTGGAGGAGTGTGGGGTGTAGCAAGATGCCGGCTACGAAACATCACTTCCGTTACACATTCTGACAGGTCGCCTAATCTGACAGAACACAGGCAACTGACATACTCCTTATCAGCTAATGATGCCATTGGTCGTTGGGACGCCGGCCGCTAGAAGGTTGTAATATTGCACAATGAAAATATTGTGACTTAGTGCGACTAAAAGGCAGACTTCATCCACACGGCAGTTGTATACAATTTTTGGGCAACTTTTAGGCATTTTGCCAAGGCACCCCTGAAGAAACCTCAAGGCACCCTGGTTGAAAAAGGCTGTTTCAGATAGCATAGTCCCACTGGATACTTTGTTATCACCTGCAGGCTGCTGTATATTGTATTGGCCCCCGGGGGGGGGGGGTCCCTAAAGTGCAGCAAGTGGCACTACCTGACACACCCAGAAGTGTCAGGAAGTAGCAGGGCCCGTAGCTATGCAAAATCCAAATTTTCAGCATCTTCTTTTACAGGGTTCTTCTGTCTCAAATGTTTTATTCTAGTTACAAGGTAACTTTAAAAGAGAAGTTTGGGAATTGTTTTTTTAGGAATCATACTTACCTAGGTGGACACTGCATCTATCCCCTGCCAGCTCCAAGACCGCTAATAACTCAGTTCTCAGTGCCCTATGAGCAGAGAGCTGGTCAGTCACCGGTTCCCTGCTCTGCCCCCTCACTGGAGCGC
Organism: Aquarana catesbeiana; assembly: GCA_037953035.1. Taxonomy (NCBI): domain Eukaryota; kingdom Metazoa; phylum Chordata; class Amphibia; order Anura; family Ranidae; genus Aquarana; species Aquarana catesbeiana. The sequence goes on from JBBHAA010001120.1 coordinate 88,331, forward strand.
TGGGCTGTGGAGGGGGTGGGAGCGGTTGGCTCAGGCTCTCAGCGGTTTACTGAGAGGCTGATCTAGGTGCCGGTCCAGGCTCCTAGGTGGATCCCGACCATATGGTCGTGATCTTTCCCCAGTCTGGATCGTGTTTATGACGTCAGCTGACAATGGGCTTTAGCCCACTGTTGGTTGACAATGGGTCACAGTCGCACAGAACAAACTGCACTCCTGTAATCCACAGGAGAAGTACAGCCAAACAAGCTTCGGCAGTACTTCTTCTTTAACCACTTCAGCCCCGGACCATTATGCTGCCTAAGGACCAGAGGACTTTTTCCAATTTGGCAATGCGTCGCTTAACTTTAACTGCTAATTACGCGGTCATGCAATGCTGTACCTAAACGAAATTTGCGTCCTTTTCTTCCCATAAGTAGAGCTTTCTTTTGATGGTTTTTGATCACCTCTGCGGTTTTTATTTTTTGCGCTATAAATGGAAAAAGACCGAAAATTTTGAAAAAAAGTGATATTTTCTACTTTTTGTTATAAAAAAAATCCAATAAACTCAATTTTAGTCATACATTTAGGCCAAAATGTATTTGGCCACATGTCTTTGGTAAAAAAAATATCAATAAGCGTATATTTATTGGTTTGCGCAAAAGTTATAGCGTCTACAAGCTAGGGTACATTTTCTGGAATTTACACAGCTTTTAGTTTATGACTGCCTATGTCATTTCTTGAGGTGCTAAAATGGTAGGGCAGTACAAAAACCCCCCCAAATGACTCCATTTTGGAAAGTAGACACCCCAAGGAAATTGCTTAGAGGCATGTTAAGCCCATTGAATATTATTTTTTTTTGTCCCAAGTGATTGAATAATGACAAAAAAAAAAAAAAATTACAAAAAGATGTCACTAAATGATATATTGCTCACACAGGCCATGGGCATATGTGGAATTGCACCCCAAAATACATTCAGCTGCTTCTCCTGAGTACGGGGATACCACATGTGTGGAACTTTTTGGGAGCCTAGCCGCGTACGGGGGCCCCGAAAACCAATCACCGCCTTCAGGATTTCTAAGGGCGTAAATTTTTGATTTCACTCCTCACTACCTATCACAGTTTTGAAGGCCATAAAATGCCCAGATGGCACAAACCCCCCCAAATGACCCCATTTTGGAAAGTAGACACCCCAAGCTATTTGCTGAGAGGCGTGGTGAGTCCATGGAATATTTTATATTTTTACACAAGTTGCGGGAAAGTGACAATTTTTTTTTTTTTTTGCACAAAGTTGTCACTAAATGATATATTGCTCACACAGGCCATGGGCATATGTGGAATTGCACCCCAAAATACATTTAGCTGCTTCTCCTGAGTATGGGGATACCACATGTGTGGGACTTTTTGGGAGCCTAGCTGCGTACGGGGCCCCGAAAACCAATCACCGCCTTCAGGATTTCTAAGGGTGTAAATTTTTGATTTCACTCTTCACTGCCTATCACAGTTTCGGAGGCCATGGAATGCCCCCAAATGACCCCATTTTGGAAAGTAGACACCCCAAGCTATTTGCTGAGAGGCATGGTGAGTATTTTGCAGCTCTCATTTGTTTTTGAAAATGAAGAAAGACAAGAAAAAACTTTTTTTTTTCTTTTTTCAATTTTCAAAACTTTGTGACAAAAATTGAGGTCTGCAAAATACTCACTATACCTCTCAGCAAATAGCTTGGGGTGCCTACTTTCCAAAATGGGGTCATTTGGGGGGGTTTTGTGCCACCTGGGCATTCCATGGCCTCCGAAACTGTGATAGGCAGTGAAGAGTGAAATCAAAAATTTACGCCCTTAGAAAGCCTGAAATCTTGGATTTCGGGGTCCCGTACGCGGCTAGGCTCCCAAAAAGTCTCACACATGTGGTATCCCCGTACTCAGGAGAAGCAACAGAATGTATTTTGGGGTGTAATTTCACATATTCCCATGGCATGTTTGAGCAATATATCATTTAGTAACAACTTTGTGCAAAAAAAAAATAAAAATGTGTCTCTTTCCCGCAACTTGTGTCACAATATAAAATATTCCATGGACTCGACATGACTCTCAGCAAATAGCTTGGGGTATCTACTTTCCAAAATGGGGTCATTGGGGGGGGGGGGGGGGTTTGAACTGTCCTGGCATTTTATGCACAACATTTAGAAGCTTATGTCACACATCACCCACTCTTCTAACCACTTGAAGCCCTTTCTGACACTTTTTGTTTACATGAAAAAATTATTTTTTTTTGCAAGAAAATTACTTTGAACCCCCAAACATTATATATTTTTTTAAAGCAAATGCCCTACAGATTAAAATGGTGGGTGTTTAATTTTTTTTTCACACAGTATTTGCGCAGCGATTTTTCAAACGCATTTTTTTGGGGAAAAAACACACTTTTTTAAATTGTAATGCACTAAAACACACTATATTGCCCAAATGTTTGATGAAATAAAAAAGATGATCTTAGGCCGAGTACGTGGATACCAAACATGACATGCTTTAAAATTGCGCACAAACGTGCAGTGGCGACAAACTAAATACATTTTTAAAAGCCTTTAAAAGCCTTTACAGGTTACCACTTTAGATTTACAGAGGAGGTCTACTGCTAAAATTACTGCCCTCGATCTGACGTTTGCGGTGACACCTCACATGCATGGTGCAATTGCTGTTTACATTTGACGCCAGACCGACGCTTGCGTTCGCCTTTGTGCGAGAGCAGGGGGGGACAAAGGTGCTTTTTTTTTTTTTTTCTTTATTATTTTTTTGCTTTTTTATCTTATTTTTAAACTGTTCCTTTCACTTTTTTTTTTTGAATCATTTTTATTGTTATCTCAGGGAATGTAAATATCCCCCATGATAGCAATAGGTAGTGACAGGTACTCTTTTTTGAAAAAATTGGGGTCTATTAGACCCTAGATCTCTCCTCTGCCCTCAAAGCATCTGACCACACCAAGATCGGTGTGATAAAATTCTTTCCCTATTTCCCAATGGCGCTGTTTACATCCGGCGAAATCTAAGTCATGAAATGCTTGTAGCTTGCGGTTTCTTAGGCCATAGAGATGTTTGGAGCCACTCTGGTCTCTGATCAGCTCTATGGTCAGCTGGCTGAATCACCGGCTGCATTCTCAGGTTCCCTATTGAGACAGGAGAGCCAGAGAAAAACACGGAAGACGGTGGTGGGGGGGGGGGCATTCCCTCCCACTGCTTGTAAAAGCAGTCTAGAGGCTAATTAGCCACTAGGATTGCTTTTACATGAAAGCCGACCGCTGGCTGAAAAGAATGATACCAAGATGATACCTAAACCTGCAGGCATCATTCTGGTATAACCACTCAAAGTCGTGAATGGCGTACCTGAAGACAAAAAAATGGTTAACAATAAAACACAGTAAACGGTAAAGTATAAAAAATTGCATACCTGAAAAACAAACATGATAAAACATAATAACAATAAAACACTGCAGAATAGAATACAATAAAAAAGAGCAGAACGATAGAGAGAGAATAGAGAGAGAGAGAACAATAAAACGACAACTATTTTTTTTTATTTTATATATATATATTTTTTTTTTTACACTTTTTTTTGTACTAAAGGAAAAATCTGCGCTAGGTGTACAAAAAACTGAAAAATGTGAATATAAAAAACCTATGATAAAGGTATCTTGCAGCTGGACACTATAACCCTGATAGGGGGCACTACTAAGTATATATAAAGAAAAGTGCAGCGCTGGATATAGACAAACAATAAAAAAGAAAAAACACAGTGCACAATGATTCACTGGTGAAAAATTAAAATCAAATTAGTACATATTGTCCACACATGCTCCAATATAGTAGCAAACTGGGGTGTTGGATTAAGTGCACGGCTATCCCCACCGCAAAACTTTATCACACTAAAATATATCGTATACTGCGCATGCGCGGACTTTCGATATCTGTCGGAGCTGTTTTTAAACTCCTTGCAAGGAACTTGTTTATATGGATGCCTGTATGGCAAATTTTAATAAAGGAGAGTCAAACATTTTTACGCTATTGGAGCATTTCTTCTTTTTTGGATACTCATTATCGCTGTGAGTGAACTCTTTCCATTGATGACCGTCTGCTGTTACTTATTCCACGCTTCTGGACGGGACCCATCCACAGAAGGGACAACATCCAAATGGGAGGTTTTTCATGCCTTTTATTAAGGGCTGTCTGGTAAGCCTTTAATCTTCCTATGGTGACGGGTCTATTGCGGTGGAAGTCACGGATTTACCCAAACGGGGACTCACATATTTATGGACACTGTATGAATATTAAGCACGATATATTTTAGTGTGATAAAGTTTTGCGGTGGGGATAGCCGCGCACTTAATCCAACACCCCAGTTTGCTACTATATTGGAGCATGTATGGACAATATGTACTAATTTGATTTTAATTTTTCACCAGTGAATCATTGTGCACTGTGTTTTTTCTTTTTTATTGTTTGTCTATATCCAGCGCTGCGCTTTTCTTTATATATACTTTTTTTTGTAACTAACTTTTATAACTGTAACCGGTTCCAGGTTTGGGTCTCTCAAAATGTGATGGCATCTTGGGAGACCCTGTGAAAGTGTGCCTAGTCTGTGCAATGCTGTACCCTACGCTAATACTCAACTATTGAATGGTAGCGTTCAAAACATTCACCAATGCAAAGACCAGGATTGTCAGGACAGGAGGGACAATAATAGCGGGTGTCACGCCTATATCCGCACTTGCTGCAGACACAACATCTTTTTTGGGGGGGTTCGCTGGGGGGGGGGGGTACTCGGGAGGACATAAAGAAAATGCCTCTCATGCAGCTGAATGGGGGAAGTACGGGCGCTGCAGAAGTGGTGGGTTCCCAATTAGGATTGGCGAATGCAGCAGGAAGGGCATTATGGGCACGACGGGCCTGTGTTTGTCTTTTTGGTGGCAGCGGGACACTACTTGTGCTTGCCACCTCGCCAGCTTGAACTGCACTTATGGGACTCGCCACGTCACCAAGTGTTACTGCAGTGCTGGTTTGACTACGATCGGGGTGTACTAGGCCGCTGGTGCTTGCCAGTTCACCAAAACGCTACCAAAAAAACTGTTAGCGATCGCAGGGATCAGGCCTGACTCTGCGAACGCTGCAGTTATGCGTTTAGTGTTTTGTAAGTGACAGTGATCGATCAATACTGCACTTGGGTGGGCTGGGCCGGGCGGAGGGGCAAAACGCAGGTGCTAGCAGGTATCTGGGCTGATTCCACTAACACTGCGTTTTGGGAACCCTAAACTGCTGGGGACGCTATTATAGATCTGATCGGATCAGATATTGATCCGTACAGATACTATACCACTAAGGGAGGCGTATGCTGCGTGCGTGGGTGTTAGCGGTACTGGCGCTAATCTGACGCTGCCTGGGGCGAAGCATATCACTGCTGGGCGATCAGGGGGCTAAACCTTTATTAGGTAATAAACGGCGGGTGCCCTGACACTATAAAAAATAAACGAACTAACCAGCGTCACCCGTAACACTTATGCGGTGATCAGTGGTGAAAGGGTTAACTAGGGGGCAATCAAGGGTTAAAACATTTATTCGGTAGTATATGGGGGTCCCTGTCACTATAAAACGCTGACGGCGAACCTAAATATTTACGTCCCTAACTAGCGTCACCAGCGACACTAATACAGCGATCAGAAAAATGATCGCTTAGCGACACTGGTGACGGGGGGTGATCAAGGGGTTAAAACTTTATTAGGGGGGGTTACGGGGGTACCCTAGACCTAAAGGGGGCTAACCCTAACTGCCCTACCACAGTAACTGTCACAAACTGACACCATGCAGTAATCAGAAAAAAAAAAACTGCTTGGTGTCAGTGTGACGGGGGGGGGGGAGGGGTGATCAGGGGGCGATCGGGGGTGTTTTGTGTGCCTGGCATGTTCTACTGAGTGTGTGTGTGTTTGTGCACTCACATTGATGTCTTCTCTCCTCGGCCCCGGAACGGAAAATACCGAGCCGAGGAGAGATGACATCATTTCCTTTGCTGCTGTTTAGCATACAGCAGCAAAGGAATGTTCTGATTGGCCGGCGGCGATCGCGAGGGGGGGCCAAGAATGGATGGCCTCCCCCTCACCTCCGATCGCGGGGGACAAAAGAGGACTGCCTCGGGCACTGGGGGGGGTCCGATCGGACCCCCCACCCGCGGGAGGCAGATCACGTGTATGTACGTGATTCTGCCTGCCCGTGCCGCCTTGCCGATGTACATCGGCGTGAGGCGGTCCTTAAGTGGTTAAGGACTACATCCATTGTAATGCAAAGCAATAAATGTAGGTTCTGGAATTTGGTGTCATGGCTGAACTCCAGGTATATATTATTAATATTATTATACGAGATTTATATAGCGCCAACAGTTTACACAGTGCTTTACAATGTATAAGGGGACAACACAATTACAGTACAGTTCAATACAAAAGGTACAGGAGGGCCCTGCTCAATGGCGACCCTAGGGGGGGGCCAGAGGGGGCCCTGACCCCCCCAACCTTATGCTGTGTCCCACCATGTGCCCCCCCCCCCCCCCCCAATTAAAAAAAATTAAATTTTTTTTTTTACAAAAAAGGCAATGGTCTAAGAGGGAGAGCATCCCCAGTCAGCTCCTGCGGGTGATTCCTCCCCCCTCCCTCTGCTCGCTGACACTGCATAATGCGAGCGCTCACACAACCACGGCCGCCCAATCTGCTCCTTCCCCTGCATCCTCATTGGCAGGGAGAAGAGCGAGTTGCAGGAAGGACTCCACCAGGACTCTCAGTTACTGAAAAAACAGACTGAATTTCTCCATCCTTAGGACAGGAGAACCAGCCTGTAAATTCCAAGAGATGCCAGACCAGCGCTGTCAATAGCAGGGGTAGGACAGCAAGAGGAGGCTGGGGAACCCCACAGTGGCAGAACACCAGGGCCCGGTGGCAATACAACCTTTGCAACCCTGATAGTTCTCCCACTGCTTTGGACCCTTATATTTTCTTAGTATGCTGGTGACATATATCTCTTGTTTTCTGCCACCCTGGGGGCCCCAATACAGTAGGAAGGGAGCTCACTGCAGAACATGTGAAAGGGCCGTTGTGGGATCATAGTAAAGGGCCCCAGGATATATATATATATATAATTGCCCCCCTACTTTTGTCCCTGTCCCCCATGTGCCCCCCTAAATATGAAAGCTGGAGACGCCACTGGCCCTGCTCGAAGAGCTTACATTCTAAAGGGAGGGGGTGGTGGTACAAAAGGTAATAGCTGCAAAGAATGATTTTATGGGGGTGGCTCAGGGACAGTTATGTGGGTGTGGGGATAGGCTTCCCTGAATAAATGAGTTTTCAGGGATCTCCTAAGGGTGGACAGGGTAGGGGCTGATCGGACATACTGGGGCAGGGAATTCCAGAGGATGGGAGAGGCTCTGGAGAAGTCCTGAAGGCGAGCATGGAAGAAAGTAACGAGGGAGCTAGAGAGCAGGAGGTCCTGGGAGGAGCGGAGGGGAAGATTTGGGCGATATCTGCAGATGAGGTTGGTGATGTAGATGGGGGCGATGTCGTGAATGGCCTTGTATGTTATGGTTAGCATTTTGAATTTTACACGGTGGGGTAAGAGAAGCCAGTGAAGGGATTGGCAGAGAGAAGCAGCAGTCACGGATCGATTAGTGAGGTGTATTAGTCTAACAGCAGCATTCATAATAGACTGAAGGGGGGATAGCCTGCTCAAGGGTAGGCCATTAAGGAGAGAGTTGCAATAGTCAAGGCGGGAAATAATCAATATATAGAAGGCACACATTATTGCAGCTCTCTCTTATTAAATACATCATGAAATATTTATCAGCCTCTTGCAGTTCCTTGTACAGTTGAGCTCAGAGAGGGAAAAACAGCACAAAGAGTGAATCAGTTGTGCTGCAGTGCTCATATGCTAACAAAGACCTTGCTGATAGGAAGAGATAACAGAGTGACAGAAAGATGAGGCTATGCCTACAATATTGTACTGCAGGGGGTAATGTTTGGATACTTTCACATATTTCCCTGAATGGGACAGGCGTTTTTGACCTTCTATTTATTCAGAGGTCCTGTATATGAGGTGAGCAAGCAATTTGTCTGATGGCTGAGGGAATCAGTCACCTGAAGTGTGATTTACTTTTGGATGCCTTTTCATACACATGTATATACTTTGGACTGTTTGGGCTCTCTGACTATCTATGAACGTTATAGTTTAAGGATAGTACTTATCTATATTGACTTACTTGGATGCCTTTTTTAATATGATTGTTTTAGCACTCCACCTAACTTTGCAAATCGTTTTAGTCCTACTGGTTGCACTGCACTTCTCTACTTGTATATATTTCTTTGAGCATAAGCTTACAAAAAAGGTCAAAGAAAAGAACACCCAACCATACGTTTATGCATGGTAGACAGATGTGTGCGAATACAGAGTGCTATATGCATGAGATATAGTGTGGAGGTAATTATGACAATCTATACAGTACCAAGTCAAGCTGGACCAGACCTGGGGTAGCCAACCAGGCCTCCCAAAGTTTTTCAAACTTGCCAGGGCACCCACAATGTAGATAAATTAACCTATCATATCGCAAGACAGTTCCCATTTTCTTCCTCCAGTCCTTCACAGTCAGGGGAGCCTCCGCCTTCCAATATGATAATGGCCTTATGCGCCTGAAACAAAGCCTTGAGGAGGGCTTCCAACATAAAAACATCTTGCATAACATTGTCTAGGATTCCCAATAGGCACTGCTTAGGGTCAAGGGCTAAGGTGGTTTGAAAAACAGAGTTAAGAATAGCAAATACCCCTTCCCAATACCGTTGTAATTTCGGGCAGCGCCATAGCATATGGATGAGATCCCCATGTTTCTGTTAGCACCTACTACATATAGGATCCTGTAGCACCCACATTATTTAGTTTGGTGGGCGTGTGGTTAGCCCTAAGCAGAATACATATTGTGATATGTGATTAGAAACATATGAAGAGCTGAATTGAACTGATTGTAGTGCAGATTCCCATTGGTCTTCCTCAAAGGCCCCAACATCTCATTCCCAGTAGTCGATGTTAAACAGAGAGAAACAGAGGGACCCATGTGTGTGCCTTCGGGCTGAGACAAAATCAGAGTAAGGTATATAAGAATTGGTGGAGGATAATCAGTGTTTTACCTTGTTTCCCTTAGAATGACTCTATTGAAGCTGGGACAGGGATCCCTCAAGGGTGTGAAGACATGTTCCTTCCTGTGTGAGGCCTAGTGAGGTATTCTGTCCAGTGACCACAAGGAGGCACTAACTTACACATTGACTCAGCAAACCTAAAATTTAGTTGGATGGCATGCAGTTCCCCTGTGCTGCCAACAAGTTCATCATGGGTCTCCCAGGTGATGTCATCGACCAAATATGGACCTTACCAAATCTGATTAGTGACATTACAGGGATCATTCATACTGCTTTAAAACAGTTAAATTATTTTGTCTAGAATGGGCAAAGAACACATTAAATGATACATTTTCAAAAAGTATATAAAGAGCTGACCATAAACAACATCAAGTCTGGCAACGAGGCTTCCTACTCTACTGGTCCAGCATCTGTAGCCCCCGATATGTTCAGTGTTTGCAGATCTAATGGTAAAGATTTTTCCTGTATGCACCCATTTACCATCTTTGTACCAGGTGTAGGTTAGATATTCTCCTTCAGTGGACCTCACATCACATGTCATTGCTATAGACTCTCCTTTGAAGATCTTTTGCCAGCTTGGGGTGAAGGTGACCACAGGGCTTACTGCTGATCCTGAAGAAGATTAAAGTGAAATTCTAACTTCATGCCATGTTAATTTCACACAATAAAATGTAGTATGTTCTAAGAGCATATAACATGAGATAGGGTTCATTCAGGTGGGCGAGACCGTCCTCAGTGCAGGCAGCCCATAGAAGTGGATGCACATGCATCAGCTACATGGACACAATTGCATGTCAAAATTTGACATGCAAACAGAAGTGGGTATGTGGATTCAAATGTGGCTTAGATTGGAGGATGGGTCTGAACAGCTACCTGAATGAGCCCTTATACATCAGAGATGTATTTATTTTGTTCAGGCCAACTGAATTCTAGATGCATCAAAACAAAAGGTGTACAAAGTTTTACAGTTCGTTAAAATGCCTGTCCACTGCCAGAATTAGTGTTGGGTGAGCTGTTCGGACCGAGCACCTGAATTTGCATGGTGCTCGGCAGGATGTTCGCCTGCTGAGCGCCCCAAAATGCACTGCACGCTGCCCAGTGCATTCTAAGGATCCCAATCAGGGCATAGTGAATAGTGTTGGTCGTTAAGGAGTAGGCCGGGAAGCCGGCCGCTGTGACCTTAACAACGAATGAGTCATCAGCCGTCAACAGGCTTCCCCACTGACAGCTAAATGAAAAAAAACATTGCCGGCAATAGAAAAATGTAAAAAAAACAGAGTGGGGGTCCCCCCGCAAGCCTGTAAGACCCTTTGGATCTGGTATGGATTTTAAGGGGAACCCCATGCCAAATTTATTTTTTAAAACAGCGTGACATCGGGGGGGCGGGGTTGGGTGCCTGCTCGCCCCTATCCTGTTCCTGACCTGCCAGGCTGCATGCTTGGATAAGGGTCTGGTATGGATTTTGGTCGGGGACCTCATGCCGTTTTTTAAAAAAAATTGGGCGTGGGGTTCCCCTTAAAATTCATACCAGACCCAAAGGGCCTGGTGTGGATTGGGGGGACCCCCAGGCCATTTTTTTAACATTTTTGTATTGCCAGAAATGGTATTGTACTGCCAGCAACTTAAATGTCAATTTTCTTTCTTTAGAAATGTCAGTTTTGCTGCAGCAGGTTCTATACACAGTACAGATGTGCCACTTTACAGGCAGACTAAGGGGACCCTCAGGCACTGTATTAAAAGGAATTTGTCATTTTTATTGTTTTACTTTAAGCATCATTAAAATCACTGCTCCTGTAAAAATGATCTTTTAAAAAAAAATGTTTGCATTGATACATGTCCCCCAGGGCAGTACCCGGGCCCCCATACCCTTTTTATGGCCAATAGCTTGCATATAAGCCTTCAAAATGGGGACTTTTGATTTTTCAAGTTCAGGTCCCCTAGACTTTAATAGAGTTTGCGGCTCAGGTCCAAACTTTTTACATGTTCAGGAGTTCTGGTGCGAACCGAACCAGGGGGTGTTTGGCCCAACTCTAGCCAGCATGCCACAGAGCAAACCTCTTGCTCTCTGGGTGGAAGCATTGGTCTCTTTGCAGAGGTCTGACATGCCTCCTGCTGAGTCATAGCTAGAACAAAGTTTTAGTAGTGTCAGACCTCTGTAGAGAGACCATTGCTGCCACACAGCAAAGGCCCTTCTCTGCAGCATGCTGGGGTAGTACTACCCCCAAAGGCGCTGCTGATTTTAACTGGTTCTTTCCTAGATGGTGCAGAGGCCACCGGTCACACAAGCAACAGTCCATTCACTGTGGCTCCATTAAACAGTCTAGGGGATGTCTCTTTAAAGATTATTTTCTTGTAGAAATTGTAACAGGAGAGGAATTGGGGTGGTATGGGATATTCCAGAAATACTGACATGTAACAGGAGGACATACTTCTCTAGGTGAAACGTCTTTAACCACTTGACGACTGCCTCACGCCGATTTACGTCGGCAAGGTGGCACGGACAGGCAAAATCACGTATATATACGTGATTTGCCTTCCGCGGGTGGGGGGTCCGATCGGACCCCCCCCGGTGCCCGAGGCGGTCCTCTTTGGTCCCACGGCGATCGGAGATGAGGGGGAGGCCATCCGTTCGTGGCCCCCCCCCGCGATCGCCGCCGGCCAATCAGATAACTTCCTTTGCTGCTGTATGCTAAACAGCAGCAAAGGAAATGATGTCATCTCTCCTCGGCTTGGTATTCCGTTGCAGCGCCGAGGAGAGAAGACATCAATGTGAGTGCACTAACACTACACACACAGTAGAACATGCCAGGCACACAAAACACCCCGATCCCCCCCGATCGCCCCCCGATCCCCCCCCCAATCACCCCCCCCCCTCCCTGTCACAAACTGACACCAGCAGTTTTTTTTTTTTCTGATTACTGCATTGGTGTCAGTTTGTGACAGTTACAGTGTTGGGACAGTGAATATTACCCCCCTTTAGGTCTAGGATACCCCCCTAACCCCCCCTAATAAAGTTTTAACCCCTTGATCACCCCCTGTCACCAGTGTCGCTAAGCGATCATTTTTCTGATCGCTGTATTAGTGTCGCTGGTGACGCTAGTTAGGGACGTAAATATTTAGGTTCGCCGTCAGCGTTTTATAGCGACAGGGACCCCATATACTATCTAATAAATGTTTTAACCCCTTGATGGCCCCCTAGTTAACCCTTTCACCACTGATCACCGTATAAGTGTTACGGGTGACGCTGGTTAGTTTGTTTATTTTTTTTAGTGTGAGGGCACTCGCCGTTTATTACCGAATAAAGGTTTAGCCCCCTGATCAGCCCAGATACCTGCTAGCACCTGCGTTTTGCCCCTCCGCCCGGCCCAGCTCAGCCCACCCAAGTGCAGTATCGATCGATCACTGTCACTTACAAAACACTAAACGCATAACTGCAGCGTTCGCAGAGTCAGGCCTGATCCCTGCGATCGCTAACAGTTTTTTTGGTAGTATTTTGGTGAACTGGCAAGCACCAGCCCCAAGCAGCGTCAGATTAGCGCCAGTACCGCTAACACCCACGCATGCAGCATACGCCTCCCTTAGTGGTATAGTATCTGAACGGATCAATATCTGATCCGATCAGATCTATACTAGCGTCCCCAGCAGTTTAGGGTTCCCAAAAACGCAGTGTTAGCGGGATCAGCCCAGATACCTGCTAGCACCTGCGTTTTGCCCCTCCGCCCGGCCCAGCCCAGCCCACCCAAGTGCAGTATCGATCAATCACTGACACTTACAAAACACTAAATGCATAACTGCAGCGTTCGCAGAGTCAGGCCTGATCCCTGCGATCGCTAACAGTTTTTTTGGTAGTATTTTGGTGAACTGGCAAGCACCAGCCCCAAGCAGCGTCAGATTAGCGCCAGTACCGCTAACACCCACGCATGCAGCATACGCCTCCCTTAGTGGTATAGTATCTGAACAGATCAATATCTGATCCGATCAGATCTATACTAGCGTCCCCAGCAGTTTAGGGTTCCCAAAAACGCAGTGTTAGCGGGATCAGCCCAGATACGTGCTAGCACCTGCATTTTGCCCCTCCGCCCGGCCCAGCCAACCCAAGTGCAGTATCGATCGATCACTGTCACTTACAAAACACTAAACTAAACTGCAGCGTTCGCAGAGTCAGGCCTGATCCCTGCGATCGCTAACAGTTTTTTTGGTAGCTTTTTATTGAACTGGCAAGCGCCAGCGGCCTAGTACACCCCGGTCGTAGTCAAACCAGCACTGCAGTAACACTTAGTGACGTGGCGAGTCCCATAAGTGCAGTTCAAACTGGTGAGGTGGCAAGCACAAGTAGTGTCCCGCTGCCACCAAAAAGACAAACACAGGCCCGTCGTGCCCATAGTGCCCTTCCTGCTGCATTCGCCAATCCTAATTGGGAACCCACCACTTCTGCAGCACCCGTACTTCCCCCATTCACATCCCCAACCAAATGCAGTCGGCTGCATGAGAGGCATTTTCTTTATGTCCTCCCGAGTACCCCTACCCAACGCCCCCCAAAAAAGATGTTGTGTCTGCAGCAAGCGCGGATATAGGCGTGACACCCGCTATTATTGTCCCTCCTGTCCTGACAATCCTGGTCTTTGCATTGGTGAATGTTTTGAACGCTACCATTCACTAGTTGAGTATTAGCGTAGGGTACAGCATTGCACATACTAGGCACACTTTCACAGGTTCTCCCAAGATGCCATCGCATTTTGAGAGACCCGAACCTGGAACCGGTTACCGTTATAAAAGTTAGTTACAAAAAAGTGTAAAAAAAAAAAAAAAATATATAAAATAAAAAAAAATAGTTGTCGTTTTATTGTTCTCTCTCTCTCTATTCTCTCTCTCTTGTTCTGCTCTTTTTTACTGTATTCTATTCTGCAATGTTTTATTGTTATTATGTTTTATCATGTTTGTTTTTCAGGTATGTAATTATTTATACTTTACCGTTTACTGTGCTTTATTGTTAACCATTTTTTTGTCTTCAGGTACGCCATTCACGACTTTGAATGGTTATACCAGAATGATGCCTGCAGGTTTAGGTATCATCTTGGTATCATTCTTTTCAGCCAGCGGTCGGCTTTCATGTAAAAGCAATCCTAGCGGCTAATTAGCCTCTAGACTGCTTTTACAAGCCGTGGGAGGGAATGCCCCCCCCCACCGTCTTCCGTGTTTTTCTCTGGCTCTCCTGTCTCAACAGGGAACCTGAGAATGCAGCCGGTGATTCAGCCAGCTGACCATAGAGCTGATCAGAGACCAGAGTGGCTCCAAACATCTCTATGGCCTAAGAAACCGGAAGCTACGAGCATTTTATGACTTAGATTTCGCCAGATGTAAATAGCGCCATTGGGAAATTGGGGAAGCATTTTATCACACTGATCTTGGTGTCATCAGATGCTTTGAGGGCAGAGGAGAGATCTAGGGTCTAATAGACCCCAATTTTTTCAAAAAAGAGTACCTGTCACTACCTATTGCTATCATAGGGGATATTTACATTCCCTGAGATAACAATAAAAATGATTTAAAAAAAAAAAAATGAAAGGAACAGTTTAAAAATAAGATAAAAAAGCAAAAAAATAATAAAGAAAAAAAAAAAAAGCACCCCTGTCGCCCCCTGCTCTCGCGCTAAGGCGAACGCAGGCGGCGGTCTGTCGTCAAACGTAAACAGCAATTGCACCATGCATGTGAGGTATCGCCGCGAAGGTCAGATCGAGGGCAGTAATTTTAGCAGTAGACCTCCTCTGTAAATCTAAAGTGGTAACCTGTAAAGGCTTTTAAAGGCTTTTAAAAATGTATTTATTTTGTTGCCACTGCACGTTTGTGCGCAATTTTAAAGCATGTCATGTTTGGTATCCATGTACTCGGCCTAAGATCATCTTTTTTATTTCATCAAACATTTGGGCAATATAGTGTGTTTTAGTGCATTAAAATTTAAAAAAGTGTGTTTTTTCCCCAAAAAATGCGTTTGAAAAATCGCTGCGCAAATACTGTGTGAAAAAAAAAAATGAAACACCCACCATTTAAATCTGTAGGGCATTTGCTTTAAAAAAAATATATAATATTTGGGGGTTCAAAGTAATTTTTTTGGAAAAAAAAATATCTTTTTCATGTAAACAAAAAGTGTCAGAAAGGGCTTTGTCTTCAAGTGGTTAGAAGAGTGAGTGATGTGTGACATAAGCTTCTAAATGTTGTGCATAAAATGCCAGGACAGTTCAAAACCCCCCCAAATGACCCCATTTTGGAAAGTAGACACCCCAAGCTATTTGCTGAGAGGCATGTCGAGTCCATGGAATATTTTATATTGCGACACAAGTTGCGGGAAAGAGACAAATTTTTTTTTTGCACAAAGTTGTCACTAAATGATATATTGCTCAAACATGCCATGGGAATATGTGAAATTACACCCCAAAATACATTCTGCTGCTTCTCCTGAGTACGGGGATACCACATGTGTGAGACTTTTTGGGAGCCTAGCCGCGTACGGGACCCTGAAAACCAAGCACCGCCTTCAGGCTTTCTAAGGGCGTGAATTTTTGATTTCACTCTTCACTGCCTATCACAGTTTCGGAGGCCATGGAAAGCCCAGGTGGCACAAAACCCCCCCAAATGACCCCATTTTGGAAAGTAGACACCCCAAGCTATTTGCTGAGAGGTATAGTGAGTATTTTGCAGACCTCACTTTTTGTCACAAAGTTTTGAAAATTGAAAAAAGAAAAAAAAAAAATTTTTTCTTGTCTTTCTTCATTTTCAAAAACAAATGAGAGCTGCAAAATACTCACCATGCCTCTCAGCAAATAGCTTGGGGTGTCTACTTTCCAAAATGGGGTCATTTGGGGGGGTTTTGTGCCACCTGGGCATTCCATGGCCTCCGAAACTGTGATAGGCAGTGAAGAGTGAAATCAAAAATTTTCACCCTTAGAAATCCTGAAGGCGGTGCTTGGTTTTCGGGGCCCCGTATGCGGCTAGGCTCCCAAAAAGTCCCACACATGTGGTATCCCCATACTCAGGAGAAGCAGCTAAATGTATTTTGGGGTGCAATTCCACATATGCCCATGGCCTGTGTGAGCAATATATCATTTAGTGACAACTTTGTGCAAAAAAAAAAAAAAAAAAAGTGTCACTTTCCCGCAACTTGTGTCAAAATATAAAATATTCCATGGACTCAATATGCCTCTCAGCAAATAGCTTGGGGTGTCTACTTTCCAAAATGGGGTCATTTGGGGGGGTTTTGTGCCACCTGGGCATTCCATGACCTCCGAAACTGTGATAGGCAGTGAAGAGTGAAATCAAAAATTTACACCCTTAGAAATCCTGAAGGCGGTGCTTGGTTTTCGGGGCCCCGTACGCGGCTAAGCTCCCAAAAAGTCCCACACATGTGGTATTCCCATACTCAGGAGAAGCAGCTAAATGTATTTTGGGGTGCAATTCCACATAGGCCCATGGCCTGTGTGAGCAATATACTTTTTGTAAATATTTTTTTTTTTTTTTTTTTTGTCATTATTCAATCACTTGGGACAAAAAAAATAAATATTCAATGGGTTCAACATGCCTCTCAGCAATTTCCTTGGGGTGTCTACTTTCCAAAATGGGGTCATTTTGGGGGGGGTTGTACTGCCCTGCCATTTTAGCACCTCAAGAAATGACATAGGCAGTCATAAACTAAAAGCTGTGTAAATTACAGAAAATGTACCCTAGTTTGTAGACGCTATAACTTTTGCGCAAACCAATAAATATATGCTTATTGACATTTTTTTTACCAAAGACATGTGGCCGAATACATTTTGGCCTAAATGTATGACTAAAATTTAGTTTATTGGATTTTTTTTATAACAAAAAGTAGAAAATATCATTTTTTTTCAAAATTTTCGGTCTTTTTCCGTTTATAGCGCAAAAAATAAAAACCGCAGAGGTGATCAAATACCATCAAAAGAAAGCTCTATTTGTGGGAAGAAAAGGACGCAAATTTCGTTTGGGTACAGCATTGCATGACCGCGCAATTAGCAGTTAAAGCGACGCAGTGCCAAATTGGAAAAAGACCTCTGGTCCTTAGGCAGCATAATGGTCCGGGGCTCAAGTGGTTAAACCATTTTTAAGCCAGAAACAAAGGGGAACACCACAGCTGAGATCCTTTAGAAGCAGTCTCTGAAAGAGCTACTGCTGGCACCCAAAAAGTACACAGTCACTGAATGTTGAGCTTGGGTCAGTACTCACAATATCCCAGCGCAGCTTTACACCTCTTGGCTTCCACCAGACATTCCAGAGTTCTCCAGACCAAATTCCTAACTCCAGAAGAAATTAGGAATAGGCCCCCCAGATGTGCCACAGCTGGGACCTTGATGAACATCAGCAGACTCCAGCAGGACTGCCTCAAAGGGACAGCAGCCCCTGAGGCTGGGAAATTCTCCAGCAGGACAAGACCAGGGCTGTTCCAAGCCCCAGACTATTTATGTTCCCCTCAAGCCAACCAGTGATGACGGGGCTGGAGCCCCGAGTGTGCCCCCAAAAAGCCCCGTGTCTCAAAATTCCTAAATACATTATTAGCCCCGAGCCACGGCAACAGGGAATTATCTCCCGCCAGCGCTGCCGAGTGACGTACAAAAAGTCCGGACCCGGCTTCTATGACGGACATCACACTCATCCAATGCTGAGACCGCGGGACATGTGACATCAATTATATCCGCTGCCGGGTCCAGGAGGAGGCGGGAATGACACTACGGCCACACTGGGCACTGGGAGATCCCCGCTGAGCTGCTCACTCTGTGTAAATGGGCGGGCGGCTCTTCTATCCTGATTCCTGGCTCTGGCAGCCTGCTGCCTGCGGGTCGGTCTAGTGAATGCCGGGGCCCGGGATGAGTGTACTCCAACACAGGTAAGACTGAGCAGCAACAATCTGTGTATGTTAGATAGGTCAGTCATGTATGTCATGTATGTCATGTAGGTCATGTAGGTCAGGTAGGTCAGTCATGCCAGTTATGTATGTCAGGTAGGTCAGTTATGTCAGTCATGTATCTCAGTCAGGTCAGTCATGTATGTCAGTCAGGTCAGTCATGTATGTCAGGTAGGTCAGTCATGTATGTCAGGTAGGTCAGTCATGTATGTCAGGAAGGTCAGTCATGTCAGTTATGTATGTCAGGTAGGTCAGTCATGTATGTCAGTCAGGTCAGTCATGTATGTCTGGTAGGTCAGTCATGTATGTCAGGTAGGTCAGTCATGTCAGTCATGTATGTCAGGTAGGTCAGTCATGTCAGTTATGTATGTCAGGTAGGTCAGTCATGTATGTCACGTAGGTCAGTCATGTATGTCAGGTAGGTCAGTCATGTCAGTCATGTATGTCAGGTAGGCCAGTCAGTCATGTATGTCAGGTAGGTCGGTCAGTCATGTATGTCATGTAGGTCAGTCAGGTTAGTCATGTATGTCAGTCAGGTCAGTCATGTATGTCAGGTAGGTCAGTCATGTATGTCAGGTAGGTCAGTCATGTCAGTCATGTATGTCAGGTAGGTCAGTCAGGTCAGTCATGTATGTCAATCAGGTCACTGATGTATGTCAGGTAGGTCAGTCATGTATGTCAGGTAGGTCAGTCATGTCAGTCATGTATGTCAGGTACGTCAGTCATTTCAGTCATGTATGTCAGTCAGGTCAGTGTATATGTCAGGTAGGTCAGTGTATATGTAAGGTAGGTCAGTGTATGTGTCAGATAGGTCAGTGTTAAGCAAGTGAGCCTATCACCCTCCCTGAGCCCGACCCCGACCACCCCACCTCACTCCCCCCCCCCCCCGGTTTACCTCCAGGCTGAAGCCCCTGGTCTTTTTCCCACCTAGCAACACCCCTGCAGCCAACTAATGGGCACACCTTCCCAGGGATTGGCTGAAGCATGATACATTTTCAGGCTGCCCATTTAACTTTACAGCCCTCTATGTTCTGGAAGCCTTCAGAATGCAGGGGGAAATAAGCCTGCAGCCTGTGAAATCTACAATGTCCAAAGGAAATCAATAGCTACTCCAATGATTGCAGAGGAGCCAAAATCTAAATTTACCTATCATCCTATACTAAGAGGGTGCTACACTGGCAAGGAACATACATTTCTACTTTCTTAATAAAACAAAGACTTTTTAAAACTATTGTAAACCGAAAGTTCAATTTAGCTTAAACCACCTTACTACTGACCTATTATAAATAAACAGAGGGGTGACTAATGTCTATTTCTGAAGTGCTGTTTATAAACATCTGTAAACTGAGCCGCCCTCAGAAAACTCTGTTCGGGGATTCTATTTACAGAGCTGATCCAAGCACCAATCACAGTGATCACATCATGTAAACAATGTAGTGTTTACATCTGTGGGCCCTCCTCTTCCTCTTACAAAGGAGGAAGGGGAGAGAGCAGTAATGAATAAATGAATCATCCATTCCTTAGTTCCAGATCAGCGGCTGCATCGTCAGTCAATATAGTGAACAGATTTTTAACCCTTTCACCCACTCTTCTCCTACACATCTGATCTCCTTTGTCTCTGCTGTGACCTGTTTATTAACCCCTTCTACCCCCTTATCCTGCACATCTGATCATTAACCCCATTCCTTTATACCCTCCCATTGTATGTGATCTCTACAATAACCCTTTTGCCTGTTCCTCTCTCTGCATTTTTCTTCATTCCCGAAAAATTGTGGCAAAAAATTATTTTCCAAAAATTGATTACTTTGGGGGTGTGCTTTCTGTCCTGCCATTTTTAGTTGCTATGTTTTATAACAGAAAATAAGGGAAACTGTTTTTCTCAATCATTTTTTTCCTTTCTACAGTAAAAAAATGATATAATATTTATTGCATGAGTAAGGAATAGTCAGTCAAACTATCACAGTGCTGAAAACTGAAAAACGCCCCTGGTAATAAAGGGCCATTACGGGCTGGTAGGTACTGAATTTGGTTGGTTTGTAGCCTTGGAACTGACCTAGGCAACAGTGCCTTAGTCACTCATTCCAGCTGGCATTATGAGATGCTCCAAAGTTAAAAAGTGTCTTATGTTCATCCCAATTACTTAATGTTGGGTGTGAAAGATTAGAGATGAGCAAATAATGGAAAATCCTAGGTGGTTGTATAATAGAGCTGGCGTAATAATACATCCTAAAAGACTGCTTAACTGTTCCCTATAATGAAGAATGGCAGGATCCCTTGAAATTCAGGGATCCAATAGGAAGTAGTATATTTCCATATAAGGCACATATATAGCATTTCCTTGCAAAGGGCTAGGGCCTTACAAGCATTTTCATTGGCCTGTTGACTGCTATACATTGCAATAATGAGGTACAAACATAAAAACCACAAAAAATGCAGTATTTTCAGGGTAGATACCATAAATTGGTATATGTACCTACTGGAATTCTCTCTATGATATTACTATTTCTATAATTTTACATGATTAATTGATTGAATGATAGATCTAAAACAGTGATCTCTAAACTGTAGCCTGCAGGCCACATGAGGCCCTTTGCTTGCCTTTATCCGGCCCTTGGGGCACCATTCCTCCCAATGATGCGAGGTACTATTTCTTCTATTGACACCAACAAAGGAGACACCATTTTTTCCACTGCCACCAGCGGCACATATTTCCTCCCACTTTCACTGACACCAACAATGGAGTATAATTTTTCACATTGACACCAACGATGGGGTACAATTCGTGTCATTGACACCAACGATGGGGCACTATTCCTCCAATTTTTCACCAATGATAAGGCATTATTCCTTCCACAGATACCATCAATAGGGTGCTATTCCTTCAACTAACCTTAGAGCACTTTCACACTGAGCTGCGCCGGGCGTTATCGGTAAAGCGCCGCTAGTTTTAGCGACGCTTTACCGCCGTTTTAGCTGCGTTTTTTGGCTGCTAGCAGAGCACTTTTACCCCCCCTCTAGCGGCCAAATAAAGGGTTAAAAGCGCCTGAAAAGCACTGCTGCCAAAGCCCTTTTCAGGTGCTTTGGCAGCGCTGCCCATTCATTTCAATGGGCAGGGGGGGTAGAGGAGAAACCTGCAAGCGCACCGCCCCAGTGTAAAAGAACTCGGGCTTTCACATTGGGGTGGCAGGGGAGGCGTTTTTCAGGCACTATTTCTAGCGATAAAACTCCTGAAAAATGCCTCCTGTGTGAAAGGGGTCTTAATGATTGTGTGTTGCGTTTGATATAAAATATAATTTTTCTATAAGACTCATAGCATTTTGGTGTCACAGAGACAGACTTTCTCAAACAAATGCTGGATACAATGGGTATTGTTGTATTGTTACAGTTTTCAACAGGCTATTGTCTCTATAGCTACAGTACACAAGAAAGAGATTTACTTGTTTGAGGTTTTCAAACTGAAAGAATGACTGTTAGATTACTGTCAGGTGTTGGCTTGATTAGACAATGGGTACGTAGATACAGTTTTCAACAGTCCATTGTCTACACAGCTACAGCAAACAGGTATGTTTTCTGTTGTTTGGTAATTATAGTAAACAGCCTGGCACATAAAAGGGGGATTCAGGCATAAGCTAGGGACACACACACACACACACACACACACACACACACACACCATGATGCTGTAACATCTGAAGCCACCCATGATAGAAGAACAGTGCCTGGAGATTCCAGGAGAATCGTTGCCAATGGAGATCACGAACATACGGTAACAGAAGATAAGTAACCTTTAAGTGTATTTTACTGATATAGACTATAGGCTGTTCAAGTTGCTAGGCATTTTGCTTGTTATAGATATCTGTCAGTCTTGTATTGTATTCCTAATATTGTAATAGTTTTGTATGTACAGCATCTTTGTATAGTAAAAGCACATTTACACATTGCAGAAATCTCAGCTTCCATGCTTATACCACAGAATAACCTTGCTAGATAGACGCAAGCAAAACAGATTGGGTACTAATTCTTCTCCTGCTGACTACTACTATGTCATTTTCCTGCCCTCAAGACTGAGACACTATTGCTCCCAATGAAGCTGGGGCATTTTCAACTACCACTGACCACAGTCTGGCCCCTAAAGTCTGAAGGACAATAAACTGACCCTTTGTTTAGAAAGTTTGGAGACCCCTGTTCTAAAATAAAGACTCACCTGTGTGTCCCAGGATTGTGGCTGTAAAATAAGACAAAAAACTGTTACATGTCTGATATACAAACTGTAATCTATGCAAAAATGTATTGTTTCTAAGAAAAGAACTATGCAATATATATATAAATATATGGTGTATTAATAATTGCAAGTGTTTATAAATAAAGTGGCATATGGTAATATTGAAGATCCAAACACCAATTTAGTCTAATGATAAAATGTTTGTAAGGACAAAGCATTTCCGGGGGCTGTATCTTCTCTCTCTTCATCAGGGCTTAAAAGAATTATACATTGTAACAGTGTATATGGAGTCAGAATCAGTTTATTATTATTATTATTATTATACATGATTTATATAGCGCCAACAGTTTATGCAGCACTTTACAATATAAAAGTGGAGACAATACAGTTACAATACAATAAAATACAAGAGGATAAAGAGGGCCCTGCTCAGAAGAGCTTACAATCTAATAGGGTGGGGCAGGTTGTAACTGTGGGGAATGAGCTGATGGAAGTGGTAAAAGATTAGTTGGAGGAGTGATAGGCTATCCTGAAGGAATGATTTTTCAGGGATTGCCTGAAGGCAGCCAAGGTAGGAGATAGAAGGACAGGTTGAGTTAGAGAGTTCCAGACGATGGGAGAGGCTCTGGAGAAATCCTGGAGATGAGCATGGGAGGAGGAGACAAGGGAGCTTGAGAGGAGGAGGTCTTGAGAAAAGTGGAGAGGACGGTTTGGGTGATATCTGGAGACCAGATTGGTGATGTAGCTCAGGGAAGAGTTGTGAATGGCTTTGTATGTTGTGGTTAGTATTTTGAATTTAATTTGCTGGGTGATTGGGAGCCACTGTAGGGATTGGAGGAGAGGGCTGGCAGACACTGAGCGGTTGGTAAGGTGGATAAGCCTGGCAGCAGCATTCATGATAGACTGAAGAGGGGATAGTCTATGAAGAGGTAGGCCAATGAGAAGGGAGTTGCAATAGTCAAGGCTAGAGATAACAATGGAGTGAATGAGGAGCTTGGTGGTTTCATTTGTTAAAAAGGGGTGAATTTTAGAGATGTTACAGAGGTGAATTCTACAAACTTTTGACAACGATTGGATTTGGGGCTGAAAGGACAGGTCAGAGTCTAGGATTACACCGAGTACCCGGACATGAAGGGAGGGATTGATAGTTGCATTATTGATTTTGATGGAAAAGTCATGGAGGGGGGCATGGGTGGGGGGAGTAATACCAGTCGGTTTTAGAGAGATTTCGTTTAAGGAAGTGGTGCGACGTCCATGCTGTAATGTCAATTAGTAAGTTTATAGTTGTAGATTGTAAAGAATTTGTGGGCTTGGTGTGGTGGGCAGTGAGCATACAAAGCCCAAGTTTAGTAATAGCAATATATTTTAGAAATGTTCAGCAAGTACAAACAGGCCCAGCGGGGAGGCACACTCGTCCGGAGCCACTTACAAACTGGAGCAGTGGTAAAACGGCCTTCTGAAGACTCAAAGATGCCAACAGCATTTGCCACAAGGGGCGGAATGCGGTCTGGCTGGTCCACACCCAAAAGGGAGGCTTCCTAGAAGAGATAGACATAATCCCTGCACTGTCCCTACTCCTCCTGGAACATTTCTCTATCTCTAGGCACTGTCCCTGACAGCTTTATACTAGCCACTTGCATAAAACATGCCAAGCCCGGAAGCTGGAGTTTTAAATAGACTCGGCCTGACCCAAGATGGCCACCAATCAGATAGCTGCCCCTCCTATGACCGAGGAAATCATAGAGAAACCAGGTACCTCTCAACTTCCTCCCTCATCTGCATTTCCACTACGGTCGAGAGCTACCTGCAGTGGAGAATATGGACTGCACCTGCCTACAAACTGAACCTTGAGTCCATTTATACTGTTACAATGGATCATTCTTTCAGGCCCGAACGGAAGGAATACAGCCCCTGAAATGCGTTGAGTTTCCAAACATTTTATTATGGGAATAAACTTGTATGTGGACTTTAGTCTTTACTTCGTCACTCTGATGTACCAATAAACTACACTTCAAGGATTTCAGTGTTGCCGGCTCTTTCTACTGTTTAGGACTTTAATAATACCGCATGGCACTTCAGTTCCTAATCACTCATCCTTACCACATAATGGAAGCCATAAAGTGTATTGAAGCTGCCAACCCAATATTCAGATTCTCTACCACAATATTTGGTGATAACAAGAACAAGGGAACAAATCAATCACACAAAGAATCCTAAATGTCTTTTTATTTTGTATTATTACACTTTAATTTTTAAACATTACTTTTCTTTTTTTTTTTTACTTTACCTAATTGCTATCACAAGGGGGCTGACAATCCTCCTATGTGTTAGCACATTGCAGGTGAAAGGTACTCTTTAAAGTGGTTGTAAAGGCTGAAGGTTTTTTACCTTCATGCATTTTATGTGTGCTTCTCCCCCCACAGCCCCCCTAACACTTACCTGGGCCCCCTCTCAATTCCAGCAAAGGGCGCGGGAGCTTGGTTATCCCAGGTCTTTCTCTCCTCATTGACTGAGACAAAAGTAAGGATCAAAGGCTCCTACTGCTGTCAATCACAGCCAGTGGGCCAATGAAGAGAAAGCAGGGGGCGGGGCTGAGCCTCAGCTCTATGTGTCTTATGGACACAGAGAGTGGGGCTCAGGAGCGAGTACACAACAGTGCCCCTATAGCAAGCAGCTTGCTATTGGGGCACTGGTCAAGGGGGAGGAGCCAGGAGTGCTGACAGTGGACCCGAGAAGAAGAGGATCAGGCCTGTTCTGTGCAAAACCGATGCAAAGAGCAGGTAAGTAACATGTTTTTTATTTTCATAAAAAAAACAAAAAAACAAAAACAAACCTATAATTTCACTTTTAGGAGACATCATCTCATTATCTATTAGACCCCTAATGTTATCTCTGAATTCATTTGAAGCTTTAGCTGCCACAAAGGACAGAGAATCAGAGCTCTAAACCCATCAATGATCAGAGCTCACCATGTTTGGACTAGGGAAGATCAGTAAACGGAAGTTTGATCTGCTCCATCTGTCTGCTAACACCCACCATGAACATTCTGACCACCTAAGATAGACAGGTGAGCCTGGCATAGATGGCGGGGTTAGGGCTAGGGTTGCCACCTTTTCTTCTAGCCAAACCCGAACACTTTAGCGGTGCACGGCCATTTTTTTGTTGTTGTTCTTAGTATACACTAAGGATATATTTTGTGATTAAATAACATTTCTAATCATTTATTAAGTTAATCCTGACTTTTCAAATTATTTGCTGTAGAAAGACACTATTTGGGTTTTGAAAGGCTATCTGTATACAAGGGTCAGTGTCACTACCCCCCCCCATAATACAGAATCAGTGTTACTACCCCCCATAATACAGGGTCAGTGTCACTACCTCCCTCCCCCATAATACAGGGTCAGTGTCACTACCCCTCCCTATATTACAGGGTCAGTGTCACTACCCCCCCATATTACAGGGTCAGTGTCACTACCCCATCCCCCATAATACAGGGTCAGTGTCACGACCCCCCCATAATACAGGGTAAGTGTCACTACCCCCCCATAATACAGGGTCAGTGTCACTACCCCCCTCCCATAATACAGGGTCAGTGTCACTACCCCCCCCCCATAATACAGGGTCAGTGTCACTACCCCTCCCTATATTACAGGGTCAGTGTCACTACCCCCCATAATACAGGGTCAGTGTCACTACCTCCCTCCTATAATACAGGGTCAGTGTCACTACCCCCCCCTATATTACAGGGTCAGTGTCACTACCCCTCCATATTACAGGGTCAGTGTCACTACCCCCTCCCCCATAATACAGGGTCAGTGTCAAGAGCCCCCCCCATAATACAGGGTAAGTGTCACTACCCCCCTCCCATAATACAGGGTCAGTGTCACTACCCCCCCATAATACAGGGTCAGTGCCATTACCCCCCTCCCATAATACAGGGTCAGCGTCACTACCTCCCACCCATAATACAGGGTCACTGTCACTACCCCCCACCTATAATACAGGGTCAGTGTCACTACCCCTTCCCCCATAATACAGGGTCAGTGTCAATACCCCCCCCATAATACATGGTCAGTGTCACTACCCCCCTCCCATAATACAGGGTCAGTGTCACTACCCCCCTCCCATAATACAGGGTCAGTGTCACTACCCCCTCCCATAATACAGGGTCAGTGTCACTACCCCCTCCCCCATAATACAGGGGCAGTGTAACTACCCCCCCATAATACAAGGTCAGTGTCACTACCCCCCCATAATACAGGGTCAGTGTCACTAACCCCCCCCATATTACAGGGTTAGTGTCACTACCCCCCCATATTACAGGGTCAGTGTCACTATCCCCTCCCCCATAATACAGGGTCAGTGTCACTACCCCCCCATAATACAGGGTCAGTGTCACTACCCCCCTCCCATAATACAGGGTCAGTGTCACTACCCCCCTCCCATAATACAGGGTCACTGTCACTCCCGCGCATAATACAGGGTCAGTGTCACTACCCCGTCCCCATAATACAGGGGCAGTGTCACTACCCCCCTCCCATAATACAGGGTCAGTGTCACTACCCCCCTCCCATAATACAGGGTCAGTGTCACTCCCGCGCATAATACAGGGTCAGTGTCACTACCCCCCTCCCATAATACAGGGTCAGTGTCACTCCCGCGCATAATACAGGGTCAGTGTCACTACCCCCTCCCCATAATACAAGGTCAGTCCCCCTAACACTTACCTGGGCCCCCTCTCAATTCCAGCAAAGGGCGCGGGAGCTTGGTTATCCCAGGTCTTTCTCTCCTCATTGACTGAGACAAAAGTAAGGATCAAAGGCTCCTACTGCTGTCAATCACAGCCAGTGGGCCAATGAAGAGAAAGCAGGGGGCGGGGCTGAGCCTCAGCTCTATGTGTCTTATGGACACAGAGAGTGGGGCTCAGGAGCGAGTACACAACAGTGCCCCTATAGCAAGCAGCTTGCTATTGGGGCACTGGTCAAGGGGGAGGAGCCAGGAGTGCTGACAGTGGACCCGAGAAGAAGAGGATCAGGCCTGTTCTGTGCAAAACCGATGCAAAGAGCAGGTAAGTAACATGTTTTTTATTTTCATAAAAAAAACAAAAAAACAAAAACAAACCTATAATTTCACTTTTAGGAGACATCATCTCATTATCTATTAGACCCCTAATGTTATCTCTGAATTCATTTGAAGCTTTAGCTGCCACAAAGGACAGAGAATCAGAGCTCTAAACCCATCAATGATCAGAGCTCACCATGTTTGGACTAGGGAAGATCAGTAAACGGAAGTTTGATCTGCTCCATCTGTCTGCTAACACCCACCATGAACATTCTGACCACCTAAGATAGACAGGTGAGCCTGGCATAGATGGCGGGGTTAGGGCTAGGGTTGCCACCTTTTCTTCTAGCCAAACCCGAACACTTTAGCGGTGCACGGCCATTTTTTTGTTGTTGTTCTTAGTATACACTAAGGATATATTTTGTGATTAAATAACATTTCTAATCATTTATTAAGTTAATCCTGACTTTTCAAATTATTTGCTGTAGAAAGACACTATTTGGGTTTTGAAAGGCTATCTGTATACAAGGGTCAGTGTCACTACCCCCCCCCATAATACAGAATCAGTGTTACTACCCCCCCATAATACAGGGTCAGTGTCACTACCTCCCTCCCCCATAATACAGGGTCAGTGTCACTACCCCTCCCTATATTACAGGGTCAGTGTCACTACCCCCCCATATTACAGGGTCAGTGTCACTACCCCATCCCCCATAATACAGGGTCAGTGTCACGACCCCCCCATAATACAGGGTAAGTGTCACTACCCCCCCATAATACAGGGTCAGTGTCACTACCCCCCTCCCATAATACAGGGTCAGTGTCACTACCCCCCCCCCATAATACAGGGTCAGTGTCACTACCCCTCCCTATATTACAGGGTCAGTGTCACTACCCCCCATAATACAGGGTCAGTGTCACTACCTCCCTCCTATAATACAGGGTCAGTGTCACTACCCCCCCCTATATTACAGGGTCAGTGTCACTACCCCTCCATATTACAGGGTCAGTGTCACTACCCCCTCCCCCATAATACAGGGTCAGTGTCAAGAGCCCCCCCCATAATACAGGGTAAGTGTCACTACCCCCCTCCCATAATACAGGGTCAGTGTCACTACCCCCCCATAATACAGGGTCAGTGCCATTACCCCCCTCCCATAATACAGGGTCAGCGTCACTACCTCCCACCCATAATACAGGGTCACTGTCACTACCCCCCACCTATAATACAGGGTCAGTGTCACTACCCCTTCCCCCATAATACAGGGTCAGTGTCAATACCCCCCCCATAATACATGGTCAGTGTCACTACCCCCCTCCCATAATACAGGGTCAGTGTCACTACCCCCCTCCCATAATACAGGGTCAGTGTCACTACCCCCTCCCATAATACAGGGTCAGTGTCACTACCCCCTCCCCCATAATACAGGGGCAGTGTAACTACCCCCCCATAATACAAGGTCAGTGTCACTACCCCCCCATAATACAGGGTCAGTGTCACTAACCCCCCCCATATTACAGGGTTAGTGTCACTACCCCCCCATATTACAGGGTCAGTGTCACTATCCCCTCCCCCATAATACAGGGTCAGTGTCACTACCCCCCCATAATACAGGGTCAGTGTCACTACCCCCCTCCCATAATACAGGGTCAGTGTCACTACCCCCCTCCCATAATACAGGGTCACTGTCACTCCCGCGCATAATACAGGGTCAGTGTCACTACCCCGTCCCCATAATACAGGGGCAGTGTCACTACCCCCCTCCCATAATACAGGGTCAGTGTCACTACCCCCCTCCCATAATACAGGGTCAGTGTCACTCCCGCGCATAATACAGGGTCAGTGTCACTACCCCCCTCCCATAATACAGGGTCAGTGTCACTCCCGCGCATAATACAGGGTCAGTGTCACTACCCCCTCCCCATAATACAAGGTCAGTGTCACTACCCCCTCCCCATAATACAGGGTCAGTGTCACTACCCCCTCCCCCATAATACAGGGTCAGTGTCACTACCCCCTCCCCCATAATACAGGGTCAGTGTCACTACCCCCCCCATAATACAGGGTCAGTGTCACTACCCCCCCCATATTACAGGGTCAGTGTCACTACCCCCCATAATACGGGGTCAGTGTCGGGGTAGGCGGAAATGATGGGCACAGATAGGCGACACTGTTGGGCATAGATAGGCGGCACTGATGAAGATAGATGAGCACTGATGAAGTGGCAGTTATAAGGCTACACTGATGTGTGACACTGATAGGCGGCACTGATGGGCATAGATAGGCTGCAATGATGGGCACTGATGAAGTGGCAGTTATAAGGCTACATTGATGTGTGACACTGATAGGCGGCAATGATGGGCACAGATAGGTGGCAATGATGGGCACTGATAGGCGGCAATGATGGGCACAGATAGGTGGCAATGATGGGCACTGATAGGCGGCAATGATGGGCACAGATAGGTGGCAATGATGGGCACTGATGAAGTGGCACTTATAAGGCTACACTGATGTGCGAAACGGATAGGCAGCAATGATGGGCACAGATAGGCAGCACTGATTGGCATAGATAGGTGGCAATGATGGGCACTGATGAAGTAGCACTTATAAGGCTACACTGATGTGCGACACTGAAAGGTGGCAATGATGGGCATCATTGATATGGGGGGGGAATTGATATAAGGGGGGCTGTGAGCTAATGGGGGTCTCCAAGGGAGGTGCTGCTGATCTAATGGTTGGTTACCACACATTAGATCAGCAGTCAGTACCCCCTCTTAGAGACCCCCATTAGCTCACAGCCCCCCCCTTCCTTAGAGACCTCCAGAGATCAGAGAGACCACCCTCTCCCTTATAACAGCGCCCCCTGCCCTCTTTAAGACATCCATTCATGTCTTACCAGAAGGACCCGGGAGCCACTGCAAGGAGGGAAGTGTGAGAGACGAGCTGGGGGGGCAAAGCTGCTCTTGGGCTCCTTGCAGTATGCAGTGTGTGTGAACAGCAGAACAGATCTGCCAGGTTATTACTCACATGCGCACTGTTCCCTCACAGCGCCGGTGTCTTGCCGAAAAAGTTCCCCCGGTGGATAAGGACCCCCATGTACTGCGCATGCGCTGCACTTGCGCAGTACGAATGACTACGGAGCCGCCGAAAGACTCCGAAGATGAACAGCTGATCTCAGCTCTACACGGCGCCTGCGCACTGAGTCCAGGTTCAAGTCCCACCATCCAAGTGAACATAGAGTTTGAATAAAACTATGCCGAGCGAAGTGCAGTACAGGGGAATTCTTATCCGCCGGGGGGGACCTTTCTCGGCAGAACACCGGCAGCACTTTCTTCTCTTCTATCCCGCCTCCCGAGCCTCTGAATGATGTCACGGCGGGGCCGTCACTAGAAGACATCTGTCGGACGGAGCTCATTCCGCCTGACAGGGAAGAGAATGTGCCAGGTGCACACAGCATACTGCAGCCATCTCTGTACGGTGAGGGATTTCACCTGCACCCCCTCCCCCAGTAAATTGCTCTGCCTGGGGCTCCTCCCATTTTCCACCGCCACTTGTCCCAACCCTGTGTCCGGGTATCAAGCAGACTGAAAACCGGGCACGAGTGTCTAAACCCGGACTGTCCGGGTCAATATCGAACAGGTGGCAACACATCTTGACAAGAAACCTGACAGTTGGCTGTAAAAATGTAGACAAACTCCCTGTTGCTAAAGCAGCCTGGAGTTTGTATACATGCCAGCATTGTTGCCAATGTATGACAATTGCCCAGTGGTGGTGAAAAAGTTAAAGGCATCTCCGGCACTACCAAAAAAATTAAAAACAAAAAAACTAAAAAAAAACACTGCTATCAGGCAGCAAACTTGAACCTCATCCATTTTTAAAATTAAGATAATATTAGAATTAGCCATGAAGAAGGAGCCATAGTATGCTGTAATTATCATCTGCAGTGCTGGAATCAGTCACTTGGATAGTAAGTAGCAAGGACACTTTCATCACAGTGCTTTTTACTAGAAATGTTTTTATTTGCCTCACAGCAACCAATCAAATTCAGACCTACACTGAAAAATGACACACAGTGAGTAGTGTTGGGCGAATGGTTCTGGCTGAGCAAAAGTTTGGCTTGAACTTCACTTGTTTGAGTGTTCCTTGCACAGTCAATATGTTGTTGAGGAGTCATTATGTCAGATGAGTCATCAGCTGTCAGCGGGCTTCCCTTCTGACAGCTGAAACAAGAAAAAAAAATGCTGGTAGGGAAAAAAAAAAAGAGCGTGGGGTCCCCCCAAAATCCATACCAGACTCTTATTCGAGCATGCAGCCTGGCAGGCCAGGAAAGGGCCAGGAAAGGGGAGGGGGAGACAAGCGAGCGCCCCACTCCTCCTGAACCATACCAGGCCACATGGGGGGGTTGGTACCAGCTCAACATGGGGGGTGAGTGCTTTGGGCCATGTTGATACACAACCCTTGGCTGTGGTTGTTGGGGTCTGCTGGCGGGGGGCTTATCGGAATCTGGAAAGCCCCCTTTAACAAAGGTGCCCCCCAGATCATGCCCCCCCCATTTGAATGTACCCCTACCCATTCATCAAAAAAAGTGTAAAAAATAAATAAAAAGAGTAGACAGGTTTTTGACAATTCCTTTATTAAAAAAAAAATTAAAAAAACAATCTCCCCTGATGTAAATCCACCGCCTACCGACAACACCGGACCTAAAAAAAACAAAAAAAGAAAGTAAAAGAAAATGCTTTGCCGTCAATGAAGGATAACCGCCCTTCGACAGTTGTTATATAGGTAAAGGGCAGGGCCACTCGGCACTGGTCAGTGATGTCATGAGGGGGCCACCAGATGATGTCATTAAGTGGCTCCGCCCCTTAACTTTATAAGAACTGTCAAATACCAGAGCCTGCAGTAGGCGCCTAGCCTTCATTGGCGGCGGAGCATATTTTTTTTAATTTCCTGGGTCTGGTGGTGGTGGTGGCGGGTGTCGTGATTGACGATGGATCTACATGGGGGGAAATTATTAAATTTTTTATTTTATTTTAACAAAAAAATTAATAAAGGACTTTTCAAAAACAGTTGTAGTCTAGTTATTTTTGACAGTTTTTTTAGTGAATAAGTAGGGGTACAATGTACTCCTACTAATTCACATGGGGGGGGCGGGATCTGGGGGCCACCTTGTTAAAGGGCGCTTCCAGGATCCGAAAAGGCCCCTGCTCGTAGACCCCAACAACCAGGGGCAGACTGACCATTCGGGTACTCGGGCACTGCCCGAGGGCCCTGGGCCACTAGGGGGGCCCCATCAGGGTTGCCAGCCTCAGTAAAACCAGGGACAGTATGTACAAGTCAGTGTTTTTTTACACCTGTCCCTGAAATGTCCCTTACCGACATCCTTTTGGTCTAAAAATCCCGAGATTATAGCTGCCCCGCCTCTCCAGTAACTCATAAGCCAATAGAAGCACGCCCCCTTCTCCATGCGGCTTATTTGTCTGTAGCAGAGGAGATGCCAACTGCTGGAGGAGAGGAGAGGGAGGAGGGGACAGAGCCTGCAGTGTGAGTACAGACTGCTGCCTGATAGAAGGTAAGCTAACTGGCCCCAGCTAAATGCATTCTTGTCAGTGGCTTACCCTGGTGAGCAGGGGGAGGATGTGTTTCCTCTAGCATGGCTCCTCCTGTCTCTGAGGCTTTTAGATTATTTTTCTGTGTAATAAGTGCACTGCTCCTGGAGGAAGGACTTTCTGAATGTCTCCCCTAATCTCTGCTACACCTCCCTACTCATTGCCTGCTCACCAGTACACAGGCACAGTGCCCCCCCCCTCCAGGCACTATATTTAAAGGAATTTTTCATTTTTATTGTTTCACTTTAAGCATCAATAAACTCACTGCTCCTGTAAAAACTAAAAACTATCATTTAAAAAAAAATGTTTTGCATTGATCCTTTTCCCCAGGGCAGTACCTGGACCTAAATACCCATTTGTGGCCAATTACTTGCATATAAGCCTTCAAAATGGGGACTTTTGATTTCTCATGTTCGGCTCCCATAGACTTTAATTGAGTTAGCGGTTCGGGGCCAAAGTTTTCCCCTGTTCGGGAGTTCTGCTGTGAACCAAACAGGGAGGTGTTCGGCTCATCTCTAATAGTGAGTGAATGCTTAAATTGGATTGGTTGCTTGTTGCTTTTTCTGGTTGTCCCAAAGCAGATAGCATACATAATATAGTTTTAAAAGAGTGTAGTCAGCTCGTATCTTCCCGGGTTTTTTCAGTTCTTGGAGCCTCCAACACTGACATCTACCAAGTAGAGTTCAGTTTCCACTTTGACATCTCACTCCTCATGCAAAGAGGGAGTGGGACCCCATAGAAAAGGCAGCAGTAGGTGGGCAGATCTGGAAACTCAAGTTTTATATGTTAACGACAAACTGACAACTGACAACTTCAAGCAAAGCTTTCTACTTTTTTGCAGCTGTGTTAAAAAGGTTACTAGATACTCGTTCATTGAATAAGACACTAGAATAAGCAACAGTGTTTAACCACTTACCCCAAATTGCCGTACCTGTAGCTGCTATAGCCCCAGTATTTTCAGAAACGGCGAGTAATTCTGTTTACGATAAAAGTGGTCTCTGCAGGGGATTTGCCGCAAGATCACTTTTATCGGGGGCGGTATAGGGCCCTCCTCCTGCTGCGCTCCGGGTGTCTCTGCCGCTTACCGGACCCGTCAGTAGAGGCGGAGACGATCGCCTCCTCTCCCCTGACAGGCCCGGAGCCCTGGAGCCAAGCTGGCCCAATAACATAAGATGGCGGAAGCGACGTCAAACATCACTTCTGCCCAATGATCTTTTTCAACCGTTTGCATATGTGGGCGTGACCTACGTATGCGTTCGCTTCTGCGCCAAAGCTCGGTGGCACTTTAAAAAAAAAATTCCTATTTATTTTACTTTTTATTTTTACACTGTCCTTTAGAAAAAAAATGTAAACATCCCTTGTAATATAAAAAAAGCATGACAGGACCTCTTAAATGTGAGATCTGGGGTCAAAAAGACCTCAGATCTAAATGTTAGATCTGAGGTCTTTTTAAGAGGTCCTGTCATGCTTTTTTTTCTATTACAAGGGATGTTTACATTTTTTTTAAAAGGATAGTGTAAAAATAAAAAGTAAAATAAATAAGAAAAAAAATAAATTTGCTAAAGTGCCCTGTCCCACCGAGCTGTCGCGCAGAAGTGAACGCATACATACGTCGCGTCATATAAAAACGGTGTTCAAACCACACATGTGAGGTATCGTCGCGATCATTAGAGCGAGAGCAATAGTTTGGGCAAAAGAGCTCCTCTGTTACTCAAAACTGGTAACCTGTAAAAATATTTAAACGTCGCCTATGGAGATTTTTAAGGGTCAAAATTTGTCACCATTCCACCAGCGGGCGCAATTTTGAAGCGAGACATTTTGTGTATTAATTTACTCAGTTTAACATTATCTTTCACAATGTTAAAAAAATTGGGCTAACTTTGTTGTTGTCTTATTTTTTAAGTAAAAAAAGTGTATTTTTTTCCAAAAAATTGCGCTTGTAAGACCGCTGTGCAAATACGGTGTGACAAAGTAATGCAACGACCGCCATTTTGTTCTCTAGGGTGTCTGTATTATGTTTGGGGGTTCTAAGTAATTTTCTAGCAAAAAAATGATTTTAACTTGTAAACAAGTGTCAAAAAGAGGCTCGGTCCTTAAGTGGTTAAGATATGGGGATAGATAGGTAAATAGGTAGATAATGAAATGTTGTTAATAATCAAAGCAGATACTTACAGATGAAGATTATCACAGCTGTGGACTGGACTGTCATTGCTGCTTTGTGGTTCAGTATTAGTGAGTGTAGAAAGAACGAGGACTTTAAAAGGTTTTTGGTTTTCCGGGATGTCTAGGGGGTGGCTCATATTAATTTAAGCAACAAAAAAGATCAAAGAAAATGGTAACATAGCTAAAAATAAAATACAGGAAATAACCATGTGAGATGTTCTGTCATTAAAGCTGAATTCTGGTTAAAAGAAGAAAAAAAAAAGTTGATCCTTGCAGCGGGTTTCAGCCAAACTACAAAAGTTAAGATGGTATTAAAGGTATTTTTTATTTTTTTTTTTAAATAACAAATATGTTATACTTATCAGCTCTGTGCATAGAATGCATGAAGGTAAATAACCTTCAGCCTTCAGAACCCCTTTAAATGCAAGGCCCACCCAAAACCCAGAGCATCATAGTGAGAGTGAGAGCATGAGCTCCCAGGGGAATAAAGAATAAGGTTAATATAGCCCTGGCCAGTGGCAGCTGGTGCTCAAAATTTTTGGGGGGGGCGCAAAATTTTTTTGAAAAAAACCCATCAGTTGCAGTCTATGTGCCATCAAACGCTGCCACTGTGCCCATCAAACGCTGCCACTGTGCCATCAAATGCTGCCACTGTGCCCATCAAACGCTGCCTCTGTGCCCAAATGCTGCCACTGTGCCCATCAAACGCTGCCACTGTGCCATCAATTGCAGCCACTGTGCCCATAAAACGCTGCCACTGTGCCATCAAAAGCTGCCACTGTGCCCATCAAATGCTGCCAGTGTGCCCATCAATTGCAGCCACTGTGCATATAAAACGCTGCCACTGTGCCATCAAAAGCTGCCACTGTGCCCATCAAATTCTGCCACTGTGCCCATCAATTGCAGCCACTGTGCATATAAAACGCTGCCACTGTGCCATCAAAAGCTGCCACTGTGCCCATCAAATGCTGCCAGTGTGCCCATCATATTCTGTCAGTGTGCCTATTAAATGCTGCCAGTGCGCCCATCAAATGCCACCAGTGTGACCCCCGCCTGCTCGCCGTCGGCCTGGTATGGATTTTGGGGGACACCCACGCAATCTTTTTACATTTTTGGTTCGGGGGGAACCCATGACATTTTTTTCAATGAGTTTTATCTTTATTGCCGAGACCCGACAATTCATTACAGGCGATCAGTTTTAAATGACAACAATTCCTTTAGAAATGTCATTTTGCCGTGGTACTGTTCTAAACACGGGAAAAATGCGCCACTTTACAGACATACTATAGACACCCCCCAGGGATGATATTTAAAGGAATATTTCAATTTGATTGTTTCACTTTAAGCATTAAAAAAATCATTGCTCCCAAAAAAACGGCCATTAAAAAAAAAAAAAATTGCATTGATACATGTCCCCTGGGGCAGAACCCGGGTCCCCAACCACTTTTTATGACAATAACTTGCATATATGCCTTTTAAAGTAAGCACTTTTGATTTTTCATGTTCGAGTCCCATAGACTTTAACGGTGTTCGTGTGTTCATCCGAGTTTTTTGCCTGTTCGCATGTTCTGGTGCGAACCGAACCGGGGGGTGTTCGGCTCATCCTTACTAGTGAATCTGTTGGACTGGTTCACGAAACTCAGGACAGGAAAGGATGCTATGCTACATGTAGCAGGCGGAGGAAAAGGACTTGAGAGATAAAGGAACAGTTGTTCTGGAGGACTTTGGAGAAGAGGCAGTCTGGAAGATCCTGGAAGATGACTCCATCATAAATGAAGAGTGAAAATAGGAACGTTACCTGGGCATGACACTAAATCCACAACAAGTAAAGTAATTTGTAGTGTATTCCTCTTGCATACATTATCCATGCTAATTTGCTGGGAAAGATAGATGGCTTGTGTATATTGTATACATATTTTGTGGTGCTTTGTATGCTGTGAATTGTTTTTCCTAGGTTTTACAAGTGAGTACATCAGTTTTGTTTAGTAAAGCAATTTAATATATACTACAGTTGTTTTATTGCTTCCTCGGGTTTACCACAAGAACCTTACCCATTTCCCATCCGGGCCAATTCTGGCATTTCTCTCTTACAGTGCCTTGAAAAAGTATTCATACCCCTTGAAATTTTCCACATTTTGTCATGTTATAACTGTAGCGCCAGCATTTTTGCTTATTGATGTAGTACAATGTTAACTTATGAACAGTATTATATTTTAACGTGTGGCACCATCTAGTGGTCAAATTGGTGAATGGACTTTATTTTATTTTTACTCTTTGAAGAACATCAGAGGATAGGACAGGAAGTGACTTTTATTTACTTTCCACAACTACCTACCTACCCAGCATGCCGTGTAATTTACCCAGCAAGGCTCAGTATTGAATTGCATGCTGGGTAGATTATAAAAAGGCTCCGCGCGGCCATCTTAGGTCTCCTTGGATGCATGACCTGCCTGTGTCCACAGAGCGCGGTCTACACCACCTGCAGAGCAGCGTAATCAGCGATTCTGCTGTTCACCAGTGTGCTGGGACAGAACTGAGAAGGATCCGGAGATGACTGTCAGAGCCATCGGAGGATCCCAGTTCAGCTTGCTGAGCGGAGCGGTGTGACGGCGCCGGCCGGAGAGAAGTAAGACCCAGTGCATCGGAGGGAGCTGTCCTGCTACACAGACCTGGTCGGGTGAGAGGGCTGTTGCCCAAAGTTTCCTAAAGCACTAATACACCTCTGAAGCTGTGACACAGTGTGCTGGGACCTGTAGTCCTACACAGGAGAATTGAAGGAACTAGAGACTGAGTTTATATAGGCCTCAAGCCTACCCTTTATTGCAATATTAGCACCATGTTACACATGGTTAATCGTATCAGGGACAGTTATGGGTTACTACACTACAAGATTATATCTCCAACATCTACTTTATTTAACTTTGGTGTATTTAACCGCTGGATTACAAATTATAATTCATAATTGCTAGCAGAAGACAGAAGACACGGAGAGGACTGCCTTTTCCATTGCAAGGCCTTGCATCCTGGTTCTGGTTAATAGAGAGTCTACACTCTAAAGCAGGGGGAGCTCCCTAGGGATTGCATATGTGCTACATTTAATAACGCTGTCTTCTTGTAGTTACAAGCACGCACTGGAAGTGGGAAGGTGCCCAGAATAATGGTATTTCCCATTCTGGCATTGGTCCCACTTGGAGACACGTTTCCTGAGATCAGTTAATACCATTTTATGTGTGCAACTTACTGTGTATATTTTATGGGATGTTGCGCTACGTTGGTGTGACAGTACTATGTATCATGTTGTAATACTACTTTCATATTGACTCCAGTAAAAGTTACGTTTAATGGTTAAGTACAACTTGTGTGGAGTGTTGTTCCTTTTCCACAGGTGAAACCTTGGATACTCAGGTACTAATAAAGATATATTGTTATTATACTGTACATTGTGAGGTTATCCATTATCATTAGCTCCACATTAACACTGCACCACAGTTGTGTCAAGGGGATTGAGTCAAGTCATTGGGGGAGGTAAGGCAGAGTACAGGCCCAAATCAAAATATCAGCAGCTCCTTCGGGGGTCAGTGCTTCACAACCAAAAACGTAAATGTATTTTATTGGGATTTTATGTGATAGACCAACACAAAGTGGCACATAATTGTGAAGTGGAAGGAAAATGATAAATAGTTTTCAACATTTTTTTTACAAATAAATATGTGAAAAGTGTGGGGTACATTTGTATTCAGCCCCCCTGTGTCAATACTTTTTAGAACCACTTTTCGCTGCAATTACAGCTGCAAGTCTTTTTGGGGGTGTCTCTACCAGCTTTGCACACCTAGAGGGTGACGTTTTTGCCCATTCTTCTTTGCAAATGGCGGTCCTTGCAATTTTTTATGTCTCATGGTATTTCCGCAGCAATTTTTTTAACGCAATTATTTTGGAAAAAATACATTTTAAAGAATTTTTATGCAAAAATACACAATATATAACCCAATTTTGGTAACATATAAAAGATGATGTTACGCTGAGTAACTAGATACCTAGCATGTCACGCTTTAGAATTTGGCACACTCATGGAATTGCGGAAAAATATGGTACTTAAAAATCTCCATAGGCGACGCTTTAAATTTTTTACAGGTTACCAGTTTGAAGCTACAGAGGAGGTCTAGTGCTAGAATTATTGCTCTCACTATAACGTTTGCGGTGATACCTCACATGAGTGGCGCGAACGTCGGTTACATTTGCAGGCACGACCTACGTATGCATTAGCTTCTGTGTGTGAGCACGAGGGGACGGGGGCGCGTTAAAAAAAATTGTTTCATTGTTATTATTTATTTTATTATTTATTATTTTTAAACTGTGTCTTTGATTTTTTTTTCTTTTGATCACTTTTATTCCTATTACAAGATATGTAAACATCCCTTGTAATAGGAATAGGATATGACAGGTCCTCTTTATGGATATCTCATCTCCCCTGGAAAGCATGAGATAAAAAAAAAAACAACATTGATCTCTGCTGTCCAGGGAAAAAAAAATGGCAGTGTTTACATCTGTCAGAGCCAGAAGCGATGTCATGATGCCTCCCAGGATCATAGAGATGGCCAGGGACCATCCTGTCCACGGTCAGCTCTATGGTAATCTGGCGCCACTGCCAGATCGGGTCCCTGATTGCACAGGAGAGCCCCGGGAAGCCTGTAAAAGCAATCCAGGGGCTAGTCAGCTGCTAGGATGGCTCTTACAAGAGAGGGAATCGCCGGCTGAAAACAAAGATATCTAGATCATGCCTGTAGCTGCAACCATCATCCAGATATCACCACTTCAACCTAAGGACGTCATATGATGACATTGCAGCTGGAAATGGTTAAAAGATGCAAAGTAAAGCAGACATAAAAGACAAAGAAGGGGGCGTGGCTTGCCGCATGGAGCAGTGAGATGTGTTTCCTCACAGCTCCCGGGTCCTTCAGCTCCACAGACCACATAACCTCAGGAAACTCACCCAAACTCGGCACATGGGGAAAGATAAGCCCCGGGCACAGAAGGGCACCTGTGGGAACAGAAAAGGAGGCGATTTGGAGGATTATTTTGCCCGATCCCGGGCCGCTACACAGCGCCATTCCGAATCCAAGATGGCGCCGGCACTTCCGTCCCCGGCTCTCTCCGAATCATCCCTGACCATCACAGACCACATAACCTCAATCATCACGGACCACATAACCTCAGGAAACTCATCCAAACTCGGCACATGGGGAAAGATAAGCACCGGGCACAGAAGGGCACCTGTGGGAACAGAAAAGGAGGCGATATGGAGAATTATTTTGCCCGATCCCGGGCCGTTACACAGCGCCGTTCCGAATCCAAGATGGCGCTGGCACCTCCATCCCCGGCCCGCTCTGAATCATCCCTGCGCTCACAGGTGAGCTCACACAGCTGTTGCCCCCTCCCTGAGGACTTTATGCTCAGTAGAAGCCGCTCTAATGCCTCCCTGGGCTCAGGTGAAGGCTGGGATATGGAGGCACAGATCCGTTCCCTGCACAGTTACATCAGATCTCTGCCCACTGAAGCAGACTTTGAACACTGTGTCCATAGGATAGAGAAAGCATATAAAAAAGAGATCTCTGACCTCAAGAGGGACATGGGTGCACGCTTTGAGGACCTGGACACTACCACAGACAGTCTCAGCAATGCAGTGCAGATGCATGACAAAATCCTTAACACCCACACCGTCATGCTGCAGCAACTTGCATACCAACAGAACGACATTGAAAATCGTAATCGACGTAATAATATCAGCTTTCATGGGATTCCTGAGTCTGTGGACGCCAAACACCTGCCTGCGGCCGTGACTGCTATCTTAAACCAATTGCTACAGCGCCCTAATGCTGCGTACATACGAGCGGACTGTCACGAAGATCCTGCCAGTAACCGGCGTCCCAGGCGCACGGGAACCCGGCCACAGGTCCCATTGCGCATGTGCACACGTTCACGGGTGCGGTCACGCACGGGCACGCGCGCGCGCACTCCCGCTGGTGTCAGGCGGGCTATTTAAACCTGCCTGTCACACTCTATCCCCGCTGTCTGCTCTACAGCGTTCTGTGAGTGTTACCTGATCTGATCTGTGTTTCCTGTTATCTGACCCAGCTTCCTGTTTGACGATCCTGCTATCTGCCTGCACCAGACCCTCTTATCTTGCCTGACCATCCCTCTGCATTACCCCTGGTACCTCTGCTGTCCGAACGTTACTGACCACCGGCTTGTTGACCCTCCGCTGTGTTCATCAGCTTCTAGTCTGCTATTACCTGCTGTTGTTCCTGGTTCCAGTCCAGCTTCCAGTTTGCTATTACCTGCTGTTGTTCCTGGTTCCAGTCCAGCGTTCCAG
Organism: Aquarana catesbeiana; assembly: GCA_037953035.1. NCBI lineage: Eukaryota > Metazoa > Chordata > Amphibia > Anura > Ranidae > Aquarana > Aquarana catesbeiana. The sequence continues at coordinate 129,850 of JBBHAA010001120.1, forward strand.
GCTACCTTCTGCTGGTTCCAGTCCAGCGTTCCAGGCTACCTTCTGCTGTGTTCCAGCCCAGCGTTCCAGGCTATCTTCTGCTGTGTTCCAGTCCAGCGTTCCAGTCTATTACCTGCTGTTGTTCCTGGTTCCAGTCCAGTGTTCCAGGCTATCTTCTGCTGTTGTTCCAGTCCAGCTTCCAGTCTGCTATTACCTGCTGTTGTTCCTGGTTCCAGTCCTGCATTCCAGTCTCTGTCCTCAGTCTACTCCTCAGACTACTGACTCCAGAGGGTGCCACCACTACTGGACTTTCAGCAACTGTTGATCCTGCCAGGCACCCATACCACTCTTCACTCCTGGCCCTCTGTCTCCATTCCAGGGGAACGGGAGTGGGAGCTGTAAGGGGGGTCTTTTCCTGCACTTCAGGCTCACAACCTACCAGGTACGTGACAGTAGCAGACAGCTATGTCTGAGCCTGAGCAGGGAACGTCTCCCATGGAGGAACTCTGTGCAAACCTGGCAGGATTGACTGAAGCAGTCAAAAATCTGCAGCAAGGATACACCAGACTGGAGGAACGAGTGTTAACCCTGTCTAACCCCATTGGGGCCCAGGGAGCTTCCTCTGCTCCTGCTCCTTCAGTTGGGCCTTCCTCAACGGTGGTGATGCTCCCTCCGGAACCTAAGGTTCCCACACCTGAACGTTTCTTTGGAAATCGCCATAAGTTCAGAGCCTTCCGCAACTCCTGCAAACTATTTTTTGCTCTTCAGCCACGTACCTTTTCCCTGGAGGCTACAAAGGTGGGCTATGTGATTTCTCTACTCTCTGGTGACCCCCAAACCTGGGCCCATCGCCTCTTAGAGCAAAAGGACATATCTCTGACCAACCTCTCCACTTTCTTTGACGCACTAGGCCAGTTATATGATGACCCCCAGCTATCTGTAACTGCAGAGGCGGCTCTACACTCCCTTCAACAAGGTCGCAGAGCAGCAGAGGATTATGTGGCTGAATTCAGGAAGTGGAGTGCGGATACTAACTGGAACGATGCGGCTCTCCGTTATCAATTTCGGTTGGGACTTTCTGATCCTCTGAAGGATGAACTGGCCAGGGTGGGTACACCACAGACTTTAAATGCTTTAATCGATCTAGCTATCCAGATCGATCGACGCCTACGAGAGCGCAGGTCTGAGAGAGCTATGGGGTCTTCTCGTCCAACTTGGGTTACCCCTAAGGTTCCCCATCACCCATCATCAACACCACCTACCTCCACGCTTAACTTACCTGAGCCAATGCAATTAGGAGTCCTGCGGCCTTCACTCACCCCAGAGGAACTACAACGTCGTCGAGCAAATAACTTGTGCCTGTATTGTGGGGAACCCAGGCACTATGTCAGGAACTGTCCCCTCAAACTCCGTAAGTGTTTATCCCTATCTAATGACTATGTGACATCTCTGGTTAAAAATACCACTCACCTTGCTCTTCCTCTTCTGCTACAGCTTCCAGGGAAGGATCTACAAATCACCGCCATTATTGACTCAGGAGCTTGCAGCTGTTTCATGGATTCTCGTTTTGCCATCCAACACCAAATACCCTTGTCACCTAAAGCCCATGGACTTTCTATCCATCTAGCTGATGGGACCGCTATCAAGTCTGGACCTGTCACCCAAGAGACTATGCCAATACCCATTTTCATTTCCAACGTCCATCAGGAACAGCTGCGCCTGGACATTATCGCTTCACCCCTGTTCCCCATAATACTCGGCATGCCATGGTTACAGGCCCATAATCCGGACATAAATTGGATCACGGGTGAGGTGACCTTTCCCTCTCCTTACTGCCAACAGTTTTGCAGAACCCAGAACATCCAGGAGAACTCTACTCTGTTATGCCTAGATACAGATCCTAGTCTACTTCAATCCATTCCTTCCGCCTATCATGATTTCCTGGACGTATTTAGTAAACAGAGGGCAGAGGTGTTACCCCCTCACCGGGCCTATGACTGTACCATTGAGTTACTTCCTGGTGCTGAAATTCCTTTTGGAAGAATATTTCCCCTGACTGAGGTGGAGCAAGGGGCATTGAAGGAATACATTGCCGAAAACCTCAAAAGAGGCTTCATTCGTCCATCCACGTCCCCCGCAGGTGCAGGCATCTTCTTCGTGCAGAAAAAAGATAAAACCCTCAGGCCGTGTGTGGATTACCGCGAACTAAACAAAATTACTGTGAAGAATCGGTACCCTCTCCCCTTAGTACCAGAGTTGTTTCAGAGACTGGGGACGGCTACCATATTCACCAAACTTGATCTCCGTGGGGCCTACAATTTAGTTCGTATCAGGGATGGAGACGAATGGAAGACCGTTTTTCGTACCCGTTATGGACATTTTGAGTACCTCGTGATGCCTTTCGGCCTGTGTAATGCCCCTGCCACATTTCAATACTTTATTAATGATGTGTTACGTGACTTTCTAGACCTGTTTGTCATCGTCTATTTAGACGACATATTGATTTTCTCTTGTTCCCTTGAATCCCATCGCAGGCACGTCAGAAGTGTATTGGGCCGACTTCGACAACACGGTCTATATGCAAAGGCTGAAAAATGTGAATTCGAACAGGAAAGTATTCCATTTTTAGGGTTAGTCATCTCCAGTAAGGGCATTAAAATGGACCCCCAGAAGGTCACGGCTGTTCTAGATTGGCCAGTCCCGACTGATAAGAAAGGAATCCAGCGATTCGTTGGATTCGCTAATTTTTACCGCAAATTTATTAAAGGGTTCTCAGCCATCATTGCACCCATCACACAGCTTACCAAACAGGGTACACACTTCCATTGGTCGGCCGAGGCTCAAAAGGCTTTTGAGACTCTCAAGGGCCTTTTTACCTCCGCCTCTGTACTGAAGCATCCAGATTCCTCTCTGCCATTTATTCTAGAAGTGGATGCATCTGAAATTGCTGTAGGAGCAGTATTATCCCAAAGACAGGGAACCAAAGCCCTGCTGCATCCTGTGGCTTTCTTTTCTCGTAAATTATCCACGGCAGAGAGAAATTATGATGTAGGTGACAGAGAGTTGTTGGCAATCAAGTCAGCATTGGAGGAGTGGCGCTATCTGTTGGAGGGTGCCGCTCATCCAGTTTTAATCTTTACAGATCATAAGAACCTGGAGTATTTGAGGTCTGCAAAGAGGTTGAAACCACGTCAGGCCAGGTGGGCTCTCTTTTTCTCCAGGTTCTCCTTCCATGTCACTTACCGTCCTGGCTCCAAGAATACCAAACCTGACGCCCTGTCTAGGATGTTTCACAAACCTCAAGAGATTTCCCCTCCAGACACCATTTTGTCTCCAGGGAACTTTCTTCTACTTCAGGGAAACCTGCTTTCCCAGATTAAACAGGCCTCCGCAGAAATAGAATCTTCCATTAAGACAGAGCTCCAGGTTAAGGATGGGTTATTGTGGCATGAGAGTAGGATCTTTATACCTGAAACACTACGAGTTCCAGTACTAGAGCTTTGTCACGATCATGCGCTGGCTGGGCATTTCGGTGTGGCTAAGACCACTGATTTGGTTCAGCGCACCTTCTGGTGGCCTCAGCTGCGCAAAGATTGTAAAGAGTTTGTAGAGTCCTGTACCACCTGCCTTAGGAACAAAGGGCACAAAACAAAGGCATGGGGTCTACTAAAACCCTTGCCTGTCCCAGATAGACCCTGGAAAATGCTCTCAATAGATTTTATTGTAGAACTACCCCCGGCCGGGGGCTTCACTTCAATCTTTGTCATAGTGGACCGGTTGTCGAAGATGGCGCACTTTGTCCCAATGAAGGGTACCCCTTCAGCTACAGAAACAGCACAAGCATTCATTAAAGAGGTCGTCAGGCTCCATGGGGTACCAGTTAACATCGTTTCAGATCGAGGGGTACAATTTACCTCTCGATTCTGGAGGGCTTTGTGTAAAACCTTGGACATTGAACTCTCGTTTTCATCGGCTTATCACCCCCAGACTAATGGGCAAACAGAAAGAACAAACCAGACCCTTGAACAATATTTGCGCTGTTTTTCTTCCTTTGCCCAAGATAATTGGATTGCTGTTTTACCATTGGCCGAATTCGCTTATAACAATTCTATTCATTCTGCTATCAAGCAAACTCCATTTTTTGCGAATTATGGTTTCCACCCCTCATTTTTACCAAACTCTCTTCCAGAATGCACAGTACCCGCAGTCCAGGAGAAATTGGATTTCTTTACCTCTAACAACCAAGTTCTACAGGACACCATGACCAGAAGCCAGGAGTACAACAAAGCAACCTTCGATAAAAAGAGGCGAGGTGAGCTCTTACTTGCACCTGGGGATCAGGTATGGTTGTCCACCATAAACCTCAGGTTGGCCTGCCCTTCCAAGAAATTGGGTCCCAAATTTCTTGGACCATTCCCTGTTAAACGGAGAATTATTGAAGTTGCATATGAACTTGAACTCCCGGATTCGCTAAAGGTACATCCAGTTTTTCACGTGTCCTTGCTTAAACCATCTATTACTAACCCATTTCCAGGTCGAAGTACGGATCCTCCTGATCCAATCCTGGTAGATGGGGAAGAGGAATTCGAGGTGGAGGCTATCAAGGACCACAGGAAAAGAGGTAACCAAAATCAATTCTTAATAAAGTGGAAGGGGTTTGGCCCAGAGGAGAATTCTTGGGAACCAGAGGATAATATCCATGCTGAAGACCTGTTACAAGCCTTTAAGACAGCTCATACAGAGAAATTTTTTCAAAGGGGCATCCGGAGGCTGCCCCTTGGGGGGGGGGCAATGTCACGAAGATCCTGCCAGTAACCGGCGCCCCAGGCGCACGGGAACCCTGCCACGGGTCCCATTGCGCATGTGCACGCGTTCACGGGTGCGGTCACGCACGGGCACGCGCGCGTGCACTCCCGCTGGTGTCAGGCGGGCTATTTAAACCTGCCTGTCACACTCCATCCCCGCTGTCTGCTCTACAGCGTTCTGTGAGTGTTACCTGATCTGATCTGTGTTTCCTGTTATCTGACCCGGCTTCCTGTTTGACGATCCTGCTATCTGCCTGCACCAGACCCTCTTGGCTTGCCTGACCATCCCTCTGCATTACCCTTGGTACCTCTGCTGTCCGAACGTTACTGACCACCGGCTTGTTGACCCTCCGCTGTGTTCATCAGCTTCTAGTCTGCTATTACCTGCTGTTGTTCCTGGTTCCAGTCCAGCTTCCAGTTTGCTATTATCTGCTGTTGTTCCTGGTTCCAGTCCAGCGTTCCAGGCTACCTTCTGCTGGTTCCAGTCCAGCGTTCCAGGCTACCTTCTGCTGTGTTCCAGCCCAGCGTTCCAGGCTATCTTCTGCTGTGTTCCAGTCCAGCGTTCCAGTCTATTACCTGCTGTTGTTCCTGGTTCCAGTCCAGTGTTCCAGGCTATCTTCTGCTGTTGTTCCAGTCCAGCTTCCAGTCTGCTATTACCTGCTGTTGTTCCTGGTTCCAGTCCTGCATTCCAGTCTCTGTCCTCAGTCTACTCCTCAGACTACTGACTCCAGAGGGTGCCACCACTACTGGACTTTCAGCAACTGTTGATCCTGCCAGGCACCCATACCACTCTTCACTCCTGGCCCTCTGTCTCCATTCCAGGGGAACGGGAGTGGGAGCTGTAAGGGAGGTCTTTTCCTGCACTTCAGGCTCACAACCTACCAGGTACGTGACACGGACTTTTCAGCAGACTTGGTCCGGTGGACCAGACTCCGTCAGACAATTCGATCGTGTGTGGGCTCCAGCGGACTTTTTCTCCTCAAAAGTCAGACGGACCTAGAAATAAAACATGTGCTAGTCTGACGGACTAAAACCGACGCTAGGGCAGCTATTGGCTACTGGCTATCAACTAACCTTATTTTTGGTTATGTTTGGTGTGATGGTGTGTAGGCAAGTCCGTTCGTCAGGAAAGTCTGTCGGAAGTCCGCCGAAAGTCCGTCGGACCAATCTGGTCGAAAAGTCTGCTCGTGTGTACGCGGCACAAGGATGACCCCATTGAGCTGGACTGTGTTCACAGAACCTCAGGCCTGCGAACCCTGGACCCCTCCTTTGTTCGAGACACCCTGTGCCGGGTACATTTCTATAAGATTAAGGAAGACATCATGAGAGCTGCTAGCTCGCAGGACACCATACTCTTTAACGACACCCCCGTGATGCTTCTCCCAGACCTGTCCCGTCAGACACTGGGCATGAGAAAAGCACTGAAGCCGCTCACACAGGTTTTACAATCTAAACAGATAAAATATCAATGGCGGTTTCCTTTCCACTTGCGAGTACACCATGAGGGCAAAACCTCCATCTTCCGCACACTTGGAGACCTGCCGTCCTTCCTCAGTACTCTGGAACTTCCACAGGTGTCTATTCCAGATTGGCTGTTCACACCGACTACCCCTCGCCTACCCTTTGCCTCACAGTGGCAGAAGCAGGGTCGCAAACGTATTTCCAAGCCTTTGCCTCAACGGGACCCCAACGATTGAACCTGACCTGATCAAATTTAATGCTTCACTTTTAGTGCCTTCACAGGGTTCCCCCTGTGATATCACAAGGCTGATGCAGATACGATCCTGTTACAGTCTGCCCCCCCCTGTATTTGTGTTACTACTACAGTTTTTTGAGGCCTATTTTGCCTCCCTCATCTCATTACTGTTTCTTCTCCACGCTTTGCTCACCCTAAGCCCTGGACTGTTGTAATTGTTTTATTCTTGTTAACCCCATTACATTTTTTCCAGGTTGCTCAAGTTATCTAGCTCACGCCGTGGGCAGATTGATATGTATTAACATGTATTATCTCACGGCAGTTTTGATGTGCATGTTTCTATTTTGCTGTCGCCTCCCACCTATGATTTTTATACTATGTCCGCCCTAAGCCATATTATACAACTTCCTGAATCCTGAGTTTCCTATAACCTGTTCAGGACCAATTTTATACATCACCATTTTAATGTTGTGATTTCTGTCTATAGGTTCTGTTTCTTATTTGATTGCCCGTGGATCTGGGGACCAGGGGACTACTCTGCCCAGCGAGTTTCCACTGCCCCCCCCCCCCCCCCCCTCAAAGGGGTTTTTCTTTTTTCAGTGTCACTATGGACACTGACTGTTATACCGCTGTATGCCACACTGTAAGATCTTTTTCTCCTTTACTTACAGTCTTTTGAAACCACCTAGTGGCCTTTTTTGTTTATGTTCAAATTTTTCTTTTAAATTTGATATATTGGTCTTCTTCCCCACTGATCCAATGTGAATTTTCCTAGACTTTACTATTATCAGAAGTGGGGACGACGACCATGACCGAACCAAGTGCTTATATATTAACTTAGCCCTACAGACCTGAATTACCCCCTCTTCTTTTTCCTTTTGTTTACTTTCCCCTCTCTTCTCTCTTCCCCCCCTGCCCCCATCTTTTCTCTTTCCCTCTCTAGGCCCTCTATGGCACTGTTCTCACCTCCAAGAGCTGCTGACATATGAGACACCTGGCATGTCTAACTTCCCCCCTTACCCCCACCCCCCACACCTGACTATATCATGGCTTCTGTTTGCGCGATAGTTTTAGCATCTTTCAACTGCAGGGGGTTTAACACACCAGAGAAGCGGAGCCAGATTCTCTACCACTTTCATAAAAAGCGCTCGAGTATATTATTACTACAGGAGACACATATCCGTACGGACTCCGTACCTGCCCTATGCAACAAGTACTACTCACAATGGTACCATAGTACTAACCCCCAGGCCAAATCTAAGGGAGTATCCATCGCCTTTCATAATTCTTTTAAACCTGAGGTCCTAGACTCCCTTGTTGATGTTAATGGTTGCTTCATCTTTCTTAAACTGAAACTAAACAATTTTCTTTTCAAAGTGGCCAACATATATGTACCTAACGTAGATCAGGCTCAGTTCCTCTCGTCAGTTCTCACCAGACTATCCTCATTCGGGGGTCCCTGTTTTATCATTGGTGGAGATCTCAACGTCGCCATGTCCCCATCTGCGGTAACATCCTCAGGTAAGTCCTCTGTTCCATTTTCTACACTGACACGCATCAAAGCCCTACTACATTCCTCCCACCTGGTAGATGTTTGGCGTGTCCAGCATCCCACGGAGAGGGATTTAAGCCATTATTCTGCAGCACACAATTCCTACAGCAGACTCGACCACTTTCTAATATCCCAATCACTACTAGATACCCCCATTCAGGCATCCCTAGGTCACCTGCTCTGGTCTGACCACGCCCCGGTCTATTTGACCCTTGCACGTCCCCCAACATTGCGTAGAGGTACGCAATGGAGGCTCAATGACAATTTATTGCGGGACTCCGCCCATGTAGCGGAAATTTCCAAAACTATTCGGAACTTTATCTCCGATCACTCCTCAGATACTACCTCCCCCCTCATTCAATGGGAGGCACTGAAATGCGTGGTTCGGGGCGTATTTATCTGGAATATGCAGTTCAGTTTTGGGCACCAGTTCTCAAAAAGGATATCGGGGAACTGGATAAAGTGCAGAGGAGGGCAACCAAACTGATAAGAGGCATGGAAGAGCTCAGCTATGAGGAAAGATTAGAGGAACTGAATTTATTCACTCTTGAGAAGAGGAGAATAAGGGGGGATACTATTAACATGTTCAAATATATAAGGGGTCCATATAGTGAACTTGGTGTTGAGTTATTCTCTTTACGGTCAACCCAGAGGACACGGGGGGCACACTTCAAATACGCAAAGGTTTCTTCACAGTAAGAGCTGTGAAAATGTGGAATAGACTCCCGCCAGAGGTGGTTCTGGCCAATTCAGTAGATTGCTTTAAGAAAGGCCTGGATGCTTTCCTAAATGTACATAATATAACTGGGTACTAACATTTATAAGTAAAGTTGATCCAGGGAAAATCTGATTGCCTCTTAGGGGATCAGGAAGGATTTTTTTTCCCCTTCTGTAGCAAATTGGAGTATGCTCTGCTGGGCTTTTTTGCCTTCCTCTGGATCAACTGAAGGTATAAAATTGGGTATATTGGATTGTACGATATTTTTTATTTTATTTATTTATTGTTTTAAGGTTGAACTGGATGGACTTGTGTCTTTTTTCAACCTGACTAACTATGTAACACGGCTCCCGCCTCAAAAGGATACGAACCGATGATATCCGCTGTCTCTTCTCCACTATATTTTTATATATTTTTTTTTTATATGTTTTTTTATATGTTTTTTATTCTATATCATTAAAGAATACTTTTTATTCTATATCATTAAAGAATACTTTTTACATATTTTTGAGTGGGTGGTCTGTTTAAAGTCCCAACTGAGGGGGTTACTATTTTTGTTTCTACTAATGGGGATGGGACCACCATGCTCTTTATGATATGATGGGAGCCTCTCTCTTCTCTATAGCAGAACTCGAACCTCTACACAAATGAGATTTAGATCCTGCCATTTTTGTCCGATTGTTGAATGCCCACAGAGACCTACTCCAACTTTTAGACTCAGATTACTTAATAGCTCGAGATAGGGCACACAATTACCACTACTCTTTAGCAAATAAATGTGGCAAACACCTAGCACAGGTCCTCCATCCTAGGCCACCCAGATACTCCATTACCTTTATTACACATCCCTATAAAAATTAATTATTTAACACGAAGGGAATATCCTCTGCCTTTCGGGAATATTACTCCCAACTTTACAACCTACAGCCCACAAATCCAAACACGCGTACCACCTCCTCGAGCGACAACATGCGAGACTACATTATAGAGACGGCATTGCCCACTATCAACACACCAGATGCTGATGACTTAGACAAGCCTCTGGTCGCGCCCGAATTTCTGGGCGCCATTAGAGATTTGAAGATAGGCAAATGTCCTGGCCCAGATGGGTACACCCCCCGTTTTTACAAAACTTTTGCCCCTCAGTTAGCTCCACTTATGACTAAGGCATTCAATACCATAGACGACTCACACCTGCCACCTAAAGGCTTATTGTCTGCTAATATCTCCATATTACCCAAACCAGCCAAAGACCCATCCCAATGTAGCAGCTATCGGCCAATATCTAAGCTCAACATAGACCTTAAACTGTTCGCAAAGGTATTGGCCAATCACTTATCCCCTCTACTCCCTGGAGTGATCCATAACGACCAAGTGGGATTTGTCCCGGGTCATGAGGCAAGGGACAATACCACCAAAACTATTCACCTCATCTCCTTTATCCAACGCAGACCTTAAAGCCTGTCTTCTTTCCTTCAACGCTGAAAAAGCGTTCGATAGGGTCAACTGGAAATTTCTTCAACTCTCATTAGAACAGTTGGGCCTAGGAACAACCTTTATCTCTCCCTATACTCCCAACCTTCGGCCTTGGTCTTAGTCAATGGCACTGCTTCTGAGCCATTTGATATCTCCAATGGCACTCGGCAGGGCTGTCCCCTTTCACCCCTCCTATTTGTCATTGGTATAGAACACCTAGCCTGTTCCATTAGACAAAACACCTCCATCCACGGGATCCAAACACCTTCCTCCCATTATAAAGTATCCCTCTATGCCGATGACCTACTGGTCTATCTGCAACACCCCCATATCTCCTTACCATCCCTTTTCCCAGAATTCCATCGATTTGGCTCCTTTAGCAATTTCAAACTTAACATATCCAAGACTGAAGCTCTTAATATCTCCCTCCCCTCCACCACGATGACCACACTTAAGTCGAACTTCTCTTTTCAGTGGCAGACAAAGGGAGTCTCGTACCTAGGGGTCATTATCCCCTCTAATCTCTCCAATCTTTTCTCTTTAAATTATGCTCCTTTGCTCTCTCGCACACGGAAGGATTTGGAAGAGTGGGGAGGATCTTCTTTGGTTCGGGCGAATCAATACCCTGAAAATGGATACCCTACCCAAACTTTTATACCTCCTCCAAACAATCCCCATTATAGTTCCCAAATACTTCTTTACATCTCTACGTTCGCTCGCCATTACATTTATGTGGAATCGGGGGGTTACCTAGGGTGAAATACAATTTGCTCACCCACTCAAAACTACAGGGTGGAGCGGACCTCCGTGACTATGAGACCTATTACAAAGCCACCCAAATAGAGCGCATCCTAGAATGGTTCCCTCGTCCCTTCCTAAAGGCTTCTGTCACCATAGAACAGGATCTAGCTCCCGTAGACCTCCGAGCACTACTATGGGTATAGAAAACCGATTTCTCCCGTATACCCTCTCCCTCTCTGCTAACACTCGCCTCTCTTAGACTCTGGTATAATAGGGGTCTGTGTTCCACTCTGTCCTCCGATCCCTCTCCATTATCTTCCCTATTCGATAACTCCGCCTTTCCACAGGGTATAGGAACGACAACAATAGGTCCCTTCAAAAGGACCGACTGGCCCCGAGCGCACTCCTTTGTACACCCAATACAAGGGACACCTGTAACACTGACAGGATCCTACGATTGGCTCACCACCCTACACTTATCCACATTCGCAAAACACTTACATTCTTCCTCCCAAATCCACTGCTCCAGTACAGAATTTGAACGGCTGTGCTCCTTCTCTGGAGACACCCAGATACCTCCGCTCGACCATATATTGTCTCTTACAAGCTCTTACTCAATGATCTACCATCTTACACCAGGTTGTGGTCTGCAGACTTGGGTGAGGACATTCCACGACCAGAGTGGCAGACCTCGTCCATTTTACTCATAAATCCACGATATCCTGCTATTCGCAGGAAAAGATCTACAAGATTCTATCAAGATGGTACAGGGACCCCTCCACATTACACAAAATGTTTCTATCCACCTCAGCATCCTGCTGGCGATGTTCTACCTCTACAGGGACCTACCTACATGTCTGGTGGGAATGCGAGAGGATCCGCCCCTTCTGGCATTATAATGCTATAACAAAATTTATGATGAAACACTGACTTCCTCCCCTAAGATTGCCCTTCTCTCTATACTCCCAGGAACAATAACATCACAGAAACAGAACCTCCTCCGTTTCTTTATATCTTCAGCTAGACAGCTCATCCCATCTTATTGGAAGTCGACCACCACTCCTCCCTTATCACAATGGGTCTCGATTATGAACGACACCATGAGAATGGAGGAGATGCTAGCTCTTGACAACGACACCTTTGATAAGTATAAAATACTGTGGTTCATCTGACTCCGGTTCTCCTCCTCCGATACTCTCGCAAACATGTTGTCAACCCAGACATGATCATCCTTGCATGTAACATGACAATGGGATGGGCAGGGCATGTACCTAAGGGTCCCCCTTCCCCCCACTGTCCCTTAGTTACCCTTCTCTGAATGTCTCCTCAGCAGCTTCCACACTTTCCTCCGATTTCTTCTTTTTTACTTTCCTTCTATCTCTTCTTCCCTCTTATCTCCCTCTTTCCATTCCTTCCTACCCCACCCCACACCCAACACTTGATCCCCCCCTCTCATTTTTCCCTTGTCTGTTCTTCTTGTTTTAACATTTAAACCCTAACATTAATGTTTACAATTCTATCATGAACAACAAGGCTCTCCTAGCCAAATTCACTCTCTATACCAAGTAACAGTCATTGATATCAATAATGTTCTGCATAGCGATAGGAGTTAAGCTGTAGGCGATAGCTATTTGGCTGACTCATCACACATGCTTATTTGTGACTGTTCCTGGATTGTAACTATATGTTGCCCCATGTATTCTCTGTTAAAATACCAATAAATATATTTTCAATCCTAAAAGACAAAGAACTTGTTAAAAACAATGATCCTTTTTTGAGATTTACAGAAAGAAAGGATTCTCACGTTCACCCACAAGGCATCAATTACAATTGTTTCACGCTGGTAAAAGGTTCCCTCGCTACTGCACAAAAATTTGGCCCAAGTGCTTGCCCCTCTGCTGGAGAAGACACCATACTCCACATATTCTGGGGTTGTCCATGCCTACTCATTTTTTGGTCTCAGGCTCCGGACTTCTGTTTCAAGTTGACAGGCTTCCCCCAGAGGGGATGACCCAGCGGGTCTTTCCCCTCCACCTGGCCACCCACTCTGTGAAGAGATACAAACGCTCTTTTCTGATCCATCTGCTGAACGTGGCAAAATCCAGAAAGCCCGGAGCAAAAGTAATAAAATGCAATGGGTGCAGGGCGGGCATGACAGTGTTAACAGGGATAGCATAATAAGGAGAGTTGTTGTAAAAGAGGCTGGGATTGGTTGGATGGAAGGAAGAGGTGGAGCAGAGTTAGTTTGCAGGGGGAGGGATCCCTCCCCAGCTCAGTTTGCGAGGAGGAATGAGCTTAGCTGGAAGCATGGCAGCAGTGGAGCAGTTATTTGCTAGGCTGAAGGCTGAGGTGGCATCCAAGGGAAAGGGATGGCTTGAGGAGAGACTGTCAGCAGCGCTGGGTGAGGCTTCCCCTGCAGCCACTTCAGTGGGTAATGATGCGGTGCGAGGCCGGCGGTCTCGGCCGCCGGCTCGCTTCTCCCCAGACCCCACTCTTCCCCTCCCTCCCAGAGCAAGTAGGCAGCATGTCCGTGCGGGTCGGCCGTTATCAGGGCCGCCCGCGAAGCGCTCGGCAGCACATGTAGTGAAGGGGAAGGGGCGGCAGTCGCAGACAGGCCCAGGGGTGAGAGGAGACAGCGCCAGAAGCTCCAGGGCGGATGCTGGGCCTACAAGTGAGAAGCCAGTGTGCTCGGCCGCTGGCTCGGCTGCGGCTGGGGCGGGGCTTTGGCGGGGGACAGGATCAGAGACGGCAGCCAGGCACCCCAGATCAGCGGCAGGTGGGCCCCCTTTGTCAGAGGTGAGGAAGACAGTTGCTGGCAGTGGCCTTGTGCGGCACTGCGAAACAAAAGACAGTGGGCACAGAAAAGCAACACACAAGTCAGTGGGTGGATCGAGAGCCGGGAGGAGGAGCTTGGAAAATCGCGGATCTCCAGCATCCAGTGACGCTTCTGCTGGAGGGCTGTCGGCAAGTGACGAAGAGATGGCGGTGGACCGGTCTGAAGGAGAGCTGTCGCAATCGGACGACGATGGGCAGCGCGGAGGTCCGGCGGTGGTGGAGACAGGACGGTCGGCTGGAGGGACCCCTTCCAGGCATCCCGGTGAGTCGAGATGTAACAATGCATGTGTGGGGGATGTTAATGTGGGGGGGAGTGGGATGAGCAATGGTGGGGGACATGTTTCAGCGGGGCGGTCGGCTGCGACCGTGTCTCTAGCTCCGGCTGCATTGGTCGCAGACCGCGCTACAGCGGATGCTGGGTTGCAGGCATTTTTAGCGGGTTTGAAAGAGTTAGTGCATAGGTTTGAACCGGGGTCGGGCGGTACGCAGTCACCGGTGGCGGCATGGGTGGCTCCTGGGGTGGGGGAGGGGGCGGCAAAAGGGGCGGCAACGGTCATGGGGACTTCACAAGGGCCTGCTACGGAGGCGGCGGCACCCGCGACTGAGGTCGCTGTGGCGGCTGATAAGGAAGTAGCATCTACGACGCCGGAGGGATCTTCCGGGGAGGGTACTAAAAAACAGGACTTAGTAAGGTTGGCGGATGCTGCAAAATGCGAAGTTTATGTGTGTTTCGAGGGGCCCCTCGGAGCACATCTTAAACCGGAAGTAAGAGAAAAGATTTGGAAGGGAGATTATGTCGAGATTTTTGCGCTCCTACCGCTGGAAAAGTTCAGTTTGGATAGGGTGAAGCCGGCGGACAATAAAAAAGAGGATGAAGAAAAGAGGAGATATAGGCTCATCCCTAGGACTTTCGCAAATTGGCTGCAGGCCTTTGCAATTATGGCAAGCGTGATTGGGGAAAAGAACCCGGAACACTGCTCGGCACTGTTCTGTTATTTGGACGCCGTGGGAGAGGCATACAGAGTCTACGGGGGAACAGCGTGGCTCCAGTACGATGAGCAGTTTAGGCAGCGGAGGGCTATCCGCCCGTCCTTGAGGTGGGATCATAAGAACATCAGTTTGTGAATGCGCCTTATGACGTCGGCGAGGCCCGCGAGTCAGTTTTTTCAGGGGGGGGGCCGGTGGCTCATCCAACCCCGGACAATCGGCCGCAAGAAAAAAAGGGGTGTGTTGGCAATTCAACGAGGGTGTCTGCAGATTTGGGGGGTCGTGCAAATACAAGCACGAATGTTCAGGTTGTGGGGGAGGACACCCTGGGTCCCGTTGTTTTAAACAGGGTAAAAGCCGTACCAGGGAGTCTGTTAGTAAGGGGGACAACGCCCGTGATAGTGGGAAAGATGCAACCTTTCCTCGATAGGTACCCTGATAGGGAGGCAGCGCGGTTGTTGGGCCTAGGTTTTTTGGAAGGGTTTAGAATTTCGTCACGTCTGGTCAATAACCCCCCCCTTGTCACGCAATTTGCGGTCAGCCTTACAACATACGGACGTGGTTTCGGAGAAACTACGGAAGGAGGTTGTGTTGGGCCGCATGGGCGGTCCTTTTCCTTTTGTGCCAATACAGGATCTGGTAGTGTCGCCATTGGGGGTGGTGCCGAAAAAAGAGCCCAATAAGTTCAGGCTCATTCACCATTTGTCATTCCCAAAAGGGGGTTCGGTGAATGATGCTATTGACCCGAAAGTATGCGCGGTTTCATATACGTCTTTTGACGCCACGGTATTTTGGGTTAGGAAGTATGGGCAGGGGGCGCTGATGGCGAAAGCTGATATTGAGTCGGCTTTTCGTTTGCTCCCGGTCCACCCGGACAGTTTTCGTTTGTTGTGTTGCTTTTGGCAGGAGGAATATTATGTGGATCGCTGCCTGCCCATGGGGTGTTCCATATCCTGTGCACTGTTTGAAAAGTTCAGTTCTTTCATTGAGTGGGTGGTACGAGACGTCGCGGGAGTGAAATCCATCATCCATTATCTGGACGATTTTCTCTGCGCGGGCCCACCTGCATCCAAAGTTTGTGCGGTCTTGTTGGCAACGCTGGAGCATATTGCTGACAAATTTGGCATTCCTTTGGCACCGGATAAGACGGAAGGTCCTAGGACAATGTTGAGTTTTCTAGGCATAGTTTTAGACTCAGATGCCATGGAATGCAGGCTGCCGGAGGACAAGTTGGAGGCATTGAAGGCAGAGATTCGGGGGATCTTGGGACTTTGCAAAGTACAGCTGCGAACCTTACAATCGTTATTAGGTAAGCTGAATTTTGCGTGTCGCATATTGCCCATGGGGCGGGTATTCTGCAGGCGGCTGTCTGCGAGTACTGCGGGGGTTACGTCTCCCAAGCACTATGTGCGCTTGGTGAAGGCACATAGGGAGGACCTGGCAGTATGGCACACGTTCCTGGCTAATTTTAACGGCAGGGCTCTGTGGATGTCAGGTCCAGTTAGCAATTTCGATCTGGAGCTGTACACGGATGCGGCGGGCTCTGCGGGCTTTGGAGCTTTTTTCCAAGGTAGGTGGAGTGCGGGGCCTTGGCCGCAGGTGTGGAAGGATGCTGGGCTCTTGAAAAATATGTTACTGCTGGAGTTGTTCCCTGTGGTTTTAGCGGTGGAATTGTGGGGGGAATCTTTCCAAAATTTAAAAGTGAGGTTTCATGGGGACAATTTGGGGGTAGTTCAGGTGATTAACAAAATGTCTGCCGCATCGCCGCCAGTAATTAGGTTTCTCAGGCACCTAGTTCTACGTTGCCTACAGTTGAACGTGTTTATTTATGCTGTTCACCTCCCTGGGGTGGAAAATGTCATTGCTGATGCATTGTCTCGCTTTCAGTGGGACAGGTTTCGGGAATTGACACCAGGGGCGGAACAGAGCGGGGTCCCTTGTCCCGAGTGGCTGTGGAGAATTGCCTTGGAAGAGTAGCTGGCTGGATCAGGCGATCGGTGAGCGACGCGACGTGGTCAGCTTACCACAGGGTATGGCAGGAATGGGTGTCCATGGTAACACAGGCAGCGGATGGACAGGAGGAAGGAAATCTCAGGTTGTTGGTTTTATATTTTGTCTCTCGTAAATTGGAGGACAGGGTTTCAGTGTCGGGGTTAGAGAAAAAACTGGCAGGGTTGGCGTTTTGGTTTAAATTTCACGGTTTACCCGACTTCACTAAGGATTTCTGGGTTAGACAGGCGCTAAAGGGTTACCGGCGTGCCATGCCAAATAAGGACGCGAGGCGGCCTGTGTCGTTTGAGCTGTTAGGTAAGTTACTGGTACAGTTGGGACTGGCCTGTTCCTCGGAGTATGAGGTGGTTCTGAAAGTAAGAGAGAACAGATGCGGGACTTTAAATGAGGCACAAGGGGGCAAGAATGTAGATTGGATAAGAATGCGATTTATTCTTGAGATAATACAAAAATTTCAAAATTTCATATTTTTACATACATATTAAGGCACATGGCTCTATATATGCTGGCACATAGCTCTATAATGATGATTAAAATCATTCAAAAATTGTATAAAATTCGACAAGAAATATTAATGCAAACATGACATACAGTAGGTAGGAACGTTCATACGCTTGTGATGAATCATTATGTATACATAATGATTCATCACAAGCGTATGAACACATTATGTATACATAATGATTCATCACAAGCGTATGAACGTTCCTACCTACTGTATGTCATGTTTGCATTATTATTTCTTGTCGAATTTTATACAATTTTTGAATGATTTTAATCATCATTATAGAGCTATGTGCCAGCATATATAGAGCCATGTGCTTTAATATGTATGTAAAAATATGAAATTTTGAAATTTTTGTATTATCTCAAGAATAAATCGCATTCTTATCCAATCTACATTCTTGCCCCCTTGTGCCTCATTTAAAGTCCTGCATCTGTTCTCTCTTACTTTCATATTGAGCCGGGATGGAGGAGGGGTATTGGGCGGCCCCATTGTCCTCATGCAAAGTCCCAATTACCATCCATTTACATTTACCATATGAGGTGGTTCTGTTTAAGGCAGCATTCGTATTGGCATTTTTCGGGGCGTTTAGGATTAGCGAACTAGTTAGCCCCTCTAAGACGGTATCAGGAGGGATAGGGGTGCAGGACATCAGATGTGGAGTGGACAAGCTATTCATACTGGTTAAAAAATCAAAAACGGATCAGCGGGGTAAGGGGAAGATGGTGCAGGTGTTTTCGCTGCCGGGTCTCCCTTATGCCCAGTGAAATTGGTGGGGGATTTCCTCGCGGTACGCCCAGATGTGGCAGGTTCTTTTTTGGTGCATCGGGATGGGCTGTCGCTATCACGTTTTCAATTCATTGCAATTTTTAAAGAAATGTTTGGGGGCTTTGGGTCTAGGGGAGCAAAAGTTTTCGTCCCATTCCTTTCGGATTGGGGCGGCTACTGAAGCAGTTAGTTGGGGACTAGACGAGGAGGCGGTGAAAAGGATTGGGAGATGGGAATCTAGAAGGTTTCAATCTTATGTTCGCCCTCATTTACTGAATGTATAAATAAAAAAACAAAAGGGGAGGGCAGGGGTTTTTTACTTGATTAAGGTTTTTTTTTGTTTCTAAGATTGTTGATGACAATTGTATATATGTGTGATTCATTGATGAGCTGGGTATTTTTTTTTTTGTTTGTTTTCTTTTTCAGGTAGACCACAGTGCCGGGTATGGATAGTGGGCCACTCATATGTGTGTTGGGGGGCAAGGAGAGGAGACGCAAGGCCGGATGGGAGACAATTAGGTTTTTCCAGACAGGAGGCCTGCCTCCGGTGGTTGGGGGTCCCGGGCATGCTGTGGGGTAGAACAGTGTCAGAAGTGCGAAAATTTGCACGGTTGGATTGTCCTCCGGACGTGTTGGTTCTCCACGTGGGTGGAAATGACTTAGGATCCAAGTCAATGTTGGATTTGGTGCGGGACATCAAATTTGATTTTTGGCAACTCAGATTGGCCTTTCCACACATGATTATTGTATGGTCGGACATTGTGGCTCGTACCACCTGGAGGTTAGCGAGGTCTGTAGATAAGATCAACCGGGCCAGGAAGAAGGTGAACAAGGATGTGAGTGGGTTTGTGGTCAGGAATGGCGGGATTGCAGTCAGACACCTTAAGTTGGAAGTTGACACGTGGAGGTATTTGAGGAGGGATGGGGTATACCTGAATGATGTAGGGATTGACCTGTGGGCCTTGGGTTTGCAGGACGGAATCCAGCGAGCTTTGAGGGTTTGGCAGGGCACACAAGGGTAAGGTTTTCCCCTGGTGTGTGCTGTGGCATGGTGTTGGACTTTGCAGGTGAAGGTTTAAACCCCAGATACGAAGAGTTGGGACCCATCAGTAGTATGAGGCCCGTTTGTTGACATTCCAGTTAACAGGGTTTTAGCTGGAATTTTAGTTATTGGTGCACTGCGGTCAATTGTTTGTTGTCTACGAGCTAGCACGTCAGCTGGAGGCCTATTGTTTAGTTAAGGTACCGCAGTGCCGGATTGGATCAAGTTGCAAGTTTAGTGGGTTTTCTCTGCAAAGACCAACGGGAGTATCTAACAGATGGGGGTGGTGTATTTCAGGTGTGTTTTTTCTCCATACAGTTATATATTTTTATGAGAATTCTATTTTGTTGATTATTATGGTTATTAATAAAAGGAATTGGCTGCTACGGCCAATTATTTACTCCAGATTGGTGTGGTCTCATTTTCTGAGGGGGGGAAAGAAGGTGAAGGGTAGTAGCATTTTATGGCTTGGGGGTTATGAAGGTAAAGGGTATTATGGACACATATGTTATACAATAGTCAAGAAAGCCCGGAGCAAAAGTAATAAAATGCAATGGGCGCAGGGCGGGCATGACAGTGTTAACAGGGATAGCATAATAAGGAGAGTTGTTGTAAAAGAGGCTGGGATTGGTTGGATGGAAGGAAGAGGTGGAGCAGAGTTAGTTTGCAGGGGGAGGGATCCCTCCCTAGCTCAGTTTGCGAGGAGGAATGAGCTTCCCACCCTCCCTCCCTTGAAGTGGGTAAGTATATTGTCAAGTTTTTATTTAACAGGTCCATCCTGGCAGTGCATGGATGTCGTGGCAGCGGCGTGGTGTTGGACTTTGCAGGTGAAGGTTTAAACCCCAGATACGAAGAGTTGGGACCCATCAGTAGTATGAGGCCCGTTTGTTGATATTCCAGTTAACAGGGGTTTTAGCTGGAATTTTAGTTATTGGTGCACTGCGGTCAATTGTTTGTTGTCTCCGAGCTAGCATGTCAGCTGGAGGCCTATTGTTTAGTTAAGGTACCGCAGTGCCGGATTGGATCAAGTTGCAAGTTTAGTGGGTTTTCCCTGCAAAGACCAACGGGAGTATCTGACAGATGGGGGTGGTGTATTTCAGGTGTGTTTTTTCTCCATACAGTTATATATTTTTATGAGAATACTATTTTGTTGATTATTATGGTTATTAATAAAAGGAATTGGCTGCTACGGCCAATTATTTACTCCAGATTGGTGTGGTCTCATTTCCTGGGGGGGGGGAAGAAGGTGAAGGGTCGTAGCATTTTATGGCTTGGGGGTTATGAAGGTAAAGGGTATTATGGACACATATGTTATACAATAGTCATGCTTTCCTCTCTTATGGAAACAGACAAACCCCACCTCCCATTAGAGTGGCGCTTACCAAAATCGGTGAGATCAGCACTACCAAAGAGATTGTTGCCTCCGCAAACCTTAGGGAGGAATTACACCTTCAGACCTGGCTACACTGGCATGATTTCACCTTTACCTCGGAATACAGAACCCTGATGGAGTCCTTGTGAGCAATTGTTCCCCGATACCCCACTTGACATTGGTAAACTCTGTTCCAGCCTAGGCGCCCCCCCTCCCCTCATCTTCCCCTACTCCCCACCCCTAATTTTTTTCTTTCCTCCAGTCCCCTCTCAGAGGTATTTCTGCTACCCCTGCTCCTTTTCTTCTCTTGCCTCTGGGTGCCTTTCGACTCACCCATTGGGCCTCTCCTTACTCTCTATTCCCTTTGTTAGTAGCAGTCAGACAGTTGAGTTCTGTTACATACAGGGCTGGGATAAGGGGTGGGCAGGAAGGGAGGCCGCCATGGGTGCAATGGTTTATTGCAGGGATGTGGGCACCCTGACCCTAACCCTAAGGGAAGGGCGCAGTATGTCATCGTTGCCCTGGGTGCTGGATGGCCTTGTCCTGGCATTGGTTACATACAAGCGGAGGTCATACACTGTGATGTTAATGGCACCATTCCTACTGCACCTCCCCAGACTCCCGGTCTGTAAGGAGCTCTGCCATCAAGCCGCATGCCTAAACCTGGGATTGCCACTTGAATTTCATCCATTCTCTGCCATATGTGAAGTCACTTCAGTTTAGGAGGTCTTGTCCATGATCCCTGGCCTTGAAGTTGTATTGTGTTGACTGTACCCTTTTTGTTTATTTGCTTGTATACCACTGTTTCTTTCTTGTCGGCCTGTATTGTACTGAAAAACTCTTTAACCACTTGCCGACTACACTACAGCCAAATGACAGCTACAGCGCAGATGGCCAGTTCTGAGAGGTGCTGATCACAAATTAAGGTAAAGAGCCAATCGACTGCTCTTTACCACATGATCAGCTGTGAAAATCACAGCTGATCATGATGTAAAAAGAAGCCGGTCACTGACTTTCCTTTCCTTACGCTGACAGCATGAGGAAGGGAGAAGAGAGGCGATCATCGGCTTCTGTAAAAGGGGCATGCGCACTGATAATCAGGGCACTAATTATCAGTGTCCTGATTATCAGTGCAGTCCCAACAATGCCCACCAGTGCAGCCAATCTGTGCCCACCAGTGCTTCCAGCCAGTGCCCATCAGTGCTGCCAATCAGTACCACCTGTCAGTGCCTATCAGTGCAGCCTCATCAGTACCCACCAGTGCCGCCTCATCAGTCCCCACCAGTGCCGCCTCATCAGTGCCCACCAGTG
The DNA here is from genome assembly GCA_037953035.1 of Aquarana catesbeiana. Lineage (NCBI taxonomy): Eukaryota > Metazoa > Chordata > Amphibia > Anura > Ranidae > Aquarana > Aquarana catesbeiana. The sequence goes on from JBBHAA010001120.1 coordinate 151,647, forward strand.
CCGCCTCATCAGTGCCCACCAGTGCCACCTCATCAGTGCCACCTATTAGTGCTGCAGCATCAGTGCCTTATCAGTGCCACCTCATCAGTGCCGCCTCACTGGTGCTGCCTCATGAGTGCCCATCAGTGCAGCCTCATCAGCGCACATCAGGAAGGGGGTGAAAGTGCCCAGTAGGCAAGTGGTTAAGTAAGGAGTTTACAAGAACAATGATCTTATGTCTATGACTAATGTATGGTATGTGGCATCTAGGATCAACGTGTTTCATAAAGATCACACTATACCATATTAATCTAACTTCCTACTTGGTAATACAATTATAGGTCACTTGAATATAGTAGCATAATTGCCCAATGAGGGTACATTATCATTTTGGCAATGATTCTTCTCTGGAATTCATAGAGAATGATCCCCGTCTTCCCAAGGTTCTTGTCTATAAATGACTGCTATGGTGAAACATCTCACACTATAAGCAGATCATTTTTGTGCATTTCTGAAGATAGATAGATTTTGTCTTTAACCACCATTTCCCTACAAGAGTAGAGGCAGGATGTTGTGATGTTTTCAGGAAGCTAAGTACAGCACCCTGCCAATCCCTCCCACCAGCCATGATCTGCCTACATTGCATATTGAAGGACAAAGACCCAGTGATGACATCATAATGTAAGTAATGAAAGCAAAAAAGTTTTATTGAAAATGTCATTAGCACGTTGATGAAGGGGGAGGGGGAACTGACAAAGGCAAAATATAAGCAGATTAAACTTCAGCGTTAAATTTATCTAAATTCGATGCAAAATTTAAAAAAAGCTTTTGTTTTAGGTAAACTTTAGGTTCCTGTTTCTTTACTTTCTATTGTTACAATAAAGGGTATTTAGCTTTGACTATTCATCCCTAAAATTTGCCCATGTGTGATAAGCCAAAGAAAGCAGGAATGTTAAATTAGCAGAAGTAAAATCCGGGATTTGTATAGGAGAGAATGCAGCATGGGGGTGAGGAATCGCTGGTGATCAAAGCCCAGCAATGATAGGTCTCCAGCCTTCATATCAGTTCTTGTTAGTCTTTATGTATTCAAAGACGATTCCACATATCAGGAATATAAGTAGGATGGTGAATACCAGCCGGATAATATTTATTGTTCTAAAATCTGTAAAACAAAATTGTAAAATTATTTAAAAAATGTATTAAAAAAAAAATTTATATAAAAAAAAATTATAATTCTAGACTGACTGCTGTTTCCTCATGCCTATGAATGTTGGATAACACTTATGCCGCGTACACACGGGCGGACTTTCCGACTGGACTGGTCCGACGGACCGAATCTGGCGGACAATCCAACCGTGTGTGGGCTGCATCGGACTACCGATGGACCATTTCGGTCGGAAGTCCGACGGACTTTAGATTTGAAACCTGCTTCAAATCTTTACGTCATAACTCCACCGGACTCAGTTCCTAACGGAAAGCTTGTTCTTCTGTACGCTGGTCCGAGGGACCAGATACGAGGCAAGGGCAGGGTACTACATTTTGCGCTCACTGCAATAGGAAAAACAAATTTTCCTATTGCGGCAAGCACGAGGGGGAGGTGACGATGTCCCTTAGGTCTAGTATGGATTTTAAGGGGAACCCCCTATGCCGAAAAAACGATGTGGGTCCCCCCAAAATCCATACCAGACCCCTATCCGAGCATGCAGCCCAGACGGTCATGAAAAGGGGTGGGGACGAGCGAGCCCCCCCCGCCTCCTGGACCGTACCAGGCCGCATGCCCTCAACATGGGGGGGTGGGTGCTTTTGGGGAGGAGGGCGCCCTGTTGCCCTTCCACCCCAAAGCACCTTGTCCCCATGTTGATGAGGACAAGGGCCTCTTCCCGACAACCCCAACCGGAAGAAGAGGCCGGAGAGTTGGAGAAGAACCGGATACCGGAGAAGAGGCCGGAGAGAGCAGCGAAGTCGGAAGAAGACCCCCGAAGTCGGAAGAAGACCCCCAGAGCTGTCTAATAAATTACTTTAAAAACCTGTGTAGTGTGTTTTTTTTATTGACACTTTTTCCCTAGGTGAATGGGTAGGGGTACGATGTACCCCATACTCATTCACTTAGGGTGGGGGGCCGGGATCTGGGGCCCCCTTATTAAAGGGGGCTCACGGATTCCGATAAGCCCGCAGACCCCAACAACCAACGGCCAGGGGACAAGGTGCTTTGGGGTGGGGGGGCCGCAGGGTGCCCTCCTCCCCCAAAGCACCCACCCCTTGTTGAGGGCATGCGGCCTGGTACGGTTCAGGAGGGGGGGGGGCTCGCCCGTCCCCACCCACTTTCCTGACCGGCCGGGCTGCGTGCTCGGATAGGGTTCTGGTATGGATTTTGGGGGGACCCACGCAGTTTTTTCGGCGTAGGGGGTTCCCCTTAAAATCCATACTAGACCTATGGGACATCGTTGCCTCCCCCTTGCACTCGTCGCAATAGGAAAATTTGTTTTTCCTATTGCAGCGAGCGCAAGATGTAGTACCCTGCCCTTGCGTCGTATCTGGTCCGTCGGACCAGCATACAGACGAACGGGCTTTCCGTTAGGAACTGAGTCCAGCGGAGTTACGACATAAAGATTGGAAGCAGGTTTCAAATCTATGGTCCGTCTGAAGTCCCATGCAATCCACACATGGTCGGATTGTCCACCGGATTCGGTCCGTCGGACCAGTCCGGTCTGAAAGTCCGCCCATGTGTACACAGCATAAGAATATTAGTTTAATAATAATACGTTTTTTATAAATCCTTAAAAAGAAACTCCCCCCCCCCTCCACACAGTTTTTTTTACCCTCTTACATTATCCGTTGACGTAGCCACAAACAAACATACTCACCGGGCTGCAAATCTAGCGTTGTCTGGTGTAACCTGCTGCTTCTTGTTATGTGCGGCAATCTTCTCATCTGGCGTCATCCAGAGGCCGAATGTCTTTTCCTATTTTGGTTATCCTGGAGAATGCAGTGGGGATTGACCTGAAACCTCAACGGTATTCCAGGAGTCTACAGGCAATGTGGAGTGGGGCTGTAATATTCTCGCCTGGGGAGATATTCTGGGTCCCACAGAAAAGCTACTTTAACCCTTGAATAAAAATGTAATATCCAGTTGTGTAATGGGGGGGAAAGGTGGGTGGGGGAAGGAAAATGATGGCAAGTAAAGGAACAGGGTGAAGTTCCCCGTTAACAAGCAATAAAAGAGCTTCAGCTCTAGCCATCCCTGACCTATGTAGCTGCATGTACTGTGAAGTTATTCATCCTCAAAAATCACAACATAGACTTAAAGTGGGGTTCCACCCAAAAAAACAAACATACCTGAAAAATTCTAAAAAACAAAAACAAAAAAACATTTGGATATTTTTTTTTTTTTACTTACCTCTAAATGCCTGTTGCTAGGTGGTCCCTCGTAGTCTGCCTCTTCCTTTGCCTGGGCTGGTGACATCACTTCCCCCTCGGCACAGGAAGGGCTCCGCTCTGTTCCCTCCCTCCTGTCAATCATCTGGGACCCATTACAGGTCCCAGGTGACTGAGCGGCCAATCACGGCGCATGGCTCAGTGGGTGCCAGGCTGTGAAGCCACAGCCCGGCGCCCACAGTTGAAATGCCGGCGCCGACGAGCGGAGGGGGGGACGAGCAGGGCTTCGATTCCCCGCATCGCTGGACCCAGGGACAGGTAAGTGTCCAATTAAAAGTCAGCAGCTGCAGTATTTGTAGCTGCTGACTTTTAATTTTTTTTTTTTTTAATGGACCCCCTGGGTGGAACCCCACTTTAAAGTGATATTAAAGGCAAGTTTAAAAAAAACACTTACCTGCTCTGTGCAGTGGTTTTGCACAGGCAGCCCTGATGCTCCTCTTTTTGGGTCCCCTCCCTCCTGCCAAGTGCCCCCAGAGCAAGTAGCTGTCTGGCCCCTCCCTCCTGCCGTAAACCCGGCAGAGACAGAAAATGCAGTTAAAACCACACCTTTAATGAAATAGCAAAAAATAACACAGTTCAGGAACGTAGTCAAAAACTGAAGCCAGGGTTTGGATGTCAGAGTGGGTAATCAGACGAGCCGGAGTCAGGAAGCCAGAAGTCAGTGTATTAAGGAGCAAAAAACAGGAACAGGTATCAAGAGAAGAGTTTGCCAGGCCAAGTCATACACAGGAACACACTGGAGATCATAGACCACGCAAGGGCAAGGGGAAAATGAGCAAAGCTGTTTAAATAGCCAAAAGGGCTGGCTGTAGGCTGGAAGGGGGTGAGGGGTGAGACTAATGAGGCAGGTAATGGTAACCAGGTGAATCACTGTGGAAATGAGTGGCTGGTAATTACCAACAGCTCAGCAGCTTCTGTGCACTGAAAGTAAAGAGCTGCTCATAAATAGCAGGAGCCCAGCCCTGACAGTAGCTTGCTCTGGGGGCACCCAAGCAGACTCACTCCCGTGTCACTGCTGTGCGAGTCCATTCACACACAGAACTGAGACTCCATCCCACCCCCTTCCTACCCCTATTGGCTCACCTTCACCCCCCCCCCCATTGATTGTAATATATTTAGAAAAAATGGCAACATTTTAACAAAATTTCCCAATGTTCGCTATTCGCTAAAATGTTGGAGAAATCAAAATGCTTAATTTTACTCAACCTCACTTATAGTCATCTCTTACAGTCATGTAGCAGGGCTATTATCACTGTTGCTACTGCTTAGCTGTGTGTGTGTGTGTGTGTGTGTGTGTGTGCCTGTGAAGCCAAAATAAGCCCCGCCCCCAAGGATCACAGAGAAAGAGGCTATGGATTGCTACATCTTTTGGGGAAAGAAAAGAAGCCTGCTGGGAGTAGCTGGGAGGATGGAAGATATATTTTCCACACTGTGACACAGTCTTGTGGATGGAGCAGCAGGAACATCCAACACCGCCTTCAAGGGGAAATCCTATGTGTCCTGTGGGCCCCCTTGCCGGCCTTTAAAAAGAAACATCAGGACCCTTGGGTGTGGTGAGAGGCCCTTTGGTTTTAAGCCATTAAAGGGGTTGTAAACCCTCAAGATTTTTCCCCCTAATGCATTTTATGCATTAAGGTGAAAAACCTCTTGTGCTGCAGCTGCCCCCCAGTGCCCCTCCTTTACTTACTTGAACCCGGTCTTTCCAGCGATGGGGTCAAGCACACTTGCTTCAGCCAGTGTCCTGGGTGCTGATTGAATAGATTGATAGCAGCAATGCCATTGGCTCCTGCTGCTGTCAATCAAATCCAATGATGCGGGCGCCGGGGGCGGGGCCGAGTCCTGCTGTCTGTGTCAATGGACGCAGCAGCAGGACACATTAATGGTGTCAGTAGAGGGAATGGTGCCCCATCATTGGTGTCTGTTGGTGAAACAGTGCTCCAAGGGCCAGTTAAAGGGTAACAAAGGGCCACATCTGGCCCCCGGGCCACAGTTTGAAGACCACTGATGTACATAGAAGATGCCTATATTTACGTATTCTCAGGGCGCTCTGGTCTGGTTAAGTGATCATCTCCCAGTGGCTGGCTTCAGGGAGGAGAGGGGCAGTTGACAACAGATGTCACCCATAGGCTTACTATAGGGACATCACCGCCCAGACATTCCATCCCTTGTTGGCGCTCCCTCCCCTGAAGCTGGTCACTGGGGAGATCACATGATTGGACCTGAGTGCTTTGAGAATAGGTAAGTATATGCATCTTCCTTTGCTGGGTAGTTAGTATAAGTGTTAGAAGGGGGGTCGGAGCAGTTTTAAGCAAAATTTGTTCTAGCCTTGAATTACACTTTAAGGCAACACCTCTGACACTCAGTGTACAGAGAACCTGCCCCTTTTCCATTGGTGTTCAATGGTATAAGAGGTCTCTTTCCATTGGTAACAGTGGAGGTGCCACCTTTACACGGGCATTTGGTAGTTAAGAGACTTCCTTACATTGGTGTTCAATGGTGAAGGGCCTTCTTACATTGGTGTTCAATTATGAAGGGCCTCTTTACATTGGTGTACTGTTCAGTGGTGAAGCACCTCTTTACATTGGTGTTCAGTGGTGAAGCACCTCTTTACATTGGTGTTCAGTGGTGAAGCACGTCTTTACATTGGTGTTCAGTGGTGAAGCACCTCTTTACATTGATGTTCAGTGGTGAAGGCAGGGCCGATCCTGGCCGGGGTGCACGGGGTGCAGTGCACCCAGGCGCCACAGAGGTGGGGGCGCTGAAGCGCCAGAGTGCTCCCCTCCCTCCTCCTCTCAGAGGAGGAGAGCGAAACAGCGGGAGACCGGAGCAGTGGCTGTCTCTGTGTGCAGAGAGAGACCAGCCGCGGCCGCGCAGTGACGTCACTTTCCAAGCCCGACCCCGACATGTTCCAGTTCTCCTCCTCCTGTGTGTAACTCCTGCCTGCTGCCCAAGCCTGACACGCTCTGTTCTCCACCCAGGCGGCGTGGCTGCACACCGTCCTCTCCTCTCCAGCTGCCGCCTGGGTGTTTTTAATTAGCCTAATGGAGGGGGGTCTGTACTAATGTGGGAGGGTGATTTGTCCTGGGGGGTCTAAACTAATGTAGGGGGGAGGTGATTTGTCTTGGGTGTCTGTACTAATGTGGGGGGGGTGATTTGTCCTGGGGGGTCTAAACTAATGTGGGGGGGTGATTTGTCCTGGGGGTCTGTACTAATGTAGGGGGGTGGTTTGTCCTGGGGGGGTCTATACTAATGTAGGGGGGATTATTTGTCTTGGGAGGTCTGTATTAATGTAGGGGGGTGGTTTGTCCTGGGGGGGTCTATACTAATGTAGGGGGGTGATTTGTCCTGGGGGGTCTGTATTAATGTAGGGGGGGTGGTTTGTCCTGGGGGGTCTGTACTAATGTAGGGGTTTGGTTTGTCCTGGGGGGGTCTATACTAATGTAGGGGGGTGATTTGTCCGAGGGGTCTAAACTAATGTAGGGGGGAGTGGTTTGTCCTGAGGGGGGTCTGTACTAATGGAGGGGGTAGTTTGTCCTGGGGGAGTCTGTACTAATGTAGGGGGATGGTTTGTTCTGAGGGGGGTTCGGCACTTATGGAGGGGGGTGGTTTGTTCTGGGGGGTCTGTACTAATGGAGGGGGGTGGTTTGTTCTGGGGGGTTCTGTACTAATGGAGGGGGGTGGTTCTGTACTAATGGAGGGGGAGGTTTGTCCTGAGGGGGGTCTGTACTAATGGAGGGGGGGTGGTTTGTCCTGAGGGGGGTCTTTTCTGATAAAGGGGGGTGTTTTGTCCTGGGGGGTCTATACTGAGGGAGGGGGGGTCTATACTTAGTGGAGGGGGGTCTGTACTGAGGGGCGACTATAATTGGTGGAGGGGGTAATACCATGTTTTACCGCACCGGGTGACACCAACCCTAGTGACGCCACTGCAGCCGCAGGCTCTTGTTTTCCCTCTCCCTCTCCTCCTTGTGCACACTGCTGTATTAGTGACCGGCGCACTATGTTTCTTCCCCGCCTTCATATCGGCCAGGGAAGAAAAAAAAAAGGAGCAAAGAAGAGGATTGTGGGACATGTAGTCCCAAGGACTGGCAGCCCCACTGTAACACAGAAACTGTAGCCCACACAGCATGCTCAGCTGAATGGGAGAGAGAGAGCCAGGAGCCCAGGAAAGCTTTCAGGGAAGTGCACCCAGGACTCCAGAGGGAGAGGACAGTGCTGAGGGAACACCACCAGAGAGAGAACCCCCTGACCTGCGCCACATGAGGGAAAGCCACACAGCCTAGCACCATCCCTGGTGGAGAAAGGAATGGAGTCATTGCCAGAATACAGATCTGGGCTGTACCAAGCGGAGTCGCCACGGGCAATTCAGAGTGAGCTGACTCCTGATCAGAGGAACCATTGTTGCTGTATCGCTGGGTCAGGTGAGAGGGCCGATCGACCATTATTTACTAACGTCCATAGGAACTGCAGTCTCTGACCATCTCTTGTAACATGTCTGCAGTCTCTGACCATCTCTTGGAACATGTCTGCAGTCTCTGACCATCTCTTGGAACATGTCTGCAGTCTCTGACCATCTCTTGTATCATGCCTGCAGTCTCTGACCATCTCTTGTATCATGTCTGCAGTCTCTGACCATCTCTTGTATCATGTCTGCAGTCTCTGACCATCTCTTGTATCATATCTGCAGTCTCTGACTATCTCCTGTAGTATGTCTGCAGTCTCTGACCATCTTCTGTACTATGTCTGCAGTCTCTGACCACCTCATGTAGTATGTCTGCAGTCTCTGACCGTCTCCTGTAGTATGTCTGCAGTCTCTGACCGTCTCTTGTAGTATGTCTGCAGACTCTAACCATCTCCTGTAGTATGTCTGCAGTCTCTGACCATCTCTTGTATTATGTCTGCAGTCTCTGACCATCTCCTGTAGTATGTCTGCAGTCTCTGACCATCTCCTATAGTATGTCTGCAGTCTCTGACCATCTCCTATAGTATGTCTGCAGTCTCTGACCATCTCCTGTAGTATGTCTGCAGTCTCTGACCATCTCCTGTATTATATCTCCAGTCTCTGACCGTCTCCTGTAGTATGTCTGCAGTCTCTGACCATCTCTTGTAACATGTCTGCAGTCTCTGACCATCTCTTGTTTCATGCCTGTAGTCTCTGACCATCTCTTGTATCATATCTGCAGTCTCTGACCATCTCCTGTAGTATGTCTGCAGTCTCTGACCGTCTCCTGTAGTATGTCTGCAGTCTCTGACCATCTCCTGTAGTATGTCTGCAGTCTCTGACCATCTCCTGCAGTATGTCTGCAGTCTCTAACCATCTCCTGTAGTATGTCTGCAGTCTCTGACCATCTCTTGTACTATGTCTGCAGTCTCTGACCATCTCCTGTAGTATGTCTGCAGTCTCTGACCATCTCCTGTAGTATGTCTGCAGTCTCTGACCATCTCCTGTAGTATGTCTGCAGTCTCTGACCATCTCCTGTAGTATGTCTGCAGTCTCTGACCATCTCCTGTACTATGTCTGCAGTCTCTGACCAACTCCTGTATTATATCTCCAGTCGCTGACCATCTCCTGTACTATGTCTGCAGTCTCTGACCATCTCCTGTATTATATCTCCAGTCTCTGACCGTCTCCTGTAGTATGTCTGCAGTCTCTGACCATCTCTTGTAACATGTCTGCAGTCTCTGACCATCTCTTGTTTCATGCCTGTAGTCTCTGACCATCTCTTGTATCATATCTGCAGTCTCTGACCATCTCCTGTAGTATGTCTGCAGTCTCTGACCATCTCCTGTAGTATGTCTGCAGTCTCTGACCATCTCCTGTAGTATGTCTGCAGTCTCTGACCGTCTCCTGTAGTATGTCTGCAGTCTCTGACCATCTCCTATATTATATCTCCAGTCTATGACCATCTCCTGTACTATGTCTGCAGTCTCTGACCATCTTCTGTATTATATCTCCAGCCTCTAACCATCTCCAGTAATATGTCCACATTCTCTGACCATCTCCTGCAATATGTCTGCATTCTCTGACCATCTCTTATAACATGTCTGCAGTCTCTGACCATCTCTTGTAACATGTCTGCAGTCTCTAAACCATCTCTTGTAACATGTCTGCAGTCGCTGACCATCTCTTGTAACATTTCTGCAGTCTCTAAACCATCTCTTGTAACATGTCTGCAGTCTCTGACCATCTCTTGTAACATGTCTGCAGTCTCTAAACCATCTCTTGTAACATGTCTGCAGTCGCTGACCATCTCCTGTAGCATGTCTGCAGTCTCTGATCATCTCTTGTATCATGTCTGCAGTCTCTGACCATCTCTTGTATTATGTCTGCAGTCTCTGACCATCTCTTGTATTATGTCTGGGGTCTCTGACCATCTCCTGTAGTATGTCTGCAGTCTGTGACCATCTTCTGTAGTATGTCTGCAGTCTGACCATCTCCTGTACTATGATTGCAGTCTCTGACCATCTCTTGTACTATGTCTGGGGGCTCTTTCTAACAGATTCTCTAACAGAAGCCCTCTCTGTGTGCATCAGTGAGACTCCCCTCCAGGTCTAATTAGTGTACGCTCTTTCTGTATTTTCTTTATTGTTAAAAGATCATGGGAGGATCCCAGGGTAACGAAGAGTTCTTAGGGGAACATCTCTGTGTTTGAGTCGTTGTCATAGAAACATTTGTAAAGGGGAGGAGTTGGTAAGATGACCACGCCCACGTCTGTGACCCTAGGATTGGCCCTGGGTGAAGGGCCTCTTTACATTGGTGTTCAGTGGTGAAGCACCGCTTTATTTTGGTGTTCATGTTGAAGCACCTCTTTACATTGGTGTTCAGTGGTGAAGCACCTCTTTACTTTGGTGTTCAGTGGTGAAGGGCCTCTTTACATTGGTGTTCAGTGGTGAAGGGCCTCTTTACATTGGTGTTCAGTGGTGAAGCACCTCTTTACGTTGGTGTTCAGCGGTGAAGCTTCTCTTTACATTGGTGTTCAGTGGAGAAGAGCCTTCTTACATTGGTGTTTATGTTCAGTGGTGAAGCACCTCTTTACTTTGGTGTTCAGTGGTGAAGCACCTCTTTATTTTGGTGTTCAGTAGCAAAGCATCTCTTTACATTGGTGTTAAGGGGTGAGGGACCTCTTACATTGGTGTTTATGATCAGTGGTGAAGCATCTTTTTACATTGGTGTTAAGGGGTGAGGGACCTCTTACATTGGTGTTTATGATCAGTGGTGAAGCATCTTTTTACATTGGTGTTCAGCGGTGAAGCTTCTCTTTACATTGGTGTTCAGCGGTGAAGCTTCTCTTTACATTGGTGTTCAGCGGTGAAGCTTCTCTTTACATTGGTGTTCTGTAGTGAAGCTTCTCTTTACATTGGTGTTCAGCGGTGAAGCCTCTCTTTACATTGGTGTTCTGTGGTAAAGGGCCTCTTTACATTGGTGTTCAGTGGTGAAGGACCTCTTACATTAATGTTCAGTGGTAAAGGGCCTCTTTACATTGGTGTTCAGTAGTCCATTGGTACCATTTTGGCTACTCATCTCTTCACTGCAGTCCTGCTTGTATTAGGTGATGTATTTCAACAGCAGGGAGAAGATGCACATAGAAAAGGAAAGAATCGGCCCCCCACCTTGGGCCCTATAACCACCGAAATTGTGATATCAGGTACCCCAGTAAACCCAAATGCAAAAATCACATTTAAGCTTTAAAATGTTAATGTTATTTTATAAGTTATTTTCTATCATTTAAATCTACAACTTTCATTCTACTAGGCCAACGATGTGGCTAAGTGATTAGTACTTCTGTCTTGCAGCACTGAATTTCTTGGTGCAATTCCCAACCATGACATTGTCTGCATGGAGTTTGCATGTCCCCTTGTGCTTGTATGGATTTCCTCTGGGTTCTCACATTTCCTTCCACACTCTAAAGATGTGCTGGTAGGTTAATTGGCTGTATATATTGGCCCTAATGTGTGTGTGTGTGTGTGTGTGTGTAAATGGTGCACATGTAAGATGGACCTTAGATTGTAAGCTCCTCGAGGGTAGGGACTGATGTCAATTGAATAGCATGTAAAGTGCTGCTACAGTTGTTGGCACTATATATACTGTATACCTGTAAAAAAAATAAATCCTATAATGATACATTTTAAAAAATCTGGAGAAAATGAGAAGATGAAATATTATGTTCACTTACTGTTCACTGTGAGCTCATACAGCTGCAAACATTCGTCTCTCCATCTTCTATAACGCATCGCATACAATCCCGAGTCCTCTCTGGTCAGTTTAGTTATAATGAGGTCACCATTAGCTGTAACCTTCAGCCGCTTGTTGAGTTCTTCATTAAAATAAAAACCTAAATTGACCAAATATCAATTCCTGAGGATGAATAGATCATGTATGTGTTTTTTTTAAACTATAAATACAATGTTTAGAAGTATAGAAATGTCAGTGTAGAAATGTAGGTCATTAGTTGCGATGGCTGCATTAGTTTTCTTTTTTAGGCCAAGAACATTTTATTTAAGTACAGAAAAATCCCTGTTGATCCTGCCAGAACTACAGAGTCTTTTGAACTTCCTGTACTGAACTGAAATCTCCAATATTATCAGTTTACCCAGCTGTCTTCTGTGAACTACACGACCCCTCCCCTCTGTATTTAATGGAGACGAAGAGAGGAGGCCTTTGGGGTCTTAAATTGGCCATAGATGGATCGAAATTCAATGGGCTCAGCAGGGACCCTCTGAATTTCAAAGCCACCCCCGCTTGTAGTTGAACGGGAATGTTGGAAAAATGTTGTTGATCAGCAGATGCTCCATCTACCCTGCTTATGTGGATGGAGGAACCTGTTTTTTGTTAATTTGTTTTAGCTCAACCCGCTTGCTGAACAAAAACAACTAACCTTCTATGGTCAGCTTTAATCACAAGAACAGCCCCTCCAGGGTGACAACAGTGGTCCTCCATAGCTACAGTGCAGTGAGTGTTGTCACCCTAGCACAGGAAGTGCGTTTCTGGCAGGATCACCAGGTAAAATGAAAGGTATAAAAAGCTAGAAAAGAAGAAAAAGAATGCAGCCGCCAGAGATAAGGACTGACAAGCTGCAATTCATTAAATGTATTCTGACAACGGAGAGTCCCACTGTCAGAATATGCAAGCAAAGAGGTGGGGACACCAGTGACATCAGTGTCCAGTGGTGTCTGGGTCTGGTATGGATTTCCTGGGGTACAGTACTACATGCATTTTTTTTTTTCGTGCGGTACCCAATTACAATCCATACCAAAATCTGATAAGCATTTTGTGGGGACTCTATGCATTTTTTTCTTCCTTGCTGTATGATGTGCTACAGCAAAAATGGCATTTACAGTAAAAAAAAAAAAAAAAAATGATAGTTTAACCAGCTCAATACCGGGCACTTTCACCCCCTTCCTGCCCAGGCCAAATTTCAGATTTCAGCGCTGTTGCACTTTGAATGACAATTGTCATACAACACTGTACCAAATTACATTTTTATCATAGAGCTTTCTTTTGGTGGTATTTGATCACCACTGTGTTTATTATTTTGATTATTTTGATTGGAATCTTTAATTCTGTTTATATGGTCTTATAGCAGCACCATCTTTAATGTAATGCATAGTTAGTGTGTGCCACCCAAGTATTTGTTTGTCTGTTATATGGGTCTTGACCAGATCCCTTGGGCTAAAGCACCCCATTATCTCCTCATCATTACCTCTAATCAGAGTCCACCTGTGTTATAGGAGGAGTTATTGTAGTTCTCCCATAAAGAGGAGTTTGTCTCCCATGGTTGAGAAGTGGGATCTTTCATTCTATGAATAGTGTAGGACCCACTGATAATGGGGTACTTTGATGCAGTAAGTGGGCTTAAGCACTGTATGCAGGGCCGTCTTAATAGCATCATGGGCCCCTGGGCAAAGTAATGCTCTGGGGCCCCTACAATGGAGACAGTGCAGGTAAACAGACATCAAGTAGGTAGGAGGCAGACAAGCGGAGTTTCCCCTTTTGGGTGGAGCTCTGTATTAACTACATGAACAATCATTCTGTACAGCAAAGAAACGTGAGAAAATTCTGAATACATAAAGTAACAAAGCTGTCTTGTGCATATAATATATCTGCTAGAATGCTGCCTCCCCAGCACTATGGCCCCTCTACACCCTAGATATCCCCCCAGCACTCTGACCCCTCTACACCCCAGATATCCCCCCAGCAATCTGACCCCTCTACACCCCAGATACCCCCCCCCCCCCCAGCACTCTGCCCCTTCTACATCCCAGATATCCCCCCAGCACTCTGACTTCTCTACACCCCAGATATCCTCCCAGCACTCTGACCCCTCTACATCCCAGATATCCCCCCAGCACTCTGACCCCTCTACACCCCAGATACCCCCCCAGCACTCTGAACCCTCTACATCCCAGATATCCCCCCAGCACTCTGACCCCTCTACACCCCAGATACCCCCCCAGCACTCTGAACCCTCTACATCCCAGATATCCCCCCAGCACTCTGACTTCTCTACACCCCAGATATCCTCCCAGCACTCTGACCCCTCTACACCCCAGATATCCCCCCAGCACTCTGACCCCTCTACACCCCAGATACCCCCCCCCAGCACTCTGCCCCTTCTACATCCCAGATATCCCACCAGCACTCTGACCCCTCTACACCCCAGATATCCTCCCAGCACTCTGACCCCTCTACACCCCAGATATCCCCCCAGCACTCTGACCCCTCTGCATCCCAGATACCCCCCAGCACTCTGAACCCTCTACATCCCAGCTATCCCCCCAGCACTGTGACCCCTCTACACCCCAGATATCCCCCAAGGACTCTGACCCCTATACATCCTAAATATCCCCCCCAGCACTCTGACCCCTCTACACCCCAGATATCCTCCCCAGCACTCTGACCCCTCTACACCCCAGATATCCCCCCAGGACTCTGACCCCTCTACATCCTAGATATCCCCCCAGGACTCTGACCCCTCTACATCCTAGATATCCCCCCAGCACTCTGCCCCCTCTACACCCCAGATATCCCCCAGCACTCTGACCCCTCTACACCCCAGATATCCCCCCCAGCACTCTGACCCCTCTACACCCCAGATATCCCCCCAGGACTCTGACCCCTCTACATCCCATATATCCTCCCAGCACTCTGACCCCTCTACACCCCAGATATCCCCCAGCACTCTGACCCCTCTACATCCCAGATACCCCCCCAGCACTCTGACCCCTCTTCACCCCAGATACCCCCCCAGCACTCTGCCCCCTCTACACCTCAGATATCCCCCAGCACTCTGACCCCTCTACATCCCAGATATCCCCCAGCACTCTGACCCCTCTACACCCTAGATATTCCCCCCAGCACTGTAACCATATACCATAAGATACCCCTTGTATTGTGACCCCACTACATCCCTGATAACCCCTACACTGTGGCCTCTATACATCCCTGATACCTCTAGCACTATAGCCATGCAAGCTACCCCAAGCATTGCTACCCCCTATACATGCAAGATCCCTCCTCAGCATTCCACCCAGCTGAATGCAGACGCTGTCCACCGATCCTCTTCCCTGTCTGAACCATGGACTCATCTGCCTCACTACAGTGCTCTGCTATTACTCCTGTTTGTGAGTCGAACCATTGTCATTTTTAATGTAGCACCCTGATGTTTAGGCAGGGTGACTACTAAATTTATGTGCCAAGTGAAGTTGCTTTGGCCTATTGTTAGGGGTCAATTGATCTCATTCTCACCCAAATTCTGGAATTGCTGCACTTCTCTCTTCTGTCGCTGGGTGGCCGGGTGCCTGTTGACTAGATAAGACAAGGGCATTGCAAGGACAGATTAGGAATAGACAGGGTATAGCTAGGGATTTTGTTGGGTCCCTTGCAGGGGCGGACTGACCATTCGGTCACTCGGTCGCCGACCGAGGGCCCGACGTCAGGAGGGGCCCCATGAGCTGCTCAGTCAGCAGCGGAAAAAAGCCGCCCGCCGCACCGCACGAAAACCCCGTCCTCCCGGTCGCCGCGGCCAGCCCGCTGCCAGAGCAGACCTCGGCTTAGGATGAGAGAGGCTCTGTCAGCAGGGAGGGGCGGGGCAGGGAGCTCCACTGACGCTCTGACCCTGCCCTGCCCCGCCCCTCCTCATGTAGTCTGAGTCTGTATAGAGCGTCTCTCCTGCACTTCTGAGAGCTCCACTCTGGACCACAAAAATCCCCGCCCCTACCGACGAAAGCCCCGCCCCCTACCGACGAAAGCCCCGCCCCCTACCGACGAAAGCCCCGCCCCCGGACCTCTGAGAGCGGGAGGTGAGCCCGACTGGTCAGGTAGGTCCTTCTGCCTACCGTAGATACCCGGCCTGTAGACCCCTTTTTTTTTGCTAAAGCATCCCTGGAAATGTTGTTTATCCCCCTGTATAGCTGCGCATTGCTGAAAGTTTGAATTTTAAAACTGGCTACTTGGTCATCTCCTGTAGTCGCATCCTCAGTCTGGTTATCTCCTATAGTCGCATTCGCAGTCTGGTTACTTCCTGTAGTCGCATTCGCAGTCTATGGTTATCTCCTGTTGTCGCATTCGCAGTCTCTGGTTATTTCTTGTAGTCGCATTCGCAGTCTGGTTACTTCCTGTAGTCGCATTCGCAGTCTGGTTATTTCCTGTAGTCGCATTCGCAGTCTGGTTATTTCCTGTAGTCGCATTCGCAGTCTCTGGTTATTTCTTGTAGTCGCATTCGCAGTCTCTGTTGTTTATCCCCCTGTATAGCTGTGCATTGCTGAAAGTTTGAATTTTAAAACTGGCTACTTGGTCATCTCCTGTAGTCGCATCCTCAGTCTGGTTATCTCCTATAGTCGCATTCGCAGTCTGGTTACTTCCTGTAGTCGCATTCGCAGTCTGGTTATCTCCTGTTGTCGCATTCGCAGTCTCTGGTTATCTCCTGTAGTCGCATTCACAGTCTCTGGTTATCTCCTGTCGTCGCATTCGCAGTCTGGTCATTTCCTGTAGTCGCATTCGCAGTCTGGTCATTTCCTGTAGTCGCATTCGCAGTCTATGGTTATCTCCTGTAGTCACATTCGCAGTCTCTGGTTATTTCCTGTAGTTGCATTCGCAGTCTCTGGTTATTTAATGTAGTCGCATTCGCAGTCTCTGGTTACTTCCTGTAGTTGCATTCGCAATCTGGTTATTTCCTGTAGTCGCATTCGCAGTCTGGTTACTTCCTGTACTCGCATTCGCAGTCTGGTTATTTCCTGTAGTCGCATTCGCAGTCTCTGGTTATTTCTTGTAGTCGCATTCGCAGTCTGGTTACTTCCTGTAGTCGCATTCGCAGTCTGGTTATTTCCTGTAGTCGCATTCGCAGTCTGGTTATCTCCTGTAGTCGCATTCGCAGTCTGGTTATTTCCTGTAGTCGCATCCCCAGTCTGGTTATCTCCTGTAGTCGCATTCGTAGTCTGGTTATTTCCTGTAGTTGCATTCGCAGTCTCTGGTCATCTCCTGTAGTCGCATCCCCAGTCTCTGGTTATCTCCTGTAGTCGCATTCGCAGTCTGGTTATTTCCTGTAGTTGCATTCGCAGTCTCTGGTTATTTCCTGTAGTTGCATTCGCAGTCTCTGGTCATCTCCTGTAGTCGCATTCGCAGTCTCTGGTTATTTCCTGTAGTCGCATCCCCTGTCTCTGGTCATCTCCTGTAGTCGCATTCGCAGTCTCTGGTTATTTCCTGTAGTCGCATTCGCAGTCTGGTTATTTCCTGTAGTCGCATTCGCAGCCTCTGGTTATTTCCTGTAGTCGCATTCGCAGTCTCTGGTTATTTCCTGTAGTCGCATTCGCAGTCTGGTTATTTTCTGTAGTTGCATTCGCAGTCTGGTTATTTTCTGTAGTTGCATTCGCAGTCTGGTTATCTCCTGTAGTCGCATCCCCAGTCTGGTTATCTCCTGTAGTCGCATCCCCAGTCTGGTTATCTCCTGTAGTCGCATCCCTAGTCTCTGGTTATCTCCTGTAGTCGCATTCGCAGTCTGGTTATTTCCTGTAGTCGCATTTGCAGTCTGGTTATCTCCTGTAGTCGCATCCCCAGTCTCTGGTCATCTCCTGTAGTCGCATCCCCAGTCTCTGGTCATCTCCTGTAGTCGCATCCCCAGTCTCTGGTCATCTCCTGTAGTCGCATCCCCAGTCTCTGGTTATCTCCTGTAGTCGCATTCGCAGCCTCTGGTTATTTCCTGTAGTCGCATTCGCAGTCTGGTTATTTCCTGTAGTTGCATTCGCAGTCTCTGGTTATTTCCTGTAGTTGCATTCGCAGTCTCTGGTTATTTCCTGTAGTTGCATCCCCAGTCTCTGGTTATTTCCTGTAGTCGCATTCGCAGTCTCTGGTTATTTCCTGTAGTCGCATCCCCGGTCTGGTTATTTCCTGTAGTCGCATTCGCAGCCTCTGGTTATTTCCTGTAGTCGCATTCGCAGCCTCTGGTTATTTCCTGTAGTCGCATTCGCAGTCTGGTTATTTTCTGTAGTTGCATTCGCAGTCTGGTTATCTCCTGTAGTCGCATCCCTAGTCTCTAGTTATCTCCTGTAGTCGCATTCGCAGTCTGGTTATCTCCTGTAGTCGCATCCCTAGTCTCTGGTTATCTCCTGTAGTCGCATTCGCAGTCTGGTTATTTCCTGTAGTTGCATTCGCAGTCTCCGGATATCTCCTGTTGTCGCATTCGCAGTCTCTGGTTATCTCCTGTTGCCGCATTCGCAGTCTCTGGTTATCTCCTGTAGTCATTTATGATATCTATGGCTATGCATATTTATTGAATCCATATTGAGCACTATATTTGATTGGCTGTTTGCTTCTGCTTAGGCCTGGCAAACACGCACAATCGCACATGATGATGACTTCATCATCATGTGCGTGATTGTGATTGTGCGTGTGTGCCAAGCAGAAGCAGCCAATCAAATATAGTGCTCAATATGGATTAAATAAATATTGGGAAGAACGTTCCTTCCATTGGTGATCAGTGGGAAGAATGTTCCTTACATTGGATGTCAGTGAGAAGAATGTTCCTTCCATTGGTGATCAGTGGGAAGAATGTTCCTTACATTGGATGTCAGTGAGAAGAATGTTTCTATACATTGGTGGTCAGTGGGAAGAATGTTCCTTACATTGGTGGTCAGTGGGAAGAATTTTCCTTACATTGGTGGTCAGTGGGAAGAACGTTCCTTACATTGGTGATCAGTGAGAAGAATGTTCCTTACATTGGTGGTCAGTGAGAAGAATGTTTCTATACATTGGTGGTCAGTGGGAAGAATGTTCCTTACATTGGTGGTCAGTGGGAAGAATGTTCCTTACATTGGTGGTCAGTGAGAAGAATGTTTCTATACATTGGAGGTCAGTGAGAAGAATGTTCCTTACATTGGTGGTCAGTGAGAAGAATGTTCCTTACATTGGTGGTCAGTGAGAAGAATGTTTCTATACATTGGTGGTCAGTGGGAAGAATGTTCCTTACATTGGTGGTCAGTGGGAAGAATGTTCCTTACATTGGTGGTCAGTGGGAAGAATGTTCCTTACATTGGTGGTCAGTGAGAAGAATGTTTCTATACATTGGATGTCAGTGAGAAGAATGTTCCTTACATTGGTGGTCAGTGGGAAGAATGTTCCTTACATTGGTGGTCAGTGGGAAGAATGTTTCTATACATTGGTGGTCAGTGGGAAGAATGTTCCTTACATTGGTGGTCAGTGGGAAGAATGTTCCTTACATTGGTGGTCAGTGAGAAGAATGTTCCTTACATTGGTGGTCAGTGAGAAGAATGTTTCTATACATTGGTGATCAGTGGGAAGAATGTTCCTTACATTGGTGGTCAGTGGGAAGAATGTTCCTTACATTGGTGGTCAGTGAGAAGAATGTTCCTTACATTGGTGGTCAGTGAGAAGAATGTTTCTATACATTGGTGATCAGTGGGAAGAGTGCTCCTTACATTGGTGATCAGTGGGAAGAATGCTCCTTACATTGGTGATCAGTGGGAAGAATGCTCCTTACATTGGTGGTCAGTGAGAAGAATGCTCCTTACATTGGTGATCAGTGAAAATGATATAAAGTTAATAAAAATAATAAAAAAAAAAATGTAAAGCAACCCAATGATCCCCACACATGCTCTATATGAAAAGCTTTATGTAGGATGAGCACATGTATGTAAACGTGTCTATAGACGCAAATGCTGGACACGGGAGCCCACCTGCAAGGTAACCCCACCCCCGGGAGAGCGCTTCTCCTAGGGAGTTATCTGATGTGGGGAGGAGCCGCGAGAGCCACCCCCAGATGTCAAGGTTCGGGGCCATTCTGTGCAAAACGAGCTGCACAGTGGAAGCAAGTATGATATGTTTGTTATTTAAAAAAAAAAAAAAAAAGAGCCTTTACAATCACTTTAATTTTGGAAAGGTACCATTGTTGCACTTTCTTTAATGTAATTCTGTGACGAACGCATGTAGTGTGGGCAGTGCAAAATGTAGGTGGGGATTTGTGTGGGTGTGGCTTGAGTGTGGGTGGGAACACATGAGCGGGGACAGGGGGCCCCAGGATCTCCTATTGCCCGGGGGCCCCATGAGTTGTCAGTCCGCCCCTGGTCCCTTGGCCTGCTGGGAGAACCTATTTATTTGGGTGGAGTCAGGTGATCTGTGTTCTGTGCCACCTGGACGGCTGCCTGGGTGGACGTGTGTTGTGCTGCCCAGGGCTGCTAGTCCAGAGCCCAAGGCCTATCCCGGGGACATCTGGCTGCTAGGCTGTCTGAGGGCCTATCCAGAAACAAGAGAGCAGTGTAGGGTTGGGACTGCGGCTTGCAGTCCAACCAGAAGGGACAGTTCTGCCGGCTGGAGAACCTGCCATGGTCGGAGGTAGAGGGGAAGTTGTCACCACTAAGGGACCGACCACCTTTTTACCAGGGACCACAGTGAGTAACTGAAGCAAGTACCGGAGCAGCATTCTTGCCAACCAGGGACGGTGAAAAATTGGGAAACTTCAGCAGTTGTCAAGCCAGGGACCCAGCCAGAGGAGGTGACGCTTGCAGAGCAGTCTTGTGTGCCAAGCCAGGGACAGAGCAGGCCAGTGGGGTGACGCTTGAGGAGTATCTGTGAATGTCAAGCTAAGGACCCAGCAGGGAAGCGGGGGTGACGCTTGAGGAAGATACTCAGTGAGAAGGTCGGAAGAGCTCAGGAGATCCAGTGGCAGTGGATCAGCTAGTCTAGTGAGAGAGACTGGGAGCTCAGTATAGTGACAATCTACAAGAGGAGGTTGTAGAGAAAGTAAAGACGTTTGTTACAATTTGTGTTAGAAACTGTTACAAGACTGTTGCCATAGGAGACAGCGGTCCTACTGCAGATGTGGTGTCTTGCCGGATGCCTTTCCCTGCATGGCTGTCTGCCAATTAATATTGCAACTACTAAAGGGTATCCTGGCCCCAACCCTCTCTCCCACAGTTCTGTTCAAGAGACAATAAATCTCTTTGCATTCAAGGAGTGTCTGGCGCCCATTAATCTACCTTACCTTGTAAGCACCATGCCTCGTAACCCACTCTACACAGAAGGATGTCAGCTGTCCCTAACTCTGGAGGTTCTCATTAGACCAAAGGGGGCCTGGGACCTTGCTACATTAATAAAGCCCTTTTTAGTTGGTACACTGCACAATGGTCTTGTGCTGTTTCTCCTCACCCCCTGTTTTTGTTTAGACACATATGGAGTTTGCAACATACCTAGTACTAGTTGCTTTTACTTAGGGCTACCCACTTTTTTAATTTATTGCTTGGTTTAGTGATTGTACCTTATGTCTTAAGTGTCTCCTCAGCTATTCCTAATGCTAGCCATACGTCTATCGAAAAATCGTTCAAACAAGTTTTCGAAAAACAAACCCATAGTCGTGAGAGCAAATGATTTTGCCATCATGTAATGACCAAAATTTGATTGATAAATTATTCGACTGGCATAAATTAATACATTTTTCGTTCGTTTTGTCACATAAGCCCAATGCAAACTGTTCGGGCGAGAAATACATTAACCTTCCAATTTATCATCCGTTCAGCCGAAGTTTTTCAAACTTTTCCTTTGATTTTTCGGCTCAAAAACGTCACAACCAATTTTTCAATTCGTGCCCATTAACTAGGCAATAAACAAACAAACTGTCCAAATGACAGATTTTCCAACAATTTTTCGTCTAGTGTATGGCCACCATAAGTATTATCTGGAGATTACCTTTCTGCATACATTTTTCTAGCACCAGCTGGGATCCAAAACTCCTTCCGTTCTTGGAGTGAGTGCTATATTTTGGGCATTATGTGGCACTCCAATTCCCAGTTATCTTGAATGGAGTAGTGCTTCTGATGGAGGAGGTGAATGTGGATGGTGGGGGGGTGTTGGTTCTGCAGTAAAGCTGTATAAAGTACAGGATTTGGAGAAGGGGTGAATGTGCCAGGAGTCAGTGTGCATGAGGCCTAAAACTGCAGGTAGACACTAGCAGTTGCAGTCTCGCAATGTAAAATTGCCATTCAGCACTAAAAAAAGTGCAAAGCAAAAAAAAGTATTAGGAGGCAGTAGCGAGAGTATAATTTCTGCCATGGCTGCAAAGCATAGCATCACAACCATGGCATTTTAACGAAAAAATAATTTGATATTTTCAGGGGTGGAGCCCTGTCAGATAGGCTGCCCCGTGATTTCTAACAGCAGCCCTGGTGTCACCTCAAGGCTTGTGGCGCCTTTTCTACATTTTCTTTTGTATGTTTTTGCACGTGACCTTATTTGGTCAACAATGTCCCCAGCATCCCCGCCTCATGTGATTGCGGGGTGGGAAATTCCCTGGCCACAGGTGATTGGACCAGAGGACTTTGTGACAATATTTTATTAACAGAAATGAGCACATACCATGGTCTGTTTGAACCAAATTATCTCTCGGTGTTAACCATACAACTTCATATGTGATCTCCTTCTGATCCACAGGCAGAGTAACCTCTCCACCCTCTAGACCTGATACAGCAATTTTTTCTCCACAAGATACTATAGTGGCCATACCTGAGGAAGAGAAAGAATGTTATTCAGTTTCAACAACTTTTAAACATTGTGTTGTGACAGCAGTTCCATACTGCAATTGTACAGTAATACATTTTGATAAATGACTAAAGGATACTACTGGAAATAAATTGATACAAATCACTCTCAGTGCAAATACAGACCAATGATAACAATGTGTCCTTTTGTAAATAAAATCACATCATATCAATTCCAATTGTACTTTATGATCAAGTGGAGGAATGTTCTCAAGTGCAAATGGTGTGCTCCATTCATCCCCAGGTATACAGGACCTCACCTTTCAAGATGGACCTTCAGATTCAGAGCCAATCAATATTTGGTGGAAGTTGGATCTGACACATACAGCAGGTAAAATAAGTATTGAACACGTCACCATTTTTCTAGGTAAATATATTTCTAAAGTTGCTATTGACTTGAAATTTTCACCACATGTTGGTAACAACCCATGCAATCCATACATACGAAGATACCAAAACAAATAAGTTAATAAATCAAGTTCTGTGTAATAAAATAGAATAACACAGGGAAAAAATGTTGAACACATGAAGAAAGTGAGGTGCAAAAAAGCATGGAAAGCTGAAATCTATCAGTAATTAGAAAGCAATCCTGCCCCTTGTCAATGCAAATTAAGATCAGCTGGTTCAGCCTCAACTGATGGCCTATAAAAAGGTGTCTCATTACCAAGGTGTCACACAAGAAACATCTCTTGATGGGTAAAAGCAAAGAGCTCTCTCAAGACTTTTGCTGGGGCCATAATTCGTAAGTTTTTTTTTTGGGGGGGTGGACAGTGTCAGTGTTTGTTTTTATTTATTTTTTTATTATTACAATTAAATTGTTAAATATTTATTTATTACAATGGTTTTTTTTATTAGCCCTGGTGAGGGGGTTTTGGTGGGATATGAGGGGTCTAAACAGATCCCTGACATCTCCCCTTTGAGACAGGAAAGGTGACTGAGGACACAGATTCCCCAGCCCCTTTCTCTGCAGCCTCAGCTGCCCTGAAGATCTATGACCAGGAGACAGAGGCTTCCTGTTCATTCATAATTTTTCATTCATAACTCATCCACAGTTTACGATGCTCAGTTATGAATGGACAGTCAGTGATCACTGACTCTGTGCATTCGGAAAAGGAAGGAGTCGGTAAATGATCTATCTATCTATCTATCTATCTATCTATCTATCTATCTATCTATCTATCTATCTATCTATCTATCTATCTATCTATCTATCTATCGGCTTCTTCCTTAGCTCTCCATCCTGACAAATCTGGGATGGGGGGGACCGAAGGAGCAATGAGAGTGACAAGAGGAGGACCCAGGGAGCCGGAGGAGAACCCAGGGAGCCGGAGGAGGACACGGGGTGCCGAAGGAGGACACGGGGTGCCGAAGGAGGACCTGGGGAGCTGGAGAAGGACAACAAGAGCCGGAGGAGAGCATGGGGGCCCAAAGATTAAGGGACATTAAATGGGCAGTCAGGTATGATCGGTGCAGCGGCGGGGGGAGTTACAAGCACTGATCTCCCTGTATGGCTTTTAATGAAGCAGCTGACAGCCACGGGAGGGAGAGGAGGAGAAGCGACAGCTGTTCCATTGAAAGCCACACAGGGAGATCAGTGCTTGTAACTCCCCCCACCGCCGCACCGATCATCTGTGAGGCTGCCCGTGCCCCCTCTGCTAAGCTCAGGATGCCGGGCCTGGTACAACAGGGCTGTTCTGGCTTATCAGCGGCCCTGCCTGGGGACAGACTTGGTCAGGGGACAGTGTCCTCCGTCCGGGGACATCTGGTCACCCTACTCTATTGCTTCTCCATGGGCAGATGGTCCACCCTGAGACAGGAAGTGGGTTATTGGACAAACCACAAGGTGAAAGTAAAGTAAAAGGATTAAAGTAAAGGATTGATAGGCCAAAGCTCTTTCAGCTCTCTCCCTCCTCACTGGCTCAGATTGCAAAAAACACACAGGAGGGGCGAACACCTCGTGTATTACCATAGATACATTTTTCTAGATCAAAAAAAGAGACAAATGGGTAGTCCCAAATGGTTGGAAAGCAGACATGTTTCGGGGGTCATGCCCTTTTGCTGAGCTCTGAGGAAAGGGGCATGACCTCCAAAATGCGTCAGTTTCCAATCCTTTGCTCCTAGGATGAGTTTTAATGTGTCCAGCTGGAGTGTATCAGTATTACTTGTATTCATATATTAGCATGTGAGTACCCATTTGTCTAATAATTGTATCTATGGTAATGCACAAGGTGTGTGTTTTTTACAGCTTGTTTGCAAGACTACCCGGTCTGTGGAGGGCTACACCTTTGGGTGGCATGATGGGTAGAAGCAAAATTGAAGAATACCCCTGATCTTAGTGCTGGAGTGTTTTTTCAGGGAAACTGGCTCAGATACAACAGAGCTATTGGCTCCCGCTGCTGTCAATCACAGTCAGTGTCAAGGGAGCGGGGGGGGGGGCAAGCCCTGTTCTGTGTGTCTTAAGGACACACAGAGTGGGTCTCAGGAGCGAGCATGCATACGGATTGCTGTGGGGGAGGAGCCAGGAGCACTGGCAGGCCACCCAAGAAGAGGAGAATAGGGGCTGCTCTGTGCAAAACCATTACACAGAGCAGATAAGTATAACATGTTTGTTATTTTAATTAAAAAAAAAACAAGCTTAAGCCCAGGTTCACACCACTGCGGGAATTAAATTGTGCGGGTTCAGCTGAACATCAGTCCGATGATTTCTTTAGCACATGTCAGTCCAATGATTTCAGAGACATCTGTGCGGTTTCCTGCACAGATGTCTATTGAAATCACGCCTAAAATAGGCAAAGGTAGTGCAGAAACTACTTTTGGGAATCGGTGCCCCGCAATGTCGGCATCGCACCGATTTGGATGTCAAATCGCATGCTAAATCGCATCAATGTGAACCTAGGCTTAATGTCACCTTCATTATTCCTAGCTAGATCCTCCTCAGTTCTTCCATGTTTCTCAGCCGTCAGCCAGTGTTGGTTATTCACGGAGACAGGGCTCAGGAAAGGCATTGTCTTCTTACGCTTCAAAAGACTGGAAAAAAAAATCCTCTGTAATTAGCTGAATTCAAATTTATTTGGATTCAACTTCTGTTTTATATTGAAGAGTTAAACTGCCTGTGGATGGTGCCAAGTCAGCAAGTGACCATTCTGTCCTGACAGATAAGGAGGTATTTCAATGCATAAAGCGGCATGTGAAAAAGAACAGCTGTAATGGTTTTATACCAATAGGAATGTACATGTAAAATCATTATGATTTCACTTTATGTGTATTTCTAATGTGATGATAATACATTTTTTAAAATAAAATCAGTAACTTACCATAAATGATGAGATGATAATCCTGCACACATTGCAGTGATTGCTGCCCTTCTATAAATGCTCCATAATGTCCATTTTGGAATTCAGTTCCATTGGTTATAATTAGGGATCCGTCAGCTGCAGCCTTTAGCCGTCCATTATACCGATCTTCTTTAATTAGAACAGGTTTGCCTGGCACTGTTACTGCAATAACCTTTCCATCATCCCAATACCATACCACCCAGGTGATGGCAGTGTTGGCACCGTAACCAGCAGGCAGAGTGACATCTCCTCCCCGTACACTAAATACACGTCTACTTTCTCCACATGATTTGTCTTTTCCTGATAAGAAACAAAAACTACATTTAGCTACAACAGGATAAGAAAGATTCTTTACATCCTAATTTTCTAGAGAACATTCTCAGACATCTACATTAGGCTCCTATCACACTTGTGGCAGTGTCTACTACCCTCTCTGAAAAGTGATCCACAGTGGATGGCTCTTTGGAGGACAGTAAAAGGAAATTTGCAGTCATTCAGGATGCCTGTTTTTGGGTGTTTTTTTTTTTTTTATTGCTGAATGACTGGTTTGCATTGCAGGAATGCATCACAACTGCAAACCAAGTGCTTGGCTCAAGGTTGCAGCACGGCCCCATTTACTTACATGAGAGAGTTTGTCAGGCATGTGTCACTACCTGTCAGATTCCCCATGTAGTGTTCATATTGCTGCAATATTAGTGGCAGTTGGAGGTGTGGTAAAAACGTGGATCAACCGCCTGTTTTTACTGCCCCTCTGGCCACAAGTGTGAAAGGAGCTATAAGTCCCACTAGATTGCTGGAATATTGGTCTATTCCTAAATTCAGAAGAGAATATAACACAATATTATATTCAAATGATAAAAATTTACATCCCAATTTCATCAAGTTTTATGAAACTTTTTAACTATTGTAGTATGGTTTGGAGATAAATAGGATTTTCCTAAAGTGCATGTGATATAAAAGACGATTGTTAATGATTTATATATATTGAAAAAAACTATATACCCAGTGTAGCACTGCTCTGTATTAGTCACTGAGCGGAAATAATGGGCGGTAACCTCTAGCAACCAATCAGCAAGCAGAAATGCTGTAGCCCAGTGTTTCTCAACTCCAATCCTCAAGGCCTACCAACAGGTCTTGTTTTCAGGATTTCCCTCAGATGAAATGGCTGTGGTAATTACTAAGGCATTGATACTGATTAAATCACCTGTGCAAAATAATGGTAAGCCTGGAAACATGACCTGTCTGCAGGGCCGGATTAACATAGGGGCTTTAGGAGCTGCAGCTCCAGGCCCCTGCCTTAAAATCGCCCCGCCCAGCCAGCAGTATAAGCCCGATTTTCTCCTGTCCATAAACTTCTATGGGACAGGAGAAGCTGTGTGTAAATGGAGGGGTGTCTGGCTGCATCTGTGTTTGCTCACTGTGTTTATTACATTGTCACAGTGCACAGTTCCCCCCCCCCTACACAAATGGGAGAGGCTGAGTCGGCTCTGCCTTTCCCCTCCCCTCTCTCACTCTGTGAAGTCTGTGCAGTGAAGCAGCCGTGTGGGTGGGAAAATATAAACAGAACAGTGGCAGATAGAAGGTGAAGAGGACATCTCTGAGTGATGAGCCTCCAGGGACCATCCAAATGTGAGCTCAGTGACTCTTATCTCCCTTCCCCTCGTTTTTAACTTTTTTCTCCAGCAGTAGCTCTTATAACTGCAGCCAAAGTGTTTAGAATTGTGTCCTCAGCCTGTGGTAGTGCTCGGTCTCGTGTGCTTTTAGGTGGGTTCACACTGATTTGCTGTGTTTTGGCCCAATGCTGGTGTATCCACAGTTTTCCTTAGTTTTACCCGCAGTCCTATTGATTTCTATTAGGTTGTGTGGGTTTTTTTTTTTCTGAAAGCGCACCAAAATTCCTGCATGCTGCATCTTATCTTTGGTGCACTGTCAGAAAATGCAGCAAAAACCTGCAACCTGATATATATCAATAGGACTGCAAGCAAAAACTGCAGATACACAAGCAGTGCGGCCGACTGCAGCACACCAGTGTGAGCCCAAAGGCTGTACACACCCCCCTCTGTAGAACTTGGTCTGATCAATACTCCTGGCATACACACACACGGCCATACCATCCCAGCTCAGGAGGGGTGGGGGCTCCAGGGATTTGATTGACTATGCAGGTCCTGTCCCTTCTATCAGTCCAGGCAGAGTCCTAGAGGCAGTGGCAGGCTGCTGGTGGCAAGTGGCACACTCTATCTGGTTGCATGCTGCTGGTGGCAAGTGGCACACTGTGTCTGCTGGCAGGCTGCTGGTGGCAAGTAGCACACAATATCTGGTGGCAGGCTGCTGGTGGCAAGTAGCACACCGTATCTGGTGGCAGGCTGATGGTGGCAAGTAGCACACCGTATCTGGTGGCAGGTTGCTGGTGGCAAGTGGCACACTGTATCTGGTGGCAGGCTGCTGTTGGAAAGTGGCACGCTGTGTCTGGTGGCAGGCTGTGGGTGGCAAGTGGCACACTGTATCTGGTGGCAAGTGGCACACTGTATCTGGTGGCAAGTGGCACACTGTATCTGGTGGCAAGTGGCACACTGTATCTGGTGGCAAGTGGCACACCGTATCTAGTGGCATGCTGCTGGTGGCAAGTGGCACACCATATCTGGTGGCATGCTGCTGGTGGCAAGTGGCACACCATATCTGGTGGCATGCTGCTGGTGGCAAGTGGCACACCATATCTGGTGGCATGCTGCTGGTGGCAAGTGGCACACTGTATCTGGTGGCAGGCTGCTGGTGGCAAGTGGCACACTGTGTCCGGTAGCAGGCTGTGGGTGGCAAGTAGCACACCATATCTGGTGGCATGCTGCTTGTGGCAAGTGGCACACTGTATCTGGTGGCAGGCTGCTGTTGGCAAGTGACACACCGTATCTGGTGGCAGGCTGCTGTTGGCAAGTAGCACACCATATCTGGTGGCATGCTGCTGGTGGCAAGTGGCACACTGTATCTGGTGGCAGGCTGCTGTTGGCAAGTGGCACATTGTGTCCGGTAGCAGGCTGCGGGTGGCAAGTAGCACACCGTATCTGGTGGCAGGCTGCTTGTGGCAAGTGGCACACTGTATCTGGTCGCAGGCTGCTGTTGGCAAGTGGCACACTGTATCTGGTCGCAGGCTGCTGTTGGCAAGTGGAACACCATATCTGGTGTCAGGCTGCTGGTGGCAAGTGGAACAGTGTATCTAGTGACAGACTGTTGGTGGCAAGTGGCACACTGTATCTGGTGACAGGCTGCTTGTGGCAAGTGGCACACTGTATCTGGTGCCAAGTGGCACACTGTATCTGGTGGTAGGCTGCTGTTGGCAAGTGGCACACTGTGTCTGGTGGCAGGCTGTGGGTGGCAAGTAGCACACTGTATCTGGTGGCAGGCTGCTGGTGGCAAGTGGCACAGTGTATCTAGTGACAAACTGTTGGTGGCAAGTGGCACACTGTATCTGGTGACAGGCTGCTTGTGGCAAGTGGCACACTGTTTCTGGTGCCAAGTGGCACACTGTATCTGGTGGCAGGCTGCTGTTGGCAAGTGGCACACTGTGTCTGGTGGCAAGTAGCACACTGTATCTGGTGGCAGGCTGGTGGCAAGTGGCACACTGTATCTGGTGGCATGCTGCTTGTGGCACACTGTATCTGGTGGCAGGCTGCTGTTGGCAAGTGGCACAGTGTATCTGGTGGCAGGCTGTGGGTGGCAAGTAGCACACTGTATCTGGTGGCAGGCTGGTGGCAAGTGGCACACTGTATCTGGTGGCATGCTGCTTGTGGCACACTGTATCTGGTGGCAGGCTGCTGTTGGCAAGTGGCACAGTGTATCTGGTGGCATGCTGCTGGTGGCAAGTGGCACACTGTGTCCGGTAGCAGGCTGTGGGTGGCAAGTAGCACACTGTATCTGGTGGCAGGCTGCTGGTGGCAAGTGGCACACTGTATCTGGTGGCAGGCTGCTGTTGGCAAGTGGAACACCATATCTGGTGTCAGGCTGCTGGTGGCAAGTGGCACAGTGTATCTAGTGATAGACTGTTGGTGGCAAGTGGTACATTGTATCTGGTGGCAGGCTGCTGGTGGTAAGTGGCACACTGTATCTGGTGGTAAGTGGCACACTGTATCTGGTGGCAGGCTGCTGGTGGCAAGTGGCACACCGTCACTGGTGGCAGGCTGCTGGTGGCAAGTGGCACACTGCATCTGATGGCAGGCTATGGGTGGCATCTGGCGGCAGGCGATGGTGGCAAGTGACATGCTGCATCTGGTGGCAAGTGACAAGCTCAGGTTCCCACTGATTCTGCATCATGGTGAGTTGAACTATTTCACTATATATTACAATGTAGTAATAGAAATAATGCAATTTGATCATCCTGACGCCATATCAAGCATAGTGTCAGGATGATTTTAAATGCTAACACCAGCCATTTGCCCGAAAAATCACCCCCGCCACCTATTTCCCCATCAACCCCTTTTTTTTGGGAAGGGGGGATGTCCCTGAATGGCAGTTTGGAAATGTGGTCGCCCTATGTTGCTGTTAGTGAGAGACCGCATAACAGGTGGTATTGGTGGTGTTGCTGCTGCTCAGAGGCTGCACGGCTAATATTACTGGTGAGAGTAGATTTAATTTGTTTTAGCAAAAATTTTTTGCACTTTCATATTGTTTCCATAAAAAGGCGCACCAGGCCCATGATGCTCTTAATCTGGCCCTGCCTGTTGGGGTGCCTTGAGGACTGGAGTTGAGAAACATTGCTGTAGCCTCTAGCAACTAATGAGCTGTAATCTCTAACCAATCAGTCAGTGGCATTGATATGCTGTAACCTCTAGCAACCAATCACAATCGCTGCCTGATATCTCTTGCTGTAAACATGTAGCAGAACATTACAATAACAAGCATGAATTACTACCATCTAGTGGCAGAACTTCTGATTACAGTATAATGTATGAGAATGGTTGTTGCACCTATGTGTGTAAAAACAGCATGATAACACAATACTTTTTTTTTTTTAAATAAAAGCAAAAACTCACCTTTAATAAAGAGTTGATAACGCTGCACACATTGCCTTGATGTCTGCCTTTCTATAAGTGCCTCATACATTCCTTCATCATGTTCAGAGACATTGTTTATATATAAGGATCCACCATATCCAGCGTGCAGCTGTCCTCTATACCGATCATCTTTAATTATAACACCATGGGGCTTTGTTACTGCAAAAACCTCTTCATTATCCCCAGCTGTCCAGTTGACGGCAGTGATGTCAGTGTAATCGACCCGCAGAGTGACATCTCTTCCCTCTATACCAAATACATGTCTTCTCTCTCCACATGGTTCGATCTTAAACACTGATGATAAGGGATAAAAACTAGATATAGGTACAACATAGAGAAATTCCTTGCAGATGTATGTTCTAGAACAGTGGTTCTCAACCCTGTCCTCAAGTACCCCCAACAGGCCATGTTTTGGGAATTTCTCTTGGATAAAATAGCTGTTCAAAATACCAAGCCATTGACTCTGATTTAAAGCACCTGTGCAAGATAAAGGAAAACCTGCAAACATGGCCTTGTGGGGATACTTGAGGACAGGGTTGTGAAGCACTGTTCTAGAGAACATTCTCTGATATCTACATCAGGCTAAGACATGGAAGGGCAACAGACACACAAGCCCTTTCCCTATGTAGTCTTCTTTGATAATGAATCACCAGCTTGGATTCTGCAATTTCCACTTGAGGGACACAAATTGTTAGACAGCATTATTATTATTATTATTTTTTATTTTTTTTGCTGGCTGGTTTGTGTTGAGTAACATTATATTTTGTTTTCTGTGTCCAAAGCCCTTTAATTTCCACCTTGCTCTAAATGCTAGTTAAGAATTGGGGAGGCCAAGGCTGCCATTTTTGTTTAGCCTCCTGAGGGAGAGATTCATAAGATCAAATCTTTAGTATGTGAATCTCAATCAGTAACTTCATTAGGATCATTTAATAAGAAAGCTACAAGCTAAAAAGTCCCTACGTCACTTCATTCCACAGCGTCACTTAAGATGTTTTTCGATAGGACCATCTATTAAATTACATCACTGTTTCATCACACACTGGGTGGTCTGAGCTTTGAAGATCTAGAGCCGGGGTTGGCAATTCGTCGATCACGATCTACCTGTTAACAGTGGGCAGGTAACAGGTAGATCACGAACAGGTGCCTATGTTGCTAGCCCTGTGCTTTCTCCTACAGCTGCAGAGCACGCAGGTGCACGTTCCACCAATCTTTTGCTGGGTAGACAGAGACATGCGTGCAGCTTCAGGGTGGGAAAAGCCTCTGAAATAGCTCGGGTAGATTCAGGCTCTTGAGCAAACACGTTCAAGCTGCTTTTCCACTGATACTTTGTGTATTCCTGTAGCACCCTCTACTTTAGGTAAGTGCTTAGAGTTTGATTTTTAGTCAGTGCAGGTAAATTTAGGCAGGCCTAGCTGTTTTGATCTGTGGGCCTGGGAATGGCTCAATGTAGGTTGGTGACTCACAGATGGCATCACCTTTTGGTTACCTCCCTCTGGCCTCTAGAAGGTTCTGGAGGCGGAGAGGAGGGAGAGAGGGGGGACTATCTGGGGTGTTCTAAGGAGCCCTGACCAATCCCCAACTTGGGTTGGCAGGGGGCAGGCCTCCTAAATACCTTGGGTCAGCCCAGCTTGGAAGGAGTTAGTCGGGTGCTAGAACTGGAGATGGAGTGCTAGACTGTCGGTGGACCTTTAAGGAAGCTCTCCATTCTGGGGGTGGGGGTGACTTTGGACCTGGAGCTTGGGAGTAGAAGGGACCCTCGTGCAAACCACAGGGGTGCCCTGACCAGGAGCAAGAGAGCACAGTGGAGAGTACTGCCAGGTAAGTACATACTTGCCAACAGTCCCGATTTTTTTTTTTTTTCCTGGGACAATTCCGATTTTTGGACCCTCGTCCTGATTGGTGCTCGTCCCGATTAAAATCCTGGGATTTTGCTTTTGTCCCGGGAAATCGGGGCTGTTTTTGGCAAAAACGTTTTTGGCTACAAAAAGATGGCTGCTGCCGCAAGGGCTGTTTCCCTGTGTTTTCAGTAGAGAGGGGAGGGGCAGCCAATCGGCTTCTCTCTTCAGTGTACAAGTAGACAATTAGTTGTACATTAAAGCCGCTTGGTTGCACGGATCGGAGGCCCCTCTCCACTGAACACACAGGAAAAGCCGGTAACTCGTGTAGCTGCCGCCAACCCTCCGCCCCGTGTCCGACGAGGAGAGGAGCCACCAGATGTATGGAGGGGCTTCGCTGATGGGGACACTGATGTAAGGACTCAGGCTCCACTGGGGACACTGATGTAAGGAGGGGCTACACTGATGGGGACACTGATGTAGGGCGGGGCTCTGTTGCTGGGGACACTGATGTGAGGGGCTCTGCTGATGGGGACACTGATGTAGGGTGGGGCTCCGCTGATGGGGACACTGATGTAAGGAGGGGCTCCACTGATGGGGACACTGATGTAAGGACTCAGGCTCTGCTGATGGGAACACTGATGTAAGGAGGGGCTCTGCTGATGGGGACACTGATGTAAGGTGGAGCTCTGCTGATGGGGACACTGATGTAAGGAGGATTTCAGCTGATGGGGACACTGATGTAAGGAGGGACTCTGCTGATGGGGACACTGATGTAAGGAGGGGCTCCGCTGATGGGGACGCTGATGTAAGGAGGGGCTCCGCTGATGGGGACACTGATGTAAGGACTCAGGCCGCTCCCTATCACTTTCTTTCTCTCTCTCTCTCTCTCTCTCCCCCTCCCTTTTTCTCCCTTTCATTCTCACTTCATCCCTCATTCATCTCAGACTCTAACCACACTCCTTTATGCTATGCCCCCTCTAAGCCACGCCCAATATTCCGCTTGAACTACACCCATTTTTAGACGCTTCATTTTTCTTTCCCCGCCATGCCACGCCTACAAACGAATACCCCGCCCCCTAATTATAATAAGACTCCGACTACAGGCAAATTGTGTCCCTATAACTTTTTTTACAATGTTGGCAGTTATGCAAGTCTCCAGGAGGGATCCGCCAGGTGTCGGTGAGTGACACGCAGCCAGGAGCGCTGGGGGGGCATGCCGGAGTGGATTTGGAGGATGCAATCTGAAATGGATGTAGAGCCATTGAGGACTGTTGTGTCATGGGCATTGAGAGCAGGCAGCTGCAGCAATGAGGGCTGGCAGGGTCTGGAAAGGACTTACTGGGAGCAGTAGTTTACCAAAGAGGGCAGCTAGCACTAAAACTTTCCATTACTTCACCATAGTGGCCCAAGGTCCCTGCTTGTAATAAGGCCTTTCTACTACAGGCCTGGCTGAAAGCAGAGTCAGGCCCAACCATGTACTAGCTGAGCCTGAAGAGTTGTGCTGGAGAGAAAAGAGGAGGAATAGTCTGCAGGAAGAGTTGTGCAGGAGGAGTGTACAGTAGTTGTTAAAAGCTAATCAAGAATATTTTCTGGGCATTCCATGAATTCCTTAACCCCATCCAAGTTCTAATCCATAAAATACAAAAACAAAGCTGATGGACTTTTTCATTATCTTGGAGTGACTGGAAGTGAATGCTGGGCCGGGCAGGGTGACAGGTGGGCCACATCACTCAGCAGCCCCTTTGGGGGTACCGCTACATTTGGGGACTCATTCCGGGACCACCTGTTCATGGTAACCTGCTAGTCATTGCCTCTAGCAACCGAGGTTGATCGAGCCGGGGGAACTCTGCTTTGTTCCATCACCATTGAGGGGAAGAACTTGTGTGCTCTGCCTGCTGTTTCAGTGCTATAACAAGTCCCGTTGTCTATAGCAACCAGCGAAGGCCAGTGTTATTTAATTGCCCCTGCTTACCCAGTTGCCCCAACTGGTGCTGGGATGGTCGTTTGATAATCCTGCAATTCAGGAACTGTTCAATATGTGCTGTCACCCGTGGCAACCACACCGGGTCATTGTGCCTATGGATTACAAATACGTCCAGCATTCTGCTATTACTGGACGTCTCACTGTGGATTACAAATATGTCCAGCATTCTGTTAATGCTGGACATCTTGAACTGTTGCTCCAAACTCCTGCTATAGACAGTAAAGCAAGCCTGAGAGTGTTTACTGTTGCCCGGGGTGATTGGGGTAAACCTGCGGGTGCCTGCAGGAGCCTGCGGGAAGGACTGTTCTAAAATTGTTTCTTTCAGTAGGACATTGGTGATCAACTTTACAACCACCGGGAAAGTCAAGGGTCATCTGTTTACAGTTGCTCGGGCACAGTTGGTGTCGGGCAACATGCCTGGACAAGTCCTTCTAGCGTCAGCTTAAGGCAAACTTCAGTGAGTCTAACAAGGGGTTACTGCAGCGTGCCCAGGGAAGAGCCTGCCTATCAGTTTCACAGGCGCCACCCCGTCTGGAAGCGAGGGGGCAGTGCCATGCCCTGGAGGAGACCAAAAGATTCCTGCTAGCAGCAGACACCATGAGGCAGAAGAAGATGGCGGAGGGTAGTCAGCCGCTACCCACCTTACAGTGGTTGCCTAATATGCAGGAGAGGGCACTGGTGGACACCGGTGTTCGACTGGAGCCTCGCGGAGGGTTCGCCCTGGGAGTGATTGATGGAGCGGAGCGACTATGCCTGCTCTGTCCAGCGTGCTGGGTTCCGACCGCGATGGTCACTGCCTGGGCCCAGTGCTGCCATTGTGGGGAGCCACTTACCTGACTGGGGCCCATCCAGCAGACATACTACACCGTAGACCTGCTTTTAGGACTTTGTAGTTTGCAACCGCGGAGGTACTGGAGGGCAGAAGAGGGCCTAGAATCGCCCCCTAAAGGCAGAGTGGAGTTGCAGCCAGGCGACTCCTCTGTGAAGTAAGAGGACATCGGCGGAGAAGAGACTGCCGTGATCTGTGGCCTGGCCAGGGACCTGGTGACTGTGAGAGCTGCTGTGCAAGAACCAGATGCAACCCCGGAAGAGCCAGCTAGCTCTAAGCCCCTTGCCATCCCAGCCCGGAAGGAGCCATCAGTGGAGGGAGGTGCGCCTCCAGGTGAGCTGGACAGGGAAAGGGAGGGCCAGGTCGTTGATTTAGGTCCTCCCAGACTGCAGGCCAAGTTTGGGTCTATTGAGAAGTTGGCGGAGTGGTCGCTTCCTAGCGAAGAGTCTGGAGAGGAGTGGGAAACCAGAAAATCCTAAGTCCCTAACAGGTGGACCAGAGCCAGCAGCAAGATCTGAGAAAGCCGCAGGAACCCTGATAAGTAGCAGACAGCTCTTTTTGAACAGGTCTTCCACTTCCCAGACCAGAGCATCCACCTACTGTCAGTGGGTCATGAGGGCCCATGATGCCTGCATCCTTTCCGGAAGAGGAAATCCCAGGGAACTGCCTAGGTTCTCCCAGTTCCAGAGAGAGATGCAGAGAAGGGTAGCGCTGGAGTGGGGCCTGGACTCCAACCCCTGAAGAGCCAGCCAGCTCTAAGCCCCTTGCCATCCCTGCCCAGAAGGATCCATCAGTGGAGGGAGATGCACCTCAAGGTGAGCTGGACAGGGAAAGCAAGGGCCAGGTCATTGATTAGGGTCCTCCCAGACTGCAGGCCAAGTTTGGGTCTATTGAGAAGTTGGCGGAGTGGCCGTCTCCTAGCGAAGAGTCTGGAGAGGAGTGGGAAACCGGAGAATCCTAAGTCCTTAACAGGTGGACCAGAGCCAGCCCCAAGATCTGAGCAAGCCGCAGGAACCCTGATAAGTAGCAGACAGCTCTTTTTGAATAGGCCTTCCACTACCCAGACCAGAGCGCCCACCTACCCTCAGTGGGTCATGAGGGCCCAGGATGCCTGCGTCCTTTCCGGAAGAAATCCCAGGGGACTGCCTAGGTTCTCCCGGTTCCAGAGAGAGATGCAGATAAGGGTAGCGCTGGAGTGGGGCCTGGACTTCCCGTATGTCCCCACCCAGATCATGGACACTGTGGAGAACTCCTGGGGAGAGTGGGAGGATGACCCGCTCTGGGACTATCTCCATATTCCCATGCCATTACGGACACCAGAAAGGGAGGTCTAGGTCCGTTTCAAGGACATTCAGCGAGAGTGGTGGCTTGGGAGATCCATTTATAGAGACAGGGTACTTGTTGTCAGGGCGGCTCGGCCCACGCAGAGCTACTCATTCTCCAGGGAGGAAGAAGGAGGAAGCTGGAAGAGGTTATGTGACCCTCGCTTCTATGCTTAACCACTTCCCGCCCAGCCTATAGCAAAATGACGGCCGGGCGCTGATTCAGTTATCCTGACTGGGCGTCATATGACGTCCAGCAGGATAACTGCCGGCGTGCACCCGTGGGAGCGTGCAGCGCTGCGATCGGTCATGCAGCATGTCAGTCTGACACACCGCTACACTAATCTCGGTAAAGACGAGATTAGTCTTTACCACGTGATCAGCCGTGTCCAAGCAACAGAATAACATCCTGTGAAACACTGAGCAGCCCTAAATAATCAACCCCTGCTCCACTGATTACAGAGGAGCTAAATTAAATTTGCCTAGCAGCCTACTCTACACTTGCGGTTTGCTACATATATAATCATTTTAATCTTGTATTATATTTATCTCTGAAATCTTACCGGAGTTACATATGTTGGAAAGCTGCTGCAGATATGACTCTTACCAAAAAGATTAAACTAGGCACATGGCTGAGCCTTTTATAGGTTTTTTTTTTTTTTTTTTGTAGAAAATAAGAGAAACACAAAGACAGGGGATTGTATTGTAAGCCATGTAACTTTGCATTAAATTAGCACTAAACACTACCATCTTGTGACAGAAATATTAATCACAGTATAATGTATGAGAATGATTGTTGCACCATCCTGTATAAACAGCATGCTAACAAAATACTTTTATTTTTTTATAAAAGCAATGACTTACTGTAAATGCTGAGATGATAACGCTGCACACATTGCCTTGATGGCTGTGTTTCTATCAATGCTTCATAAATTCCTTCATCGTGTTTAGTTACATTGAACATAATTAAGGATCCATCAGCTGCAGCGCTCAGCCGTCCTTCATACCGATCATCTTTAATTGTAACATAATTGGGCTTTGTTACAGCAAAAACCTCTTCATTATGCCCAACTACCCAGCTGACAGTAATGGTGTCATTGTAATCGACAGGTAGAGTGACATTTCCTCCTTGTGTGCCAATCACACGTCTTCTCTCTCCACACAGCTCAACATTTAACACTCCTGATATGGTATAAAAATCAGATTTAGATACAACATAGAGAGATTCCCAGCAGATTTATTTTCTAGAGAACAGTCTCTGACATCTATATCAGGCTAAGATGGGAGGGCAACAGACACAAAAGCCCTTTCTATATGTACTGTTCTCACCATTGGCATGTCATGATACTTGAATTCTGCAATTCCCACCTGAGGAAAGGATTCATTAATTGACAACTTCGTTAGTACTCCATATTATTTCTTAAGCGGTCCTTTCTTTGTAAACTAATTTTTAAAGGCAACGTCAACTTTTTTGTAAGATTTGGACAGAGTAGGTAAAGTTTGTACACTCTTTTGGGCTTTTACTGCTAGATAAGTGGGGTTTTGGGCTTTACTGTAGTCAATTGTCCCAAAAATGTTTTTTTTTTTTTTGGATACAGCAAGCTTAAAGTGGTTGTAACCCTAAAAATTATCATGTTCCTTTAAAACAGGATATACAGAATAGTGCTTGTGCAGTGTCATTTGTCACTTTCTATGCTGTAAAATACCTAATTGATTATGTCTGCTGCTGTGTCTCCCTTAGTGTGCTGACCACAGTAATCATAGCTTTTGATCCATGATACCGTAGGCAGTTTATGTGCCTCCATCATCCCACAGTCTCTCCCTTTCCCCCTTTCCCCCTCCCTCCCTGCCTGTCAGCTTGGAAGTCTGTGTGTGTGTGTGTGTGTGTGTGTGTGTGTGTGTGTAAGCCATCTCATCCCCGCCCCTCCCCTCCCCTTCTGCGGCTATGACTGTAAAATCACAAATCCTGGAATCCCCTCTGTTGCAGCAAGATATACTGTGCAGTGTCTGTTTTTTAAAATTATGTAGCAAAATACTTTATTTCAGAGCAACACTGTGCACTCACGTGACCTCCTGCTGCTCTCCTCACGGTTGACGTAAGAGTGGAATCTCAGCCCCTCCCACTATAGTCCTCAGATTGGAGGAGGAGAGCGCCAGGAGGTCACATGACCACACAGCAGTCTGTAAAATAAGGTGTTTTGCCTTATAATTTTTAAAAAAACTCATACACTGCACAGTATATCGTGCTGTAACAGAGGGGATTCCAGGATTTGTGATTAGTGATTTTACAACCGCTTTAAAAAAAATACCAACTTATTATTATTTTTTTAAAAGCCCTCTTCATCAAGGTTACAATTAAAAAAGATAAAATAACATAAAGCAACAGCTAAGCATATACAAATCGTTGATAGAGGTCCCTAAGGACTTTTAAGGGTGTCATGAATGTTGTTTTTGTGGAAACGGGTTTTAAGGTGCTTTCCCTATGGTATCTTGTCCAGGACCGTCTCTTCAATATAATCCCAGGGTCCTCCCTTTTTTGTTCCAGCCCTGTGGACAGGTGGGCACAATGTACCATATTTGGTGAACACGTGCCAAGGTCAGACGGTTCTGGATAAGATTCCAAATTTTTTGATTTATTCAGTAACAATGGTGAATGTTGTCAAGAATCCTAAAGTTGCCCTTCGTAATGAACCTGTGGATGGTATTCCTAGACATTCTCATACCTTGATATTTTTTATGTTTCTCGTGGCGAAAATTGCCATAGCATTTGCCTGGAAATGCCCAATAGTGAACCTGGCAGTAAAGGCCCGTACACACAAAATGTCCATACGACGAGTGATCGGCCGACTATCTTTTCATGTATATGGTGCTTTTGACAGCCAATTCCGACTGTTTGGATGACAAAATCTGAAGGTGCAGGCTAGAAAAGAGCAAGACTATGCCTTGTAGCAGAGCGTCCCAAAAAGAGTCGGGAAAAGTCCTGTCCAGGGTATATACGTCTCCCAGGCTCCTCTCGTACACATTCAGGGATCTCTGATCCATGGTCCAGTTCGGATCTTGGTCCTCTCCCTTAAGGCCAATTTAAACTCACCTGAGACAGACAGCCAGTGTTCTTGGCCTGGGAATCTCAGGCAACTTCTGTCCAGGAGAGGAAAAGGTTGGTAAAAGCTATTAAGCTGTGTATGTGGAATCTGACATGCTGTAGGTTTGCTTGGCCTGGCAGTTAGGACCTGTAAATATTGTATGGTTAGTGCTAAGACAGGGCTAGGTTTTTATTTGGCTATTTTTGTTCCTATTTGTTTTTTTGGAACCCTATACAGCACCTGTATATAGACTTGTATATATTACAAATAAACACCGCACTGTTTGTCACTACCTCACTGGGTTTGGTGTCTGTGCCTGAAAGACTGCTCATCCCAGGGAGCTTTGTATCTGCTACCTGTCCCCTAGGTTACAGCCTGCTCGGAGACAAAAGAATTACAATACAATTCAACACATTACATCACTTCCGAAGTTGTATTCTGTCGTATGAGCATTTTTGTAAGTTGAGTAACCATTTTCTACATGAGACGAGCATGCAACATAAAATGGATGATAATTTTTCTGATATTCTCATTATGTGTACGAGGCTTTATGAAAAGTAAGTTGACATGGCTCATGCTGAATGAGGAGCTAGTTAGCATTTTGAAAGGTACATCTACATCTGGAACCCCTAGATTCAATACCTCCAGCTTCTTGTGGTGCAACAGTGTGGCGGCAGACAGGTTCGGCCTTTGGACAGGTTGGAGCGACTGCGCGGGAGATTGTGGCTTGAACCGGAGCTCCACACCACCACCAGGGTAACAGGAGCATGGGGGAGACTCTACTCAGGCTAAACACATCCCTCTGATTCGCGGCACACTGGAGACCTGAGAGGTATACCTTTCCGCTGCAAGAAGCTGCCACAGCCCTGTAAACTGAGTTCCTTTCCGAAAAATTCGGAGAGGGCTACAACAAAATGGCATAGAGCAGCTGCAGGCCAAGCCATGAGCACGTTTTGAGGGCAGATACAAGCCTCTGGTTGCCCAATATAGAGTCCCCACTGCGTATCCACATCTGGGGCATCCACTCCTTCAACCATAAGACTGGCAAAGTCCAGGCCATGCCAAGACTCCAGTGAGAAAATAGAAGATGACCCTAATATGGAGGTGAGTACACAGTAGAACCTCCACGGCTCCACAGTACCCCACTCTGATCCGATCAGTGCATTTCCTACAACTGGACAGCCTGTAACAGATACTGTGCTTAAAGAAATGATGCTTTCATTTAAAGTGGTTGTAAACTCTCCCCCACAACTTTATCCTGTGTAAATCATCATAAAAAACCCTAATGAACACTAGGGGTGCAACGGATCGTCACCGATCCGTGATCCGAACGGGCCAGGCTGTTCGGATCGGCACACCCGCGATCCGCGGAGCGCTCCGCGGCCTCGGGTT
Source organism: Aquarana catesbeiana (assembly GCA_037953035.1). Taxonomy (NCBI): domain Eukaryota; kingdom Metazoa; phylum Chordata; class Amphibia; order Anura; family Ranidae; genus Aquarana; species Aquarana catesbeiana. The sequence goes on from JBBHAA010001120.1 coordinate 192,924, forward strand.
TTAGGAAAGGCCGCGGCTTCGGCCTAGCTCCGGAGCCGCGGCCATCTTGGTACACCCGGCGGAGCTCAGCTGCGTGCTGACGTCATCACCCCGCCCTCAACTCGTGGGTCCGGCGGCTGGCTTGGCTTCTCTTAACACTAAGGTTAGACTAACAGCACTGTAATGTATACAGTGCATGGGGACATGTGGCTGTATTACAGTGGAGGGGGGGGCGTGTGGCTGTATTACAGTGGAGGGGGGGTGTGTGGCTGTATTACAGTGGGGGGGGGGACATGTGGATGTATTACAGTGGGGGGGATATGTGGATGTATTACAGTGGGGGGGACATGTGGATGTATTACAGTGGGGGAGATGTGGATATATTTTTTTTTTTGTTGATCCGAAAATGATCCGATCCGTGACTCTGATCCGAGGAACGATCCGAACCGTGAGTTTTTTGATCCGTTGCACCCCTAATGAACACTGCTTGTAGATATCTCCCATCCTTGCTTAGTATTGTTGTAATCCTTTTTGTTCTTTAGAATGACTTCACTGGAGCATCCCCATATCTCCCCTTATTTACGGCACACTCTGTGTGCTTGTCTGTCTATTATCAGGACTTCCTACGGCACAACACTGAAATCCCACGAGACTGCATAATCACTCAGGGCTTCCTACTACACCCCATGTGACCATGTGACATCACATGGAGTGTAAACCTGGGCATCAGACAGCATTACTGCAGTCTTATCAGCTGAAGCTGATAAGACTGACATAGACAAACACTAGATAATCGGCACAAGTAAATACTATGAAATAAAACATGTCAGCTATGAGCAGGGAAGCAGGGTTGCCATAGAAACGTTGGATTGAGAAGGAAGCTTGGTTAACAGTACAGGAAGTGCTCAATGTAAGGGCGGAAATACACTCTACTGTGGACTCAGGAAGCAATACTTAAGATGGCGCTGCCTTGCCCCTGGAAACAAGTTTTTTAAAGTTTCTTTAAACAGCAAGTAATATGCGATTTGGGCTGGATTACAGTGGCTATAGTTTGATAATTACTTATTATAATGGAATAAATTAAAAGAACCATCAGAGTGGGAGAGTTTACTTCCTCTTTAAGGTATCACTCCACGATGATATAATGGCACACTTGCAGCAAATTAAAGGAAAGTACAGGATTTGGAAGACAGGGTGTCCCATGTGGAAGGCAAGATTGAGGAATATAATACAACACCATACTTTTTCCCTGTTTTACTCAAGTATCCTCAACTCGTAGGTTGGAGTTTTACTCCTGGCCCACTTCATTGTTGTTCTTTTGTGCTCACTATGTCTTTTTAAATTGTTATCTTTGAATGTAAAAGGTCTCAACCACTCAGCCAAACATTTCTCTATGTGGAAGGAAGCAACACATCTGCAGGCAAACAGGGGCTGAATGGACTCTCAATTTGCCATCCGTTTGGTGCATGTCCCTGAACTCACACTGTTTACATTCGGGTCTGTTCACTCGAACCCACATGTCAGATTGGGTAGCAGTGTTTGTGCAGCCGCTGCATCCCAATTAACATGAATGGGGCTGTTTAAGGTGTTAGCTGGAGTCTTGAGAACAGACGCGCCACATCCCATTAGTAAGTGGAGTAATGCACCTGTCCAAATTCTGTGCTAACGGTGTTGTGACTGACTCCATTCCCGACACTATGGGGTGTCCCGGTGGATTTATGGGGTCCTTGTGTATTTTTGGCAATATATGCATCACAGGTGTAACAGGATAGTCACAAATCAAACATTTCTGAGTGTCATCATCAATGATTCCTTCCTTTAGAGCATGTGATACCAACATTTTTATCCTAGACTGCACCGTTACGTAACGGGTGACCCTGCCCCCTCTGATGTCACGGGGAATGCCACAGGGAAGTCCCCATCAAATCCCCGTGTGTCAGAGGGGGGCGGGGTCTCCGGGTGGCCCTACCCTCCATTATTTAAGAACCGTCAGAAGATGAGAAGCGTCACACAGCGGGAGTCTCCCATCATGGTGGATGCGGAGCGGCCCGAGAAGAAGAAGGGAAGAAGACGCCGCGGAGGAAGATGCTAGATGAGAACACTAGAGGAAGAACCAGAAGAAGAAGGAGGAAGAAACCAAAGGAAGATAGAAGAAAGAAGAAGCATTTAAATAAAAGAATTGTCAAAAACTGTCTCTTGTCATTTTTAACATTTTTGACAGTTTTTTTGTGAAATGGTAGGGGTACTTTTGTACCCCCTTACCATTTCACACAGGGGGGAGGGCCGGGATCTGGGGGTCCCCTTGTTAAAGGGGGCTTCCAGATTCTGATAAGCCCCCCCATCCACAGACCCCCACAACCACCGGGCAAGGGTTGTGGGGATGAGGTGTTTTGGGGGGCTACCCCAAAGCACCCTCCCAATGTTGAGGGCATGTGGCCTGGTACGATTCAGGAGGGGGGTGCTCTCTTGTCCCCCTCTTTTCTTGTGGCCTGCAAAGTTACATGCTCGGATAAGGGTCGGATAAGGGTCTGGTATGGATTTTTGGGGGGACCCCACGCCATTTTTTTTTTTAATTTTGGCACGGCGTTCCCCTTAAAATCCATACCAGTCCTGAGGGGTCTGGTATAGATTTTGAGGGGGACCCCACACCATTTTTTTTTTTTAATTTTGGCCGGGGTTCCCCTTATTATACATACCAGACCCAAAGGGCCTGGTATGGAATTTAGGGGGACCCCCACGCCATTTTTTTTTTTTTTTTAATTTTGGTTTGGGGTTCCCCTGTGGGGAATTCCCATGCCCTTTTTATCAATGAACTTTTATGTGTATTGTCGGACCGGCAATGCAATAGCCGCGAGTAGTTTTAAATGACTTTTTTTTCCTTTGAAATGTCATTTTGCTGTCAGATTGTTCTAAACATGGGAAACATGCGCCACTTTACAGGCATACTATAGTACGAAATTTAAAGGAATATTACACTTTTATTGTTTTACTTTAAGCATTATTAAAATCACTGCTCCCGAAAAAACGGCTGTTTTTTTGCATTGATCCATGTCCCCTGGGGAAGGACCCAGGTCGCAAAAAATTTTTATGACAATAACTTGCATATAAGCCTTTAAAATTAGCACTTTTGATTATTCATGTTCGTTTCCCATAGACTTTAACGGTGTTCGAACAAATTTTTTGCCTGTTCGCATGTTGTGGTGCGAACCGAACAGGGGAGTGTTCGGCTCATCCCTACTCACCACCATCGATGTCATCCCTTCCACGCTGCACTCCATGAGCAGTTCAATCACTCTACTGCAGGGTAGTCTTCCTGGTAAAGATTGCAGACTGACAGCGGTAAAAGCGGCCGGTGCGGAGGACGGTCTATGCCTTTCCATGCACATGAACTTTAATGGCATCCCAGTCTTGGTATGACAGCTTCAACTCTTCTGGGAAGGCTGTTCACAAGGTTTAGGAGTGTGTCTATGGGAATGTTTGACCATTCTTCCAGAAGCGCTTTTGTGAGGTCAGGCAGTGATGTTGGATGAGAAGGCTAAGTTTGCAGTCTCCACTCTAATTCATCCCAAAGGTGTTCTATCGGGTCTAGAAGAATGGTCAAATATTCTCATAGACACACTCCTAAACCTTGTGGACAACTTTCCCAGAAGAGTTGAAGCTGCTATAGATGCAAAGGGTGGGCCAACTCATTACTGAACCCTACGGACTAAGACTGGGATGTCATTAAATTTTATGTGTGTGTAAAGGCAGGCGACCCAATACTTTTGGCAATATAGTGCATGTATATATACACAAGCACAGTTATTCCTTTTTAGGTTTCATGAAAATGACTTGAAGCTCTCTGAAAGCCTTGCAAATGCCCTGAAAGCTAACAGTCTATACAACTCCTTTACAAACTGAAGCCGGTCTTCATAAGACCTTCTAAGCTAAAATCTTGACCAAGAGAGGCTCTACAACACCCAAGGTAAGAAATGTCAAATTTTTGTCTTTTCTTTTTGTTATGTCCTTTATATCACTTATTTTATTGCTTATTTACCCTATGCCAGTATATAAATTGAAATCAACATAAAAATTTCTACCTCCAAGGATAAGACATTTTTTACCCTATCGCAAATCTACCCCTCTTATATGTGGAGTAACTTAAATAATATTCATAATATGTGAAAAAGAGTGAAACTGAAAATTCTCTATATAATAATCAAAATAAAGTGCAAGTGCTTATTTACTGAATAAATGTCCGTAATAACGCAACATTCAATGTGTTGAAAACAATACTCAAATTTGTGAACAATAGGGTGTGAGAAAAAATGTAATAAACTATTAATTACCATATGATAAACAAAAAAAAAATGACAATGAAAAATAAGTGTATAAAACTCAAAGACTGAATTTATATAACCTAATCTTTTAACTGTGCAAGACCATATATGTGTCATAATTATGTGTTGAACTTTTCTTTTTTAATATATGGTTTATTATTGAAATATTTTCTTAAAACAAAAAAATTCTTAACATCCCCCAAAGTGCATCCATGCAAAAAAAAGTCCCAAAAATTCCAAAAATCCTAATCCCAATTCCCAGTCAAAAAGGCTGAAACAACGAGATCCAACACTTCTTAAATTCAGATGGCTAATGTGCTCCTTTCATCCGAAAAGTTCTAAAGTGACTCACCAACAGTTGTGGCTGGAAAAATTATAAACCAGCAATTGCACAGAATTAAATATTTGGATTATTCCTACTCCGTGGACTTCTCAGCCTATTAGTATCTCCTCCAACCCATGTGGATGATCTATATCCAAGTCTGCAATAGCGATGTTGTATCTTTCTCCAGTCTGCTGGTTTCAGTCTCTCCACCTGTCAGTATTTCTCCCACAATGAACCACCGACAATTAAGGTGAAGAAGAAAGGAAAACGTCCTCATGGAGACGCTCCACGAGGACGTTAATGCAACAAAACTAGTAGAGCGGGGGCTAGGACGCTGACACCATCAAGCCGTTTTTAAGAGATCAGCAGGCGCTCGGGTTTTGGAACATAGCCTGGAGCAGAGGATCACATTATTAATAACACACAATTGTTCCCTAGTGTCGGGCAGACACTTAAGAAATGTGAGTGTATTTTCAACAGGCAGTTTTTAATAAATGTTTTAAAACAAGATTACGCTATGGAAGTTTTCCTTTCTTCTTCCCCTTAATTGTCGGTGGTTTATTTCGGGAGAAATACTGGCAGTTGGAGAGACTGAAACAAGCAGAGTGGAGAGAGATACAACATCGCTATTGCAGACTTGGAAACGGGTCATCCACATGGGTTGGAGGAGATACTAACAGGCTGAGAAGTCGTAGAGTAGGAATAATCCATATTTTAAATTCTCTGCAATTGCTGGTTTATAATTTTTCCAGCCACAACTGTTGGTGAGTCACTTTAGAACTTTTCGGATGAAAGGAGCACATTAGCCTTCTGAATTTAAGAAGTGTTGGATCACGTTGTTTCAGCCTTTTTGATTGAGAATTGGGATTTGGATTTCAGGAATTGTTTGGACTTTTTTTTGCACGGATGCACTTTGGGGGATATTAAGAAAATTTTTATTTTAGGAAAATATTTCAATATTTAAGTGTGTATGTATGTGTATATATATATATATATATATATATATATATATATATATATAAAAAAATTCAACACATAATTATGACACATACATGGTCTTGCACAGTTTAAAGATTAGGTGTATATAAATTCAGTCTTTGAGTTTTTTTATACACTTATTTTTCATTGTCATTTTTTTTTTTTGTTTATCATATGGTAATTAATAGTTTTTTTCATTTTTTCACACACACTATTGTCCACGGATTTGAGTATTGTTTTCAACACATTGAATGTTATTAAGGACATTTATTCAGTGAATAAGCATTTGCACTTTATTTAGATTATTATATAGAGCATTTTCAGTTTCACTCTATTTCACATATTATGAATATTATTTAAGTTACTCCACATATAAGAGGAGGGGTAGATTGTTCCAGTGAAGGGCTGAGATTTTTTAATCATATAAAGCCCATCTTTTCTAGAATTAATATATATTTGGTACAAATTGTGAATACAACTGTAGATATTCTACTAGGATTGAGCAGCAGCATTCTCAATTGGGACTCACAATTGTCCAGGTAGTTCTGTGGTGCCGATTCCTCTTTTCTGTTGTGCAAGATTAAGCTTTGGCAAGTTGTGGGATCAATGCGCAGGCAGAGTTACTGATTGGTTGCTTCCGCCCGAACAGCCTATCATTCCAGCACAGGAATCATGGCAAATACCATAGCTGCAACTAGAGGATGGTAGGACAGAAGTTGGTGATGGTATTCCAGTGGGGACCTTTATCATTTTAAGCCCACAAAATGGGCTCCTTGAGACCTTTGCTTCCTAATAAGTTTTGCTCATTCTTGCCATTCCTCTAAAAATAATTCTAATGCCTTAAGAACATCATTCATGTAGTAATTAGAATGATCCAAGGAGGACATAACTGATGACTTACCTGTTGGAAGGTACCAAAAAAATAACAAATAAAAGTAGGAGCTTCATCTTGCTATGGCTTCTAAATGTTAGCGAGGTCTACGATGGCAGGTTGTGAGTCCAGTGAACCAGAGAACTTGTTTTGTGTTCAATACCTTTCAACAAACTGATGAGATGTTAATGCACCAAACCTCATTTGCAGGTTGGGTAAATGGTGTGTCTGGGTCATTTTCCATTTCAGTCCCCAATTCTGAGAGCTCAGACCAATGAACAGACCACACAGATACGTGACATGTGTATAGAGAGGAATGGTAATAGTTAGCTTTGAGGTTAAGGCTAACCAGCTAAAATTTTGAAAAAAAGCTTTATTTTCTGGAAAAATATGCTTCAAGCCAGACATGTATTCTTTCTCATCTTGGTTTCTACATACTAAGTTCCTGCAAAGGTCTATGGGTATAAGCAGAATGTAGTGACTAATAGCAAACAAGTGGGTTTCATATTTTAAGTGGTGCTTTAACCAAACTGCTAAATACACTTATAAACTTTAGAAATGTATGTAAAGTATGTGAACTGTTTTATCAGCCAGAATATTTGTAATTTTGTACAAACCCAAACTCTTAAATCCAATTTGTTAATGCAATGACAAAAAGGGAAATACTTTTTTTTTATATGTAGCCAGGTGCTGTTGGATTGACCCCTTCAAAAACTTCTAAGTCTGGTAATGTAGAATTACAGGCTCATACATGCCTGTCTGCTATGTCTCTATGGGTATTATACGCCCTCCCTTCACTGGGCAGCATGGGGTTGTAGAGGAAGAAGTGCTGCTGAAGAGGATTATGGAAGATATAATTCTGCTGTAGAGTGGAGGTATTGCTCTAATGCTGGAAAAGTCTACAGTTCCCAGGAGGCCATGGCACCGCAGGGAGGAGTGGAGGGATTCATAGTGCACTGCCTGGGAAAGTTTGAGGCGGTTGACAGCAGGACGTGGAAGAGTACACACCTTTGGGGTAGCACTCCCAACTGATCAGGGTTTCTGCTAGGAGCATGGCCTGTGTAGCACCACTGCCAGCAGTAAGGGGACATTGATGCAACTGCCGCTTGTCGGTGCCAGCATGCTCCAAAGTAAGCAAGAGGGTTGGCTGATTTATCTTCAGCATCGCCAGCATTCCAGAGCTCAAAGCATTGATCCATGATGGGCCGCTTCTTCATTGGCATTCAACGTTGAAGTACAGGACTGGTGAGAGGGTTCTTAACCCTATGTAAACACTGTATGACAGGAACTGAGTCTCCTCACTGCCCCCCATTGCCATACTCTCTCCCTCCCTGTGTTAATGTTCACCACATATAGCCAATCATAGACTGACATCCTAACATCCACTCGGGATTACTCTACCAATCTGAACTGACTCTGTATTGGATTCCCTACCATTCCTTTTTCTTCACCCACTTATTGAAACCACCACTGCAAAGCACCACTGCACCTTGTTATACTTTGAACTGAGCTAAGCCTGGGTTCACACTGATGCAAATTTACAGCGGGAACACACAGATTCGCAGGTCATGTAAAAAGCATAGTATTCCATGGCTTTGGTTCACATCTATGTGTTGCAAATTTGGTGCGAGAAAAAAAAAGAGGCCTGTGCGTGTTGACTGCGAGTGGGATGGTGCAGTGCAAATTTTATCTTCATAAAGCTTCAATTGAATGTGCAGTAAACTCACAGCACACAGTTCACATGTCTGCGAATTGTTCACTGTCTCCTGAAATTCGCGGTAAATTTGTGGTAAAATCGCACCTGACCATCTCAAAACGCAAGGCAAATTCGCACCTCACACAGAAAAAAAAAACGGATGAAATTCGCAGTACATCTCATTGCAGTAGTGTGAACCTAGGCTTAGGGATCACTGTGACATGGGCTTTTAAGGTGTCTCTATGGAAGAGTGTCTCGGAACCTATCTTATTGAACAGTTCCACCATATGGGGACCCATGATTGGGAGGAACAGTTTGTAGTACTGTAGCGAGAAACCGTCGGGGCCCAGGGCTTTGCCTGTCTTTGAGAGAATTCCACGCATGCTCTGAATCAAGTATGAAACGGAAGTGCTCGGTCTGGTAAAACTAGCGCTCGTAATGGAGATAGCACATTTATCACGCTGCAAGTTTTTTAATCTATTAATGCAGTGCATTCTCTTTATAATGCTAGAATAATGAGATTGTTTTGCTGCTGATATTCACACAGAGTTCAGACAAACTGATTTCTTTATTTATCGTGATCTCCTGAAAAATCTTTATTTTTTTTTTTCGTCAGATCTCCAGAATAATGTTTTGAAATTCTTTTTATAGTGATCTTTTTTTTTTTTTTATCAAGATCTCCTGTTTTTTTTTTTTTTCCTAGTGATCTCCATAATATTTTTTGTCGTTTAGTGTGTCAAGTTACCAAAACACCATTATTATCTTGTATTTTTTAACCTCAAGGAGGTTGGTTGGTGTTGGTGTCCCTAGTTAATTTGACATTGTATTTTTGAAATGTACCTGCCTACTCACAAACAAACTGTCATCACTTTTTTGTCTTCCTTACACACTTCCTTCCAGGCTGTGGTGTTGGAGTTGGCTCCTCAACCCCTTATATTAGGTGATAACTAGGGATGAGCCGAACACCCCCCTGTTCGGTTCACACCAGAACATGCGAACAGGAAAAAAGTTTGTTCGAACACCGTTAAAGTCTATGGGACACGAACATGAATAATCAAAAGTGCTAATTTTAAAGGCTTATATGCAAGTTATTGTCATAAAAAGTGTTTGGGGACCTGGGTCCTGCCCCAGGGGACATGGATCAATGCAAAAAAAAGTTTTAAAAACGGCCGTTTTTTCGGGAGCAGTGATTTTAATAATGCTTAAAGTCAAACAATAAAAGTGTAATATCCCTTTAAATTTCGTACCTGGGGGGTGTCTATAGTATGCCTGTAAAGGGGCGCATGTTTCCCGTGTTTAGAACAGTCTGACAGCAAAATGACATTTCAAAGGAAAAAAAGTCATTTAGAACTACTCGCGGCTATTGCATTGCCGGTCCGACAATACACATAGAAGTTCATTGATAAAAACGGCATGGGAATTCCCCACAGGGGAACCCCGAACCAAAATTAAAAAAAAAAAAGACGTGGGGGTCCCCCTAAATTCCATACCAGGCCCTTCAGGTCTGACCCCGGCCAAAATGAAAAATCTCCTCCGCGGCGTCTTCTTCCCTTCTTCTCCTCGGGCCGCTCCGCATCCATGCTGGCATGGTGGGAGGCTCCCGCTGTGTGACGCGTCTCCTCTTCTGACGGTTCTTAAATAACCAGGTGGCCCCGCCCCCCCTCTGACGCACGGTGACTTGACGGGACTTTCCTGTGACGTCACGGGGAATGCCACAGGGAAGTCCCGTCATGTCCAGTGTGTCAGAGGGGGGCGGGGTCACCGGGTGGCCCCGCCCCCGTTATTTAAGAACCGTCAGAAGAGGAGACGCGTCACACAGCGGGAGCCTCCCACCATGCCAGCATGGATGCGGAGCAGCCCGGAGAAGAAGATGAAGAAGAGAAGAAGATGAAGAGAAGAGCGGGAGCCTCCCTCCATGCCATGGATGCGGAGCGGCCCGAGGAGAAGAAGGGAAGAACACGCCGCAGAAGAGATGCTGGACGAGAACACCGGTGGAAGAACCAGAAGAACCAGAAGAAGAAGAAGATGAAGGAAGATAGAAGAAAGAAGAAAGAAGCATTTAAATAAAGGAATTGTCAAAAACTGTCTCTTATCATTTTTAACTGTACTGTTCGACTCGAACTCGAAGCTCATCCCTAGTGATGACCATAATTTCCTCACACAATTTCCTCCTTTTATTTGATGCATTTTGTATGCAGTCATGCATGCAAAGGCTTCTTGGAGAGTGGGGTTGGCTTTGAGGGCCTCATTAGCCTCCCTAATCAGCCTGAGCACTGCCTCCTCCACGTTACTCCCCTTCCTGGCCCTTTGGTTTGAAGGTGGAGGGGAGGGACCTGAGATTCTGTGAGGCTCCTACTGGCCACCACCTGGCTGCTACTTACCCCCGCCATCTCCTAGCTGCCACATTCCCCCGCCACCTCCTGGCTGCCACATTCCACAGCCTCCTCCTGGCTGAGGCTTTCCTGTGTATAAAAAAGGGACATAGTTTTAGTTTATTGTTCATCAATCACACACAATTTTCAGCTCATGACTGTTGCAAATTGAATGTTAATAAATAGAAAAGACTATCATTCTGACCCTAGCAATTTTCATTCTTGTCCCTTACATTATTGGCCACTACTGTCTATTGATATATAAAACACTTTATTAAATCAGCGATTAGGGGGCATGGCCTGGACATGGCTGGGTGAGGACGCTTTCTTCCTGAGCTCCCGACCTCGTCCAGAAAACCCCGGCAAACAACACCCTGTTTGAGGCATGCAATCGGCCAAAAGACATAGGACAAGAGCATCTACCCGGGGGACACCCGCCAACAAAAGTCCCGGTGAGATCCGCCGCTATTTCCTGCAATCACAGGGCTCGTACCCCGGGACCACAGTTACGGCACCACGAGGCTCCCCACGAGGTGAGAAACAGAAGGCCCCAGGACAGTCTGAAGTCTGCTCCTCTCCGTGCTCCCAGTCTACACAGGAGCGCCCGACTGTCTCCTACCAGAACTCTCATCACATCACGATGGCGTCACCACAGCCTCCAGACCCGGTTCTGTTTAACCAAGACATTAGAAGCCTACTCCAGGCTCTCCCCACCAGATCGGACATTGAGGCACTTATCCTCAAACTAGAAGAAACACACCGCCGTGACATACAAGAAGTCAGAGGAGAGGTCTCGACTCTGTCGGAGCGGGTGTCTTCTGGGGAGACCTCGGTCGATCTACTAACGGACCGGGTATCAGCACTGGAGCAGGCCAGAGACCAACAGAAGGATGCCGCCATCGCCCTGCAGCAACACCTGGAAGACATAGAAGACCGCAGCCGCCGGAACAACTTGCGGCTGCGGGGGATCCCAGAGACGACTTCACAGGAGAGCCTCGGGGAGACAGTACGGGCGATCTTCCGCACGGTGCTAGAGGAGCCTAACCTGGAGATCGAGCTAGACAGGGTCCACAGAGCCTTGGGCCCCAGATCTGAAGACCCAACCAGACCGCGTGACGTAGTCTGCAGGCTTCACCGCTACTCTCAAAAAGAGACCATCCTCCGGCGCGCCTGGGAGCACGGCGATGTAGAACTGGAAGACACACGCACGAAGATCCTACCGGATTTATCCAGAGCAACCCTGAAACGAAGAGCCCTCCTACGCCCACTACTGGACCTGGCGAAACAGAGGGGACTCACATACAGATGGGGTTACCCCCTCTCGGTGCTATTCCGCGGAGCGACGGGGTCCTTCTCTCTCCAACGCCCAGAAGACCTCCCTGCTCTCTTCCGCTTTATGGAAACGGAGCCGGTCCAGGTACCAGACTGGCTCCAGTTCCTACCTCGCACATCTGGTAGATCAGGCCTTCTGAGGCCGCGTGAGCCCCTGCCACCGCGACAGCAAAGGAACAGACGCAGGAGCCGGTCGGCCTCGAGAGGAGAGCCACGTGAGTAGGCCCTTGGCCACCCGTCTTAGCTCAGAAACAACCCCTTGCTGTTTTGCGGGCAACCCTCCTTGTTTAAACAGATAGAATGTGTTCCCTAAGCACTAAGAACATCGCCATAGATGTCTGACAAGCTGATGGTCCTCAGGACGCAGAACCACACACATACTGTATGTGTCAGTCTTGCCTCCCCCTGAACAGCCCAGCACCAATACCCCCATATCCGTCCCCATCGGGTGTAATAATCGGGCTGAGGGAACTTTTACTTTGCTCCCCGAGGGGCACCACCCGGCCCGGAACACTATGGGGCTGATAATATATGCCACGCTTGGATGTAGACTGCCACACAAGAACTCATCATGAACCCCTCCCCCCCCCCTCCGAAGATAGAGACTCTTCATTTCACAGGAACAGAAATAAGTCATGACTCCTCTGTCAACAACCACCGTTTACACGAATATCGCTCCTGTAGGAGGACAGTTTTTTTTTTTTTTTTTTTTTTTCATTCCCCCACCACAAGAGGGGGGTGGGAGCAATTTAGATGCTCAGTACCATGGGTCGGAGAGAGCTCCATTAAAGACAATGGGGGAAGTAACAAGTTAACATGTTATGTTATCCAGAGCCCCTGAGCTTTAGTCCTCACGTGGCAATTATTATTATTACCTGAGGTCTAGCCTACCCGTTATTTAGTTTTAGCTATTTATAGCTTGTTTTAATATATTTTAGTTCATTTCATGTTTATTTCATGCAGCCTGGTGACATATTTGTGGGCTGCGCCCCCAGCGCATACTCCCCTTTGATGTAGCGGTGGGTGCGACCTGGGGGATGTGTAGCCATGGATGGAGATGGGATGTTGGCCTGCACTGTTATACTAGTTGACATTACAAGGTCAGGGTACCCACAATGGTGCCTAATTATACATGCATAACTTCATATGTCTGATAACGTTGTTTGTTATTCTTTTTTATTACTTAAAACGATTGCTTGCCTTATTACCAGTAATATGTTATATTTAAATGACCACCTCAGATTGCCGGGGTTGGATGGAGGGACATGGGGACTCGCTCGGCCCTGCCATCTCACCGTCCCAATTAGGTTAGCGCTCCGTACACGGCATTTGTCCGAGGAGCGTAACAGCCGTTTGGGCTATATTAGATTATCTCATTTGGCAGCACACTCTCGTGTCTGCTACCTTTTTTCTTCAATCTCCTCTGTAATCTACCCGAAACTCGTCTTTTCCCTATTCACCAACCTCCCCCCCCCCTTTCTACTTATCCTTCTTCCCTCCCCCCCCCTCTTTCTCTATCCCCATCCCAGTCCCCCCCCCACCCCCACCAACATCCTACAGAGATGGATGCACTGAATATAATTTCCTTCAATGTGAAGGGCCTAAACACACCAGAGAAGAGACGAATTTTGCTACATGATATGCGCCGTAGAGGTGCTGACATTGTGCTTCTCCAAGAAACTCACCTTAGAGAGGGGTCCCTACCGACACTTCAAAATAAATACTACCCAGTTGTGTATCACTCGAAATACAAAGATGCTAAATCTAGGGGAGTGTCGATCTTGATCTCGGCAAAAATCCCGTGGACACACACAGATGTAAAACTAGATAGGGAGGGGAGATCTCTCTTCCTGAAGGGCCGGATAGGTGATGTTAAAATAACCTTGGCCAACCTGTACGCCCCCAATACACACCAAGATACATTCATTAAAAAACAGCTAGACCTACTCCTACAATTCTCAGGACAACTGATCATAGGCGGGGACCTAAACATCCCACTCACACCCGCGGAAGACACTTCCACTGGAACGTCTTCGTCCTCACGGGATCTACATAAACGACTTAGTGCGACACTGCACTCTCTGCAACTAATTGACGTCTGGCGTCTTTTCCACGCGGGAGAGAGGGATTACACCTTCTTCTCTAAACCACATCAGTCATACTCTAGGATCGACTATTTCCTAATCCCTCACAGACAACTACAAGCGATCAAAGAAACCACAATAGGTTCCATCACGTGGTCAGACCACGCCCCGATTACTCTTCGCTACGCCCTCTCTGACACCCTACGAACTCAGAGACCACCATGGAGACTAAATGAAGGCCTTTTGAAAGACCCTGACATATTAACAGAAATTACCAAGGAAATAGGTCACTATTTCACCTCAAATGACACCCCTGACTGCGACATTGGTCTGATATGGGAAGCTCACAAGGCTGTAATCAGGGGGATTCTCATTAAACATGGCTCACGCATTAAACAGCAAAGGACTTCACAATTGAATACACTCCTAAAGACACTAGAAACATTAGAGACACAACATAAACAAACACCCACAAGACAACTAGAAACAGAGTTAAACTTAGTCCACATGCAAGTTACCGACATCTTGCGATTCAAAGCAAAAGCTACATTACAGATTTCCCGTAGGAGAATATATGAGTCAGGCAACAAATGTGGAAGATTACTAGCCCAGTCCCTCCGGGAACAGAGACTTGCCTCATACATACCACACATCAAATCTGTTACAGGCCAGAAGATTTCCCTACCACATCAGATTGCCCAGGAATTTTGCTCCTATTACTCGTCCCTATATAATCTGACTGAGACACAAACCTCTTCAGAGGCAACAACGGAATACATTGCGACCTCCCTCATGCCGTCCCTCCCAGAGGAAGCCAAATCAATTTTGGAGGATCCCATTACCCTGCCCGAACTCCAAACTGCATTAAAAAATTCTAAAACAGGAAAGGCCCCAGGCCCAGATGGCCTCACCACCACTTATTACAAAACCTTTCTCCCCTCATTAGGTGGTCATATGACTAGACTATATTATGATCTGGGTACAGGGGGTAAGTTCCACAGAGCCACGCTGCAGGCACAGATTTCAGTCATTCCGAAGGAAGGGAAAGACCCAGGCCTATGCGGTTCTTATCGCCCAATCTCCCTCCTAAATACAGATCTAAAACTCTTCACAAAAATCATCGCCACAAGGCTTCAACAACACCTTCCCTCGCTTATACACTTAGACCATGTAGGCTTTGTCCCGACGAGAGAAGCCAGGGACAACACGACTAAAGTCCTTAACCTACTCCATATCGTAAACAGCACTAAGACCCCATGCGTGTTCCTCAGGACAGACGCCGAAAAGGCATTCGACCGAGTTAGCTGGCAATTTATGTTTGCAACGTTGAGACACATCGGACTAGGAGATAAAATGTTAAATTGGGTAACTGCGGCCTACTTGAACCCAACAGCAGGAGTCCGGGCTAATGGGGTAATGTCCAAGACCTTTCCAATTACAAACGGAACCCGTCAAGGCTGTCCACTATCGCCCCTGCTCTTTGCACTATCCCTAGAACCCTTCTTATGTCACGTCAGGCTAAATCCCGACATCTCAGGAGTAGAAATTGACAGGGAACAATTCAAAGTTTCCGCATATGCGGATGACTTGATGTTCTCCCTTACAAAACCCATCACCTCACTCCCTAGCCTTATGAAAGAATTTCACACTTACGGCCAACTAGCTAACCTGAAGATTAACTTCAGCAAATCTGAGGCGATGGGTATAGGAATCCCCCAGAATCAACTTCCACACCTCCAATCCAGCTTCCACTTTAAATGGACATCTTCAGCCCTAAAGTACTTAGGTACGCAAATACCCCCGAAGCTCTCCCAGCTATACAAACTCAACTTTCCACCCCTTTTAAGTAAGGTCAAACAACTACTAGTCAAATGGGGCAGCGGCTTACATTCCTGGTTCGGTCGATGTAGCATCCTCAAAATGTCGGTACTACCTAAATTCTTATATATCATGCAGGCCATCCCAATACGCATCCCTGTAGACTACTTTAACCAGGTGAGAACAGCCTTTACACATTTCCTTTGGGCAGGGAAGAGACCACGCCTACACCGGAGAGTCCTCACAATGCCTAAGCTCAATGGGGGCCTGGCGATGCCAGATCTTCAAACTTACTATAGAGCGACCCACCTGAGTAGACTCATCGATTGGTGCCGACATACAAACACCAAACTATGGACAAGACTTGAGCAGGCACAAAGTGAGATCCCCCTGCACAGGGCTCCATGGTGTCACGCCTCCCTCTCAAAGGAAATCACACGCCACCCGCTAATAGGTAACACATTACGAGTTTGCTCACAATTGATCCATACTTCCCCCCTTTTCTCACGTAACTCACCACTCAGACCCATATTGGGTAATCCACAGTTCCAACCAGGGCTACAAGATAGAAAATTTCTGAAACTGAGAGAAGAGGGTTTGTACCAAGCATCACACTTTAGCACCCTGGGGAGATGGAGGACGCTCTCGGAACTCACTGACTTAGAAGGACAGTTCCGCCTAGATTATCTCAGAGCACTACAGCTACATCACTTCTTAAGTAACATGCCACCACCACAGGAGGCTAACCAAACCCTTACAACCATGGAAACTCACTGCTTAGAGACGGGGGACCTACCTCACGCTCTCTCACTTACCTACAAACTGCTTATAACTCCGCCCGGGGATTATCAGGTACATAGTCTCACCAGATGGGAAAAAGAACTAAATTGCAACTTCACAACCAATAAAAGGCAACAAATCTTAACTTTCACTCACAAATCTTCTATTTGCTCCAAAACCCAGGAAACTAATTATAAAATCCTCACACATTGGTACAGAACACCTGCACTACTTAAAACAATCTTCCCCTCCACGACAGATGTCTGTTGGAGATGCCAGGAAGAAAGGGGTACGCTCATCCATATTTTTTGGTTCTGCTCCCGTATCCAGACCTTTTGGAGAGCAGTACGCCAGATAATCCAAAAATTCACTGATCGCATAGTGCCTCATGACCCGGCTTACTTCCTTTTGCACGCCACCGATATACCCGCCCGAGCCTATAAGAAATCAATTATAAGGCATTTATTGGACGCAGCGAAGGCTTGTATCCCCTCATTCTGGAAATCTACTCAAACACCACCCATAGCCTTTTGGCTTCAAAAAGTTGAGGAAATAAATCAGTTGGAGGACTTAATCCTTACTAGCCTAAATAGACAGGAGAAGTACTCCAAAACCTGGCAGCTCTGGAACATCTTCAAATACTCGGAAGAGGGAAAAACTCTGCTCGGCGGGTAGCTCCATCTCACTCCAGGTGGATAGACATGGAGAACCAAAGTCGCCGGCCCAACTCCATCTCTGTGGGTTGTCACTCTGAACCCTCCCCCCTCATCCCCCCACCCCCCCCTCCTTCCCCTTACCCCTTCCTCTCTCCCCCCACCCTGCCCCCCCTTCTCCCTCCCCTCTACCTCACTCATCTGTTTCTATTCTGACTTTTCTGTGCTACTAATCTACTCTCTCTATCTTTTTAAAATATAAAAAGGACAGAGAATTGTTCACGAAAGGAATATTACATCCCGGAATATCCAAATTCTAAAACAGGGTATATAACTAGATTGTTAACAAGAAACAGATAGCTCCCTTACTTATGACCTCTACAAATAATACATAAGTTACTCACATTAATACTCTGTTATTTATCATACAAGGTTTATAGTAATATTGAACAGCTTATTTTGTTTTTTTTTTTACACCTTCGCATTTCAAAATGTATGTGAATAACTGCCTTCTTTATTGTTACCGCAACTATACCATGTTATGCATATCCCGGTGAACCGGTTTTCTGATACAAATAAATAATTTTGAAAAAAAAAAAAATCAGCGATTAGTGATCAATAATAACATCTAGTTAACATCATTTATTTTACGACAAGAAATATGTTGAACAATGCTATACCTGGCTCAAGCTGGGCTCCTCCACTTCTTCCTAGCTGGAAGGCCCAGGGTGGGCATCTGAAGCCTCAGCTGGGGTGTAAGGAAGCGTGGAAGGTAGGGTTGAGAGGGATTCCCTGACTTCAGTCTGGTCTGCCAGAAAATGAAGTCTGTCATAGTACCACAGCCTGGGTACATAAATGTCATCTGCTGCAGATCCTGATCTCATGGATTTCTGGACCTTAGTATGCTCACGATTATATGTGCTCCTCAGGCCAGCAATTTTTTTTTTTTAAATAGGCGATGTCTGCCATGGGGACCTGCGTCTTCACCAACTCCAGCAGTTTCTCCAGCGCTGCCTGCCTCCTTATTTTGTTATTATAATGCGAGTGTTTGACCTGCCACGGACAGGGCAGCTCCCTGTACTTGTCTATGACTATTGTGAGGAAGCTGTGGTCATTGAACCCATGTATTTTCTCTGCAAGACACAACACAAGACAAACCCTAATGTCAGGCGAAACTCTCTTAATCTTGACCCAATATAGGCCTCAATCTAGAAGCAGTATAGGCCACTGATGCACCATGTTCAAATTGTACCTTCGTTATAACGATCGTTACTTCTGATACACCGTCCTCCACTCACAGATCGTACGTACAACGCTTTATATACACTGCGCATGTGTGGAACTCCGCTCGCCCCTGGCGTTCTTTCTAGTCTATTCTCCGCCCCTTCTCTTTTGGCACAGTGGGTAGTGGGTAGAGAACATGGCAGAGACACAGCAGGTGCATGCAGAGGAGAGCAGCAACAACAAAAGCCTAGAGTCACGAACGTCCCAATCCCGGAGGAGATCTAAGGCCTCAAATATGTCCTTTGAAGAGATGGTGGAGATGGTGGACATCTTCAAGAGGGCCGACTATGATGGGAAGTATGAACCTTACCTAAACCCAAATGTCAGAAAGGCCAAGATCATGACTAAAGTTGTGAAGAGTCTGTGCCGGAATATTGAGGTACGACGATCCAAGGACCAACTGAGGAAACGCTGGTCAGACCTGAAATTGAGGGAGCAGGATCAGTACAGAAGAATCAAGAGAGTTCTTCAAAAAAGTAAGTAGTTGTCGCGCGTTCCTATTATTATTATTATTATTATTATTATTATTATTATTACTTGCATGCTGCTCCATGTGCTTTTCATTACTGTTGTACATTTTAAAATAGCAACTTTCATGTTCATGGGCACAGTAATCGGTCATAGGAAACATTGTTTTTGTTCACCCACTTATAAGATGTTTTTGGCAGATACAGGTTAACTACATTTGTTCAGGCCCATTTGTATTAAAAGAAGTTTGTTGTCTACATGGATTTGTAACTGTTAGACTAGGAGCATATAACCGGTAACAGTTCAGGTGTTCTGATTATGCAAAGAGTTCAAAGAACAAGAGCACATACCATGAGCAGGTCTGAGCAGAGCAGGTCAGCTGGGACTTGTAGTTCCCCGCTGTAGATGAAGGTAGATGCTTGCTGGACCTTGTAGTTCACCGCTGCAGATGAGGATAGATGTTGTCTGGAGCTTGTAGTTCACCGCTGCAGGTGAGGATAGATGTTGTCTGGTGCTTGTAGTTCACTGCTGCAGATGAAGGCACTACAGTAGAATCAGGCAAAGCGTAGTCTAGGCAAGATGGGTCATACACAGGAAGATCAGAGTCCAAACGGTACCGAATCAGAAGCAAGCAAACAGGGTCAAATGAGCCGAGTCATACACGAAATACACAGAGCAGATATCAGCTGGATCAAACACAAGGTAAACTCTAACACGAGCACTGATTGAATGCTGATACAAGTGATTTAAAGGTGAGCTGGCCAATCACTGTTGTTTCCCAGGCAAAGGCTGTGTCAGGTGAGTTGTGCTGGGTCCTAAAGGGATTCTAGTACTGTCAGTACCCCCCCTTTCTCGAGGGGTTGCTCCTGCACCCCCAGGCTTACTAGGATAACGAAGATGGAACTTCTTCTTAAGTTGGTCAGCATGAAGATCACGAGCTGGGACCCAAGATCGATCCTCTGGGCCAAAACCTTTACAATGAACGAGATATTGTAAGGAATTGCGCACTCGTCTGGAATCAAGAATAAATGCCACTTCATATTCCTGACTGTCCAACACATCCACAGGTTCTGGTTCATTTACTTGGAGGCTGGAATGAACAGGTTTCAACAATGAAACATGAAAGACATTTGGAATGCGCATAGATGGGGGAGTTTTAATCTATAGGATACAGGATTAACAATCTCTGAAATTTCATAGGGCCCGATGAATTTTGGGACAAGTTTTTTAGATGGAACATGCAGGGACAGATTCCTAGATGATAGCCACACTTTATCACCAACTTTATATCCTGGTGCCTTTGAGCGCCTCTTGTCAGCCACTTTCTTAAAAGCCTGCACAGAGCGAGAAATAGCATGATTAACATCGGACCAGATTTTGGAGAAATTTTCAATTGTGGTGTTGGCGTCTGGCACATCAGAGGGTGGAAGATCAAAGGAGCACACTCGAGGATGCAACCCGTAAACACAGAAGGAGAGGTCCTTGTAGATGTGCTAGCACAATTATTAAAGGCAAACTCTGCCCATGGCAGGACGTTGACCCACTCCACCTCATCATTGGCCATCAGACAATGTACCATCTTCTCTAGAGTCTGATTAGTCATTTCTGTTTGGCTGTTTGTCTCAGGATGATATGCTGAAGAATATGATAACTTAATCCCCAGCTGAGAGCAAAGGGCCTTCCAAAACTGAGCTATAAACTGAGAGCCAAGGTCTGAGACAATGTTAATTGGTGCCCCATGGAGCCTGAAAACATGTTTAATAAATAAAGATGCCAGTTCTTTAGCAGATGGAAGTTTCGGAAGCGGAACAAAGTGGGCCATTTTACTGAACCTGTCTACCACCACCCAGATCGTGGAACATCCCTGGGACGGAGGCAAGTCAGTGATAAAGTCCATAGATAAATGGGTCCAGGGACAGGTAGGTATTGGTAGAGGACGTAGGAGACCGGGCGGCTTAGAGGTACTGCTCTTGCTTCTGGCACAAACGTCACAGGCCTGGACGAAGGCTAACACATCCTGCCTAATTGATGGCCACCAGAGGTTGCGAGAGATAATCTCAAAAGTTTGTCTAAACCCCGGATGTGCTACAGGTTTTGATGCATGTACCTGCTGCAATACCTGCAAATGAAGAGCCAGAGGGAGTGGAGGGAAGGGCTTCAGCCTGTGCAGGTAACAAGGCCTCAGAGATGTCAGTCTGAGTGAAAGCCAAAATCCTATTCTCAGAGATAATGGGTTGTGGAGGACGCGGAGGAGGAGACTCTGATAAAAAGCTGCGAGACAAGGCGTCAGCCTTAATGTTTTTTGGCCCTGGTAAATATGAAATTGTGAGGTCAAATCTGGAGAAGAACAATGACCACCTGGCTTGATGTGAGTTCAGTCTTTTAGCAGAACAGATGTATTCAAGGTTTTTGTGGTCAGTCAGAACTATGAATGGATAGCGAGCTCCCTCCAGCCAATGTCTCCATTCCTCCAAAGCGAGCTTTATGGCTAGAAGTTCTCTGTTGCCTATATCATAATTGCGCTCTGCTGGGGAATATTTACGAGACAAGAAGGCACAGGGGTGGATGGCAGCATTTACAGGATCCTTTTGTGAGCAAAGCGCCCCCACCCATACTTCAGATGCATCTACCTCCACAATAAAAGGTAGCTCAGGAACAGGATGGCTTAGGATTGGTGCAGAAGTAAAGGCTTTCTTTAACTGAGTGAAGGCTGCCTGGTCTTCAGTAGTCCATTTAAAGGTAGTCGGAGTCTTCCTGGTGAGAGGTGATAGGATGTGCAATGGTGGCAAAGTTCTTAATGAATTTTCGATAGAAATTTGCAAAGCCCAGGAAGCGCTGAACTGCCTTCAGGTCTGAAGGTGGTGCCCAGTCTAAAATTGCTTGAATCTTGGCTGGATCCATGGTGAGGCCTGTGTCAGAAATTAGGTAGCCTAGGAAAGGTACTTGTTTAACATGAAATGAACATTTTTCAGGCTTTACAAAAAGGGAGTGAGTCTTTAATCGGGCCAATACCGAGCAGACATGCTTCTGATGTGTTTCAAGATTGGGAGAATATATCAAAATGTCATCTAAATATACAAGCATGAAGCGACCCAACATGTCACGGAAAATGTCATTCATAAAGTTCTGAAAGACAGCTGGTGCATTTCTGAGACCGAAAGGCATGACAAGACATTCGTAATGACCATCCTTGGTGTTAAAGGCTGTCTTCCACTCATCACCTGCACAGATGCGCAACAGATTATAGGCTCCCCTTAAGTCCAGTTTAGAGAAGATTTTGGCTCCCTGGATTTGAGGGAACAATTCTGTGATGAGAGGAAGAGGATACCGATTGGGAACAGTTATTTTATTTAGACCTCTGTAATCAACACAAAGTCTCAGTCCCCCATCCTTCTTTGGGACAAAGAAGCATCCTGCTCCTGCGGGAGAAGTGGAGGGATGGATGAAACCCTTAGCTAGGTTTTCCTGGATGTATTCTTGCAAGGCAAGATTCTCTGGCTCAGACAGTGGAAAGACTCTCCCTCGAGGAGGTGTAGTGTCAGGCAAGAGGTCAATGGGACAATCATAACTGCGATGAGGAGGTAAAGTGTCAGCAATCCCTTTAGAAAACACATCCCAAAAGTCCTTATAACAAAGTGGAATCTGTTCCATTCCCACTTGACAGGTAGCAAGTCGAACAGGGTGCTGGATGCAGTTCTTTTTACACTGATTGGACCAAGCCAGAATATTTCCTGTTCGCCAGTCAATTACAGGATTGTGCTTCTGAAGCCAAGCAAGGCCTAGGATTAAAGGAGTGGATCGAGAGTCAATGAAAAGACATGAAATCTTCTCCCAATGCAAAGCCCCCAATTGTAACTGGAAAGGGTTGGTGGATTGGAGTACTAGATCTTGTGAGAGAGGCCGATTATCCACGGAAATCAGGCAAACTGGGTAATCTAGAGCATGAGTTTCCAGGGACAAAGAGGTAATCAGAGTCTTATCAATTAAATTCTCAGCAGCTCCAGAATCTACCAAGGCCAGCAGTTCATGAGCCCCTGTTCCAAAGTGAATGACAGCGGGTAAAAGAATAGGATTGTCCCCCTGGGGAGGTGAGAGCAGACCTAAGGTAACCTCCCCACAATTACCTAGGTCCTGGAGTTTCCTGGACGTGTAGGGCACGAACGGAGCATATGACCCTTGAGGCCACAATACAAACAGTCCCATGTTACGCCGCCGCGTGTGTTCCTGGGAAGATAACCGGGTGGAGCCTAACTGCATAGGTTTTTCCTCAGATTTGGCACTGGAGGTGGAATAGTCAGGTGGCAAGAGAGGTATATAGTTTGCCACAGCTGTAGTTTGTTCTCGTCTCCTCTCTCGCTGGCGGCGGTCAATTATAATGGCTAGACTCATAGCCTCCTCCATTGAGGCTGGGTAGGAGAAGTTGACCAGAGCATCCTTAACTGCATCTGCAAGGCCCATTCTAAACTGGCTGCGGAGAGCTGCATCATTCCAGCCAGATTCCGGGGCCCACCTGCGAAACTCTGAGCAATACATTTCAGCTGTGGTAGTTCCTTGCTTTAAGTTACGCAGGCTTGATTCTGTCGTAGCAGCACGATCTGGATCATCATATAGCAACCCTAGGGCTTCAAAGAAGGCATCTACTGTTAGCAAGGCTGGATGGTTTGGCTCCAGGTTAAAGGCCCAAGCCTGGGGGTCACCCTGTAGTAGAGAGATAATGATTTGAAGCCTCTGAGTTTCAGGGCCAGACGAGGATGGCCTTAATTTGAAATATAATTTGCAGCTGTTTTTAAAGTTGCAAAACCCTTTACGGTCACCAGAAAACCGGTTAGGCAAAGGAATTTTTGGTTCAGATGGAGTTTTTGTAGCGGTGGTAGTAGAAGGAGATTGCACCTTGGTGAGCTCTGTGGCCATTTCCTGAACTTGATGGGATAAGCGGCAAAGTTCTTGTGCAAACAACTGAGCCTGCTCAGGATCCATGATAGGTTTCCCTTATTATGTATGGCTCGTGTTAATGTCAGACTAGGAGCATATAACAGGTAACAGTTCAGGTGTTCTGATTATGCAAAGAGTTCAAAGAACAAGATGGAAAATTGGTGACTCGCGCTAAACAAACAGTGTATATGGCTGGAAGGTAATCCCAACCTAAATGAACACCTAATACAGAATAAAAATGTGATAATATGTGACAAACCACACTATGCAAAATATAAGGAAGTGATCGAACCTCCCTTAAGCAAATAAAAAAGGATATATGCACTGATATATCAAAATTGGTGCAAACAAATCACAAAAGGTTACAGTGTATGATATAAACAAAATGAAAAATTAAAATTAGTGAAAAATTAGTCCATATACAAAAACACCCAAAAGTGATAAAATAATCTGCCGCTGGGAGAGCGAAGAGAGAGAGCAGAGCGCACAAAGGGCTTATCCTGAGCGGACGTTTTGAGCGCTGCATCCCGCCCCAGATGATACCACTCTGCTGAGGGCCAAGTCTTTTTCCCTGTGGATCCATCCATCTGTACCACAGTCCCTGATGTCCTAATCCAGCTTCCATCTTGGCTCCTTGGTGTTCCGGAGTAGCAGGATTCCACAGCCCATTTAGACCCTCTGTAACGGGGGTCATGGGGTTCTGGTAAGCGGCCAGGCACTTTATCTATGGTGGTGGACCCATACATCTAGGATTCCATACAATTGGACAATCTTGGATTATTTTATCACTTTTGGGTGTTTTTGTATATGGACTAATTTTTCACTAATTTTAATTTTTCATTTTGTTTATATCATACACTGTAACCTTTTTTGTGATTTTTTTTTTTTTTTTTTGCACCAATTTTGATATATCAGTGCATATATCCTTTATATTTGCTTAAGGGGGGTTCGATCACTTCCTTATATTTTGCATAGTGTGGTTTGTCACATATTATCACATTTTTATTCTGTATTTGGTTTTCATTTAGGTTGGAATTACCTTCCAGCCATATACACTGTTGTTTGTTTAGCGCGAGTCACCAATTTTCCATTTTCACGTTGTGTGTTTGTGTCACATATAGGGCATTGCAGCATTCATTATTTTCTTTTGATGTGCAGTTATTTTTCACTTTTCCTTGTTTCAAAGAACAAGAGCACATACCATGAGCAGGTCTGAGCAGAGCAGGTCAGCTGGGACTTGTAGTTCACCGCTGTAGATAAGGATAGATGTTGTCTGGAGCTTGTAGTTCACCGCTGCAGATGAAGGTACTACAGTAGAATCAGGCAAAGCGTAGTCTAGGCAAGCTGGGTCATACACAGGAAGATCAGAGTCCAAACGGTACCGAATCAGAAGCAAGCAAACAGGGTCAAACGAGCCGGGTCATACACGAAATACACAGAGCAGATATCAGCTGGATCAAACACAAGGTAAACTCTAACACGAGCACTGATTGAATGCTGATGCAAGTTATTTAAAGGTGAGCTAGCCAATCACTGTTGTTTCCCAGGCAAAGGCTGTGTCAGGTGAGTTGTGCTGGGTCCTAAAGGGATTCTAGTACTGACAGTAACTAGAATGAAATGGAAACTTGATTCATTGTAAGGAGAGGACACTCAGCAGCTGTTTACACATCTGGATGCAGGAGCACTAGTGTGGGACACCAGAACAACCTTTTTAGGGTGTCCCACACAGGTGCTCCAGTGGGTACTAGGGGTGTCTCCATGTGTGAAAATTGTACAAAAAAGGTAAGTATTCCAACTTTAGAAAGGAAATAAAAAATTCTTTAGCTTGGAACTCTGCCAAAACAGACAATTGTACGAAACTTCCAAGCATTTTCATATTCCTATTTCTGCCCTCAAATATCTGTGTGCTAAGTATACTTTTCTTTTAATTACAAAGGGGAGAAAAGACTCGGGACATCAGAGGTCACCAGGGACCCCCCACCTCTGAAAGAAGGGGAAATCCCAAAACCACAAGCAGAGGATGAGAAGGGAGAGGTTTATGAAGTGGCCGAAATAGTGACCACAACGGGTGAGTGTCTGAAACCACAGCTTCAGTTAATACAGGGGGTCCCCGACTTACGAACATCCGAGTTGCGAACAACCCCTACTTACGAACGGGGCCCGAATGACGTCACTGCTGGCCGAATCTTCCTCTCCTGAGCCTTTCCTCTGTTCCTGGCTTGGCTGCGGGTCCCCTTCGTCCTCCTGCCTGCCCATCCACAGGCCTGGTATGGTCCGGTGGCCTGCCAGGCCGCTAAAACTGCCCGTCGTGGCCGAGGCCTTGTGCGGCCTACGAAGCCTCCAGGATCCCCGGTCTTTCCTACGCCGCTGCCCCGCGAGGGTGCACCGCGGCCGGCCACCCGGCCGGCCGGCCTGCCTGCCTGGCCTCTGATGGCTGCTTTCAACATCCATCTCCCTGCTGTGCCATACAGTGTACCTCTCTCTGCTGTCTCCTGTCGCTGCCGCCATGAAAATAGTGAGAGGGGAGAGCTGTGCTCAGCTGCGCTCCTGGACTCCTGTTTTGGAGGTGACAGGGTCAATAAAGAGAACCTGTCACCTCCAATTGCTATCACACAGGGAATTGTTTCCTCCTGTGTGATAGCAATAAAGTTAAGTGAAAAAAAAATTGATAAAAAAAATAAAAATAAGAAATACAGTAATAATTAAATTAATAAAATAAAAAAAATAATTAAAAAAAGTAAAGAATAAGAAAAATAATATTAAAAATAAGAAAATTATACAAAAATAAAAAAAGTAAACGACAAGCTACAAATAAATACAAATAAAAAAAAGTGATTAAAAAGTAAAAAAATAAAAGAAACAAAACATATTTGAACTAACCATGCCGCCCCTGCCATCCGGTTGCCTTTCTCTGTTGATTTGGGTTTACATCCTGTCTCTGAGACTAGATTTGCACTTTAAAAAGGTACTGTTCCGACTTACAAACAAATTCGACTTAAGAACAAACCTACAGTCCCTATCCTGTTCATAACCCGGGGACACCTGTAGATGGATGCCTGTATATTTATAATATATGGTGTGTTTTTTTTATTTATTTTTGGGTGATGTGGATATTGTGGAAGAAGAATCTCATTTCACAAGTGAAAGTGCCCAGATCCTTATCGGGGAGATAATAGGGTGCAATCGTGATTTAGAAAAGATAACGGAAAACATCAATGATGTTCAACAAAAAATGAAGAACATCATTGATGTTTTAGGCAGAATATAAAACACACCAAAATTGTACTGTTTTATTGTGTATTTTTGCTTTGAAAAACAAGTTTTAAAGTATTTTAAAAGTCAAATTTTGAAGATGCACACAGTGTGTCAACATGTGCTATCTGCCATCAGAGGATATCAATGTATGCGTTTTGTGGGTGCAACCCCTTCCTCGCAACTGAAGTAGGTGAGAGGAAGGGGTTGCACCCCCAAAACACGTCCATTGATCACCCATGATGGGAGCTAGCGCATGTTGACATTAGGCAAGGGATCAGGAGGTAAATCTCCATTTTGAATCCCAATTTGTGTGCATCTTCAAAATTTGGCTTTTACAGGGGTGACATCACCCTATCTGATGAAGGCAAGATCAACACAGTTTAGACATACTAATGTCTGATATTGCCTTCACTTTGTCAAAGTTGAACTTTGTAAGTTCCTGAGTTGTGTATGTTCTGTTTGGAAACATGCCTGTTGAACCAAAAAAAGGCTATTTCTAATTTGACCAAAAAAAAAATGTTATACAACAAAGATGTTGGTTTGTTCAAAAACCCTTTTCTAAAGCACATGTGAATGTGCTTTTGAGTAAAATGTTTTCTACTCAACAATGTGTGGCTTCTTATTTCAATGCTCAAAAGCATTTTTTTTTGTAGTAAGTTGGTGTTTACAGTTACAATGGAGGCTATTTACTAAAGGCAAATCCACTTTGCACTACAAGTGCACTTTCATTGCAGTTTCAGTGCACTTTTGCAGTGCACTTGGAGTGCAAAGTTGATTTTCCTTTAGTAAATAACTCCCACAGTGCTTTTTAATTTGCCACAATTACGCTATTTTCCTGACTACCAAAAAATCACGAAAGAAACACAAGCCGTAAATACAAGCAAATATTATTTCTGTTTATCCAAAATAGATTTATTTTTAAAATGTTTCTTGATTGTGTGGCATATCAGTGGCCCATCTCTGCAGGCAGCCCTACATTTTTATAGAATGCTTTGGTGCACACTCCGGGCTGAACGTTAACTGGGATAAATGCCAGATTCTACCCAAAGATCCATTCACCACCTTTGCTTTCCAGGCCTCATTATCCCTTTCAAGGGTGAGCAACATTCAATATTTGGGTGTCCGTGTTACCCGCACTCCTGTTGATTATATAGGCCTTAATGTAGAACCCCTATATACCACTTACCGACCGACTAACTGGGAATTTACGCCATTACTTTGACGTAAAATACCGGGGTGATGGCTGCAGCTAGATACCATAACCCTGGTATTTTCTTTTCCCTTAGGTGGTCAGATAAAAGTGGTCCCTTTTGTCACTTGTAGAAGCAGCGGGAGAGGTGCCCCCCTCCCCCACTGCTTCCTGGTGGTTCCCAGGCTTACTTTACCGATCGATGAGCCAGGGAACCATCCGGTGCAGGCAGTGGCTTGCCATAGAGATAAGCGATGGCAAGATGGCCACCGCTCATCTCTATGCCCTTGGAGGACTGGTGCAACGTCTTAACATCACTTCCGGTTCAGTGTAAAAATTTAAAAAATTTATAAAAATACTTTTAAAAAAATGGTTTTGACCAGGCCATTGTTTGCGATATGGCACTGTTACTTTAACTGACAATTGTGTGGTGGTGCGACACTGTACCCAAACAATTTTTATGTCCTTTTTTCCCCACAAATAGAGCTTTCTTTTGGTGGTATTTGATTACCTCTGCAGATTTTATTTACTGTGCTATAAACAAAAAAAGACCAACAATTTTGAAAAAAAAACAATATTTTTACTTTCTGCTATACATATCCAATAAAAAAAATGAAAAAAAAAAATCTAATTTCTTCATTAATTTAGGCCAATATGTATTCTGCTACATGTTTTTTGCTTAAAAAAATCCCAATAAAAGTATATTAATTGGTTTGCACAAAAGTTATAGCGCCTACAAATTATGGATTTTTTTTTTTTTTTACTAGTATTAGCAGTGATCAGCGACTTACTGTGACAGGACTGCGATTTTGCAGCGGAGAGTCGGGACACTAACTTACAAATTTGACGGAACACTAACTGACACATTTGACACGTTTTGGGAACCAGTGACACTAACTAATACAGTAATAAGTGCTAAAAAGTATGCAATGACACTGGCAGGGAAGGGATTAACATCAGGGGTGATTAGTGGGTTAAATGTCTGCCTGACCAGTGCTTTACTATTGTGGGGGAGGGAGGTGCTTGTACTAGGAGAAGGCATGGATCAGTGTCTCTGCTTAGCAGAGACACAGGATCCATGTCTTTTGTACTGACAGAATGGCGATCTGCCTAGTTTACATAGGGATACCGCCGTTTTGTCAGTGTACCGAAGTATAGGTGGGTGCCGGCAGACATTGAGTCCTCCTTACCCACCAATCGGCTCCCCCGAGAAATGCAGGATCATGTACTAGGTACGTGATCCTGCGCAGGAGAGCCACCTTGCCGCCGTATATTTACAGTATATGGTCAGCAAGCCGTTAAAGCGCCCCCTGTCCCCATGTGCTTGCTTGCAGCGCATACGTAAGTCGTGCCCACATATGTAAACGGTGTTTGCACCACACATGTGAGGTATTGCCATGAATGTCTGAGTGAGGGCAATAAGTTTAGCACTAGACCTCCTCTGTAACTCTAAACTGGTAACCTGTAGACAATTTTTAAAGCATCGCCTATAGAGATTTTTAAATACTGAAGTTTGGCGCCATTCCACGAGCGCACGTAATTTTAAAGCATGAAATGTTAGGTATCTATTTACTTAGCATAACATCATCTTTCATATTATCCCAAAAAAATTGGGGTATATATTATGGGGTTTTTTTTGTAAAAAAAAATTGCATTTGAAAAACCGCTGCACAAAAACCATGTGGCATTAAAAATTGCAATGGATAAGAGGGCAGTAAAAAGAAAGAAGCGCCAGGCCAATCCTAGTGCAGCATTATTTTATTTTAAAAAAAAGCAAGGTAATGACAGTATAAAATGCACTCACATAGTGCTCAGTAGGGAGGACGCCGGTGCTCAAGGTCCCTCGAGGCTTCAGCTCCCCGCTAACATACGGCGCTAATGGCTCTACATCTATGAAATTCACCGGGGGTTCTGTTCCCATGCTGGACGTGGCAAGCCCCCACCCACTGAGCACTATGTGAGTGCATTTTTTACTGTTATAACTTTGCTTTTTTATAATAAAACAAACTAATGCTGCACTAGGATTGGCCTGGCGCTTCTCTTTCATTTTCCTGCCCGCTTATATCTCACAGTCTCCGAGTTCCCAGCCCACGCCTGAATCAGCCGCTCTACCTTCTGCAGCATTTACACCAGAGACTTACTTAAAGGGGTTCACCCCCCAGAACATTCTATCAAGATGTACTTTCTTTCTTTCATTGATAACTGTTATTCACATAATTTATTCTTTTCATTTCGCTTTTATATCACTAACCAGACTCGTGTGTTTATTCGCCACTCTTACAACTATTAGGTTTTTAGCAAGTTTCACACTAGCTTTGTGTGTTTTTTTTTTTTTTTTAATCAGACTCAGCCATGGGCTCGTCTCCTGGGTGTCATGGGAAGGATAAATCTTGTGAAAATGATCCTACTACCAAAGATTATATATAAACTGTGGCACGCTCCAGTCTATAGCTGAAAACACACTGTACAATCTTCTTTAGACTTTTTTCCTTTAGATTTACCAAAACCATATAATATGAGATCAAACCTAAATAATTTTAATTTCTAAACAATCTTTTAGCTTTACTCTCCCTTAAATTCTTTAAAACTACTGTATGGACTCAAGCCTTTGTTCAACACCTTTTTCCGGGGTACTAGCTGCCACGAGCTGTTCTGGAGGACCATGAAAATCTCCACGTCCCTGGAGTTAACAGCCTTGCCTGACCTTAACTTGTTCTACCTGGCAGCCCAGCTTTCTCCACTTTTCCATCTTGATAAGACAGGCAAATAGCTTTATTTGTCACTTGTATGTACACCTGCAACCCACTTCGCCTTTTACCCACTATAGGTTATAATGCGGGGGGAAGGGGAGCCCAGGAGACCTATGACCAATTCAGTATGGTTTATCACCACCAGAGGATTTTAGAGCTGGCCATGTGTAAACTTGGGGCCCCTACCTTACATGCCCATATACCCCTTTGGTGCAACAACCAGCTACCTGAACTGATGATACCAGACTGCTCCTTCGGGGCATACAGAGGCATTCTTTATTATTTATTTACACCGAGTATTTACTAGGGCTGGCCCAGGGCATTTCAAGAGCTTAAGGATTCTTCCTTCCAGACTTTATGTTTTTCCGCTATCTTCAATTGAGACATGCCTTGAACACTGAGTTCCTGTCCTGGGGTTCCCAAAGAACTGAATAGCCTCCCTGTGTTAGAAGAAGTCTTTAGCTCTGACCCTAAAAAAATGACATCTCATTTTACAATAGCCTCTTTACACCCTCTGCCACTAGGCTCACCTACCGTGTTAAAACGTGATGGGAGCTGAATGTCGGAGACTTGGAGAATGGAGATTGGGAGGAGGTACTAGACAGCTGCATATTGGTCTCCCCCAAATTACTGACTCACCCTACTGTGAATTTTGCATAGGGCCTATCTGACCCTTATACGTGTGGCAAGATATTGCCACTCCTCTAGCCCCCAGTGCCCTAGGTGCCCTGACTCCAATGGTAAATTCTTAATTTGCTATGGGCTTGTCCAGCTCTCCAGAGCTTCTGGCTTCAGATGCAATTCCTACATGACCAAACTGGTTTGCCTCTGATGCTAGATCCTAAATGATGCCTTTTAGGATTATTTCCTGATGCTGACAAGTATATGACACTATTCTTACATGAAGTACTCTTTACCACTAGAGAACTGATTGTTTGCTCTTAGATGCAGGTGCCACCTCCTACATTTCAATGATGGGTCAGGGAAGTCAAACTTACATGAGCCTCTCATATGAAAAAGTAGCAGGATTGATACAGGGATCAATGATTGGACCATTCTGATACCTGTACCTGAAAATTCCCTTGGTCAATTGGGTATTTTCCCAAACTCAGGTTGAGACATGACCGTTATTCATGTTTGGGGCCTGCAATATATGTGAACCCTTGCTAGACTCTGTATAATGTATTTGGGTTCTCGTGCTCTAATGTACTTCCGCACCTTGTATAATCTTTTCTGACTGGTTATGTGTATCAAAAATATGGGATACAATCAGCGTAAATAAACAAATTAGATTAATAATGCAGCTGAACACTAAAAGATCATCACATAATCCAAAGCGGTATATTAGAAAGGAGTGCAGCACAAAAAACAGTTCAATAAAACATACATTTGTAAATATAGTAAAGTCCAATATTGTTCCAATAAAATAGAGGAGAACCAGAAGTCCCAGATAACACTGAAGAAATCCACGTGATAAAGGACAAAAACTGGTGACTTCCCTCCACCTCCAGAGCACTCGCTTCGCTCACCTCAGGATGTGGACCACTGAACTTAAAGATGGTCAAGAACGCATGTCCCATATGGGTATAGATCATCCGTGAAGGGTCCAAGACCTCCAACCGATTTTCCCAGGGGTATGTGTGGTGAGAAAGAAAGCAGATCTAATGCCGCGTACACACGGTCGGACTTTTCAACCGGACTTGTCTGACGGACGCCGATGGACCAAATCCGGCGGGCAATCCGATCGTGTGTGGGCTTCACCAGACCTTCAGCGGACTTTTCCAGTTGCAAATCTGACGGACTTTAGATTTGGAACATGCTTCAAATCTTTACGTCGTAACTCCGCCGGACCCAGAAATCCGCTCGTCTGTATGCTAGTCCGACAGACAAAAACCGACGCTAGGGCAGCTAATGGCTACTGGCTATCAACTTCCTTATTTTAGTCCGGTGTACGTCATCACGTACGAATCCGTTGGACTTTGGTGTGATCGTGTGTAGGCAAGTCCGGTCGTTAAAAAAGTCTGTTGAAAATCCGCCAAAAGTCAGTCGAAAGTCTGTCGAAAGTCTGTAGGACGGGCTGTCGGACTTTTGTAGCTGAAAAGTCCGACCGTGTGTACGCGGCATTAGTGCTCACTGGCGAACTAGTTTGAAAAGCTTTAATGATAAAATGCTACTCACAAACAGACTTTACTATGGATATTTGTCTTTCAAAGTTGGAGTCCACTTTTGAAGTGCTTATATGTATACTTCAAGTTAAAAAAAAAACTGTGGTTGTTTCGTGGTAAAAGATAAAATATCATAAAATAACAGTTACACACATACAAACCTTTGATTGCATGAATAATTTTATTTTATTCTATTTAAAAATGATTAAAATATATATATATAATATTACACACAATATTATCAAAAGTATTGGGATTCCTGCCTTTACATGCACATGAATTTTGATGGCATCCCAGTCTCAGTCCGTAGGGTTCAACACTGAGTTGGCCCACCCTTTGCATCTATAACAGCTTCAACTCTGCTGGCAAGGCTGTCCATAAGGTTTAGGAGGAGGAACTTGACTGGCCTGCACAATCGTCAAACATTCCCATAGACACACTCCTAAACTTTGTGGACAGCCTTCAAAGAAAAGTTGAAGCTGTTATAGTTGCAAAGAGTGGGCCAACTCAATATTGAAGCCTATGGACTAAGACTGGAGTGCCATTAAAGGTCATGTGCATGTAAAGGCAGGTGTCCCAATACTTTTGTATATATATATATATATATATATATATATATATATATATATATATATATATGCGCAATTATCCTTTATAGGCTTCATGAAAACAGCTTGAAACTCATTGAAAGCCCTTCAAATGCTCTAAGATAGGAGCTTGCAGTACTCGTTGTACAAGCTGAATTAGATCTTCACAAGACATTGTAATTGGAGATCTGGACCAAAAAAAAACTCTATGGCACCTAAGGCAAGAATTGTCTCTTTTCTGTATGTTCTTCATTTTGTTGTGTCCTTTATACTACGACAAATGTACCCATTTCCAGTATGTTCATTTATTTTTTTACTTTAAAGATTTTTTTATTGAGTTATCAAGAATAACAAAATAGAGATAACATAAAGCATTTCTATTGAAATACAAGTAACATTTAAATTGACATAATGTCATATGAAGGACATATGAAAAAGGCACCTCATAAGAAAAACTTGGACATTACTGATAAGTATATGTAAACTACCGTGTTTACCCCAATGGGAGCAAACTGTAAACGGAGTACAGTATTGCGTTAAAAAAAATGAAGATTAAGTCCAGTATGTTAATTTCAATAATCAAAATAACTTTCAGGCCCCAAGAGCAAGATATTTATTTCCCCACCTCAAAACACATTGTTAAAGGAAAGAGCATGTGACACACCTACTGCTGATACAATTATTTAATGAGGACATACATTTTTACAGTAAGTTTAGCTATACTCCACCCTCTTCTTCACTAAAAATGCTACTGGAATACTTACCTTTCTCAAGCCCCAGGGTCCTTCCAGGTTCCCTTTTGGTTCTGCTGCCAAGATTGAGTTTTGACAAGTGGGATATGTGTTTTGGCAGAGCTACTGATTGGTTGCCTCTGCCCAAACAGTCAATCATTCCCGCATGAGGATCACAACCTCTACCATGAATGCAACCAGAGGGTGGTAGGAAAGAATTTGGTGAAGGTATTCTAGTTGGGCTTTTATCACTTTGAGGCCACAAAATGGGCTCCTTGAGACCTTTGCTTCTTAATAAGCTTTGCTCATTCTTGCCCTTCCTGTAAAATAAATTCTACTCTGCCCTAAGAACATCATTATTAGAATTGAATGATCCTAGGAGGACCCTACTAATGACTCATGAGATGAGTGAGGTCTACTGAGGCAGGTTGTGAGTCCAGAGAACTTGTGTTGCGTTCAGTAACTTTCAACAATCTGATAATGCATCAAACCTCATTTGCAGGTTGGGTAAATGCTTCGTCTGGGTCATTTTCCATGTCAGTCCCCAATTTTGAGAGATTAGACCATTGAACAGACCACAGATACGTGACATGTGTAAAGAGTGTAACAGTAATAGTTAGCTTTGAGGTTAAGGCTGACCAGCTAACATTTTGAGAAATGCATTCTTCCCTGCAAAAATACGCTATAGGTCAGACATTTATTTTCTGTCATCTCTGTGTCCACATATTAAGCTCGTGCAAATGTCAATGGGTATAAGCAAGAAGCAGTGACTAATAGCAAACAAGTGGGTTTCATCTTTTAAGTGGTGCTTTAACCAAACCGCTAAATACACTTATATACTTTAGAAATGTATGCAGAGTATGCAAACTGGTTTATCTACCAGAATATTTGTAATTTTGTCCAACTTAAACACTAAAAATCCAATTTGTTAACGTAATGACTAAAGCAAAATACTTTTTTTATATATACTGTACCCTTGTTGGGCAAATGTGTGTGGGCATCCCAGGCTCCAAATGGTTGAATTAAGGTGATTCTTTTGAAGGGTGCCGGTAATACTACAACATACAAAGACATTGTAGACAACTACATGGAAGTTTGGTGACGGCCCTTTTCTGATCCAACCTAATTGTGTCCATGATTTCAAAGCCAGCTCCAAAAAATCATCAGAGCTTCCCCTCATTTCAGATCTTCCCCTCAGATCTACAGCGACTGCACTTCCAAGTGCACTCGTAGTGCAAAGTGGATTTGCCTTTAGTAAGTCAACCCCATGGTGTTGTACAGTATTTTAAAATAACATTTTATTCTCAAACAAAAACTTATATGAAAAAGATGAAAAATGGCACAGGAAAAACTCAAAGGGGCATCAGAAGCAAGAAGCTCAGCTGTGACCAGAAGTGACATCACCCGGTTTCTCCTGACGTGTTGCGTCACAGATCACGTTACTTCCTCAGGGCTCTTTTTGCATGTATTTTTACCCTTACTACATTGGGTATCTGCACTCATAACCCATTAGGGTCATTTATAAAATTGCTATTTATATGTTGCCTGTTTGCACAACTTTTTAGTGTGTTACTGTATATACTCGCGTATAAGCCGAGTTTTTCAGCACATTTTTTTGTGCTGAAAATGCCCCCTCGGCTTATACTCGAGTCAAGCATTTTTCTGCAGCAGAGAATGACATTTTCCGAACCGACTTTGGGGTCCCGTATCTCGGGGTCACTTGGTGCTAGGAACCCTAAATTTGTTGTGCAAACCCTGTGGAAAAGTCGGTTCGGAAACTGTCATTCTCTGCTGCAGAAAAGTGCTTGACATTTTCTGAACCAAATTTGGGGCCCCTTATCTTGGGGCCACTTGATGCTAGGAACCCCAGCTTGGATATGTTGTAGTGCTAGTTCCACTGGGGTTGCACATCAAATTTGGGGTTCCTAGCACCAAGTGGCGCCAAATTCGGTAAACTGTGTCCATCTACAGCAATGTCATTTCGGGACCCTTTGGGTCCAGAGACCCCAAATTTTGGCTGCATCTAGGGGGCATCTAGTAACCCTTAAGTACCGAGTTTGAAGTTTGGGTGACCTATAGCTGCAAATGGGCACAGTGAGGCTGCAAATGGACATTGTTGACCCTCTTTTCTACTTACAGTAGCTGCGCATTTCTCACCCTAGGCTTATACTCGAGTCAATAAGTTTTCCCAGTTTTTTGTGGTAAAATTGGATGCCTTGGCTTATATTCGGGTCGGCTTATACTCGAGTATATACGGTAAGCACATTTTTACTGTTGCAGCACAGGGGATCTTGGTTCACTAACCAGTAGGGTTATATAATTTTTTTTTTTTTAATTTTTTTTACACTTTGCATGTTGTAGCGTGTTCAGGACTTTTTTTCTTTAGCAGCACTGGAGATCTGGGTTCAGTACCCAGTAGGGTTATTTGATTTTGAATGTCAAATTTTATCATTTTTATATATTTTTTTGCTGCTTATACAGTATATTTATTTAATTACTTGCTGTTTTGCACATATTGCTTTATTAGTTTGTGATTAATGTCCCTTATTTAGGAATTTTTGGTACTTTTTAGCTATATTTTTCTAGCTATAGCACTGGGGATCTGGGTTCACAATCCAGTAGGGTTATTTAATTTATAATTAATGTGCTGATGTATTTTTTTGTTTCACTTTTTCTGCCGTTTTGCACATATTTGATTTTGTTGTCAACATTGGAGCTCTATGCTCAGGATTTGTTTTAGGAGCTTGATTGAATTATCTCTCTTTCTAAATATCTCCTTCCCGCCGGGCGGCTTCGGCTTTAGGGGGTTATACCGGGATAGTGCGTGCAGTTGCAGGCCTCATCCCGGTACTGTTTTTTAGAGCGGGCGGTCCGCTCATTAGGGATAACAACCGATGCTGCTAAAAGCCGCTCGGCTGTTATACCGGAGGAGCAAGAGGGGACACCCCCCCCTCCCGCCACATTCCGCCGCTCTTCCTGGGCCTCCCGTCCCACCGGGAGACCCGAGCAACGATCCTGCACTTCTGCTGACTAGAGTAAGACGAAACGGCTTTGTTCCAGTCTTCTTTCTGACAGTAAGAGTTTTTTATTTATTTTTAAAAATCATAAAATACAAAACAGCGTGAACATAAACAGTACAGTATTTGCCACCAGATCATATCTCAGTGGAATTTATCTATTGCCAGGCATTCGGGGAGTCAGGGTTTCCAAAAGTGAAAAGCAGTCTGTAGTAAAGGATATGTCTATTTTTTACTACAAATATCAAATGGTTCAGTACAAAAAGAGGGGTGCGTGCACTTTATAGAAACAAAGGTAGTCCTAGGTTGTTCCTAGCGTTCTCCTGCTAGAAATATAAAGGGAAGTAGATTATTTCAGGTGGGGGGGAAGGGAAGGAGGGGAGGGAGAGAACGGGGAGGAGGGAAGGAAGGGGAGGAAGAGAGGAGGGGAGGAAGAGAGGAGGGGAGGGGAGGAAGGGGGGGGGGAGATAGGCCAGAGGACGACCCGCAACACTCCCAGCTCTCCATTAGCTTATATATGCAGTACAGTAACAGTTGCCTATGATAGGAATTCACTAGTTTAGGCATCAGACCAGTGTGACCATATTTTTTTCAAATTTTGCCAGGCAGTTCCTACTTTCATATGTAATCTTGTATAATGGAAGGACTTTATTAATTGCACTTCACCATGAGGCAACTGTAGGGAGCTCTGTACCCTTCCATCTCAACAGGATTTTATTTCTAGCATAATAGAGGGCAAAAGTCAAGCATAATTTGGTATATCGGTCACCTTCTACATCCCCGAGATAGCTGAGCAAAAAGACAAGAGGGTCCAGTGTCAGCGTGGCGCCACAAACTTCTGTTAGTACCTCCGCTACCCCTCTCCAGTATGGATGGATCTTGTGACAAGTCCAGACCATATGGAAGAAGGAGCCTCGCTCAGTGGAGCATCTCGTGCACAGTGGGCTGAGAGAGGGGTATATATTGGCCAACCTTTGTGGGGTATAGTATGCCCTATGTAGAAATTTTAATTGCACAAAACGATCTCTGGAAGCTATCATAGAAGGAATAAATGTAGAAACACATTCTTCCCATATGTCTTCGTCTAGATTGGGAATATTTACCCTCCATTTGGCCAGCATATGTGAAGTGTCCATGTCATGGGCCACTGTGAGATACATGTAGAGGGTGGAAAGTTGTTTGAGCAGTAACTCCGATGTAAGAAGTCTCTTAATAGAATCAGAATTCAAAGTGATTGGGCTAGAGAATTGGGAGGTAAGGGCATGTTGGAGCTGCCAGTAACGAAATTGGAAGGAGCAAGGAAGTTTAAATGCTTGTTTTAGTTCTAGAAATGTTAGGATCTTGTCATTTGGCATTACTTGCTTGAGGGTAACAATACCCCTCGTTGCCCATGCCGCCAGGTCAGGTATTGTATTCAAATGGGGAAGAAAGGGATTGCCCCATAGGGGTGTATGAGGGGAGAACTCCATGGGGTCACGATGAGCCGCCCGGGAACATTGCCAAACCCGTATTGTGGTCTTCATAGGTACCGTAACAGCCGGGTGTGCTTTACATCCCCTGAAGACTAGATTAGAAAGGGCCGCATATGAACCAAGGATTGCTGCTTCCAGGGTAACCGCTGGGTTTTGCCTAGGCTGGGAGAACCACCAGCAGACGGTAACCAAAACCGCCGCCCAATAGTACATAAGGAAGTTCGGGAGGGCCAGGCCACCCCCAGACAGGGGAAGATAAAGGGTCCGTCTGGACACTCTAGGAGGTTTACCCGCCCAGACAAAGTCACTCAAAATGCTGTCCAGCCTCAGGAATAAGTCCCGGGGTATATGGACAGGAGTGTGGCGGAAGAAATATAACAGTTTGGGCAAATACACCATTTTAATTAGATTCCCTCTTAAGTGGGAGCTTGCGCCCAGTGGTGCACTGTTTGGTAAGTTTGTCCAACACCGGAAGAATATTACGGTCCAGGTATCTATCTAAGGACAAGGCCACTTTGACGCCCAAATATGTAAACTCTTCAACCCATCGAAGAGGGGTTAGAGTATTGATGCGAGGCAGAGATGGGTGAAGTGGAAAGAGGACCGATTTGTCCCAGTTGATACGGACTCCTGAAAAACGGCTGAAGGTATCAAACTGAGATAAGGCAGCCCTCAGGGACCCGGAGGCATCAGCTAAATAAAGAAGGGAATCATCGGCATAGAGGGACAATTTCTCTTCTAGCGGGCCTACTTTAATACCTCTAATAGCTCGGTCACTTCTAATATGAGCCGCCAGCGGCTCAAGGGCCAAAGCAAACAATGCCGGGGACAGCGGACATCCCTGCCGAGTCCCCCGCTCTAAGAAAAAGAGCTCCGATAGATTACCCCTCCGTGCGTATGCGAGCTCTTGGGTGTGCATACAACATCTGAATCCAGGAGAGAAAGACTGGACCAAAGCCAAATCTAGAAAGGACCCTCCACAGGTAGCCCCACTCGACCGAGTCAAAAGATTTCTCTGCGTCGAGTGAGGCTACCACCCCAGGGTTCCCCGGGTCAGCCACCGCAATATGAGTGTGCAATCTACGGATATTTATATCTGTACCTCTTCCGGGCATGAACCCCGTTTGGTCCGGATGAGTCAGGGCTGTGATAACTTTACTTAAACGGTTGGCAAGGATTTTGGCTAGAACCTTTGCATCAAAATTTAGGAGAGAAATAGGGCGGTAAGATGCGCAGAGGGTAGGGTCCTTCCCCGGCTTCGAGATAAGTACTATAACCGCTTCGCTCATTGAGGCCGGGAGGGCCCCAGTTTTTAAGGCTGAGCCAAAGACCATCTGCAATCTAGGGGCTAGTTCTTCCATGTAAATCTTATAGAACTCTACTGGGAAGCCGTCTGGGCCCGGTGTCTTTCCTGTCTGCATCATTTTGAGGGCTTTTTGTATCTCCTCTAATTGAATGGGGGCGTCTAGAGTATTTGCTGCGGTGGGTGTAAGGACTGGGATGTCAATTTCCCCCAAGTAGTCAGTAAGAGCTTGTTGGTCATATATTACTTGTGTGCTATATAATTGCTGATAGTAATTGGTAAAGCATCGGTTAATTTCCGCTGGGGAGGAATGAAGTATCCCATCCTGGTCCCTAATCTGCGCTATTGCTGTCACCCCGGATTGTTCCCTGGACAGCCAGGCCAAAAGACGACCTGTCTTCTCTCCCTGCTCAAATGCGTTGGGATTGGTATAATAGATTTTTTTGTGTCAGGGAGGTCTGTACCAGTAAGGTTTGTTGGATAAGGGATTGGAGTGTTGTATAATCTCGTGGGTCGCGAGACCAGACATATAGAGCCTCTTGTCTAATCGCCTCAGCCTCAAGTCTAGTAAGCTCTGCCCTATGTAGTCTCCCTATTTTAGCAATAATACATTGGTAATGCCCCCTTGATGAGGCCTTAAAGGCCTCCCAAACAGTGTTATCAGGGGCAGTACCCGGGTTGTCTTCCCAGAATTGCTGCACCGATTCCCGAAACTGAGAGTCCACATCTGCATCGGATATCCAGAATCTGACAACCTCCAGAGTCTATCCGACGGAGTTGCCGTCAGTTCCAGGGATGGCAACAGCGGGGCGTGGTCCGAGATCCCCCGTGGAAGTATGCTGATGTTCCGAACTCTGGGAAGGACAGGGGCCGCCACATAGGCCAGGTCTATACGAGAGAATGATCTATGCGTGGCTGAGTGGCATGTAAAAGCCTTGGTTTGAGGGTTTTTCCATCTCCATACATCCACCAGACCATATGTGTCAGCCCAGTCCGCCAAATCATGGCGAGTAGTACCTCCCACTGAGCTCCTGTCCAACCTAGAGTCCGGAACAAGGTTAAAGTCTCCCATCAACACAACATTATCCGGGGGGAGCCGAGCCAGCCCACCTGAGATTAAATTGAGGATCCTATAGAAAGCTGGGGGGGGCAGATACACGCCCACCAGCACCCATGGCAAGTCATAGATCAGAGCATGTATTAGTACATATCTCCCATCAGGATCCAAAATTAAATCAAGGAGTTTAAAAGGGAGAGTTTTTAGGACCAAAATGCTAACCCCTCTGGCAAAGTTGGAGTAAGTAGAGTGGTAGTGGTGACCTACCCAAGGTCTCTTTAGACTAAGGGTTTTGCTACCAATCAGATGTGTCTCCTGTAACACACAAATATGGGGATTATGCTTTTTAATAAATTGAAACACTAAGGAGCGCTTCAGTGGAGAGTTTAAACCCCGTGTGTTCCAGGAGAGAATATCAAGGTTAGTCATGTATACATTTCAATTACTAAAAAAAACAGGATACACGTTACATGCAAATCCTGGTGCACCGCTGCCATCAAAAGGCACGCCCGAAGTGAACCAGAGCCTGACATCAGATCCAGTATAAAGAGCAAACACAGTACTGTCAAATAGTATAAAACAAAAAACTGGGAGCCAAAAACATGACTCAACATCCCCAATCCTCCCCCCACCCCACCTGACCCCCAAACATGGAGGCAGGTCTGTATCCCAAAACTTGCTACAGCCCAAAGGCTGGTCATAGAGGCAGTGAACTAGAGGCAACCAACCTCTGAGAGTCAAAAATAATTAAGTGTACTTTAAGTTTCGGTAAGGAAGAGGTGGTGTGGATCACCCGGAGCCCCGGGGGCACAAAGCTTGTGGTAGTTGCTGAGTATCCCCGACCCCAGCCGGGATCGAGGTTTGCTGGAAAAATAGCAGGGGAAGGAGGGGGGAGAAGGGGGGAGGAGGGAAACAAAAGGGAGGTAGCTGTTAGGGCCCTATCATGTCCCAAGGAGGATGAGGTGCCATATCTGCATCTATAGTGACATCCCAGCATTAATAAAGGTTCCCATCTTTTCTCCAGCAGTAAACAGCACTAATGAAGGGGATCTATATAGGAGGAAAAATTCAGAGTTGCACACCGAATGTCTCTTCTAACTCTACGCTGGAACTTGAAGATACCTGTGTGCCACTAGAGATATACTTGAGGGGGGGGGAGTGTGGGCTAGGTCCAAAGTCATAAACCCAAAGGGAGTGCTGAACAAATAGCCCTTGGTTACCCTTGATGATGTAATAGGGGGATCCACACAGGCGCCCAGGATCGATCCATCCCCTCTACAAACAAATCCCCTGCAGATTCTCCAGCAGTGTACTCACAATTTCTCAGGGGAAAGTCACCTTCGAATAGTGTCAGCCCATGCAGCCGCTTCTCTGGGAGAGGTGAAGAATTGCACTTTTTCACCGTCCTGTACCCTCAGTTTGGCTGGGAATAGCATGCTATACTTGATCCCTTTCTCTCTCAGCATGGCACGGACATGATCAAAAGACTTCCGCTGTCTCTGTGTCTCTACAGAGTAGTCTGGAAAGATGAGAATTTTTGTGTTTTCATAATGTAGTTCTCCTTGCAAGCGGGCAGAGCGGAGCACGGTATCCCTGTCTCTATAATGCAGGAGTTTGAAAATGAAGGTGCGCGGCGGCGCTCCCTGTGGGCCTCTGCTGGCAGGCATTCGATGGGCGCGTTCAATGGAGAAGTGCGGGGAAAATTGTGCTTTCGGAAGAAGAGTTGGCAGCAGTTTCTCCATAAATCCGACCGGATCTGTCCCCTCTGCACCCTCCGGGAGGCCGAGAACCCCGAGATTATTCCTCCGATTCTGGTTCTCGGCGTCCTCGGCCCTGAATTCAAGTGCTTTTACCTTCGTTTTCAGAATCTGTATGTCCTCATGGTGTTCCCTCTGCACATCTTCTGTGGTGGAGATCCGCCGTTCCACCTCCCCCACTCGCTCCCTGAAACGATCCATGTCTCAGCGAATGAGGGCAGTCTCCTCCTAGACGTGGTCTATCTTGATGGTGAGAGTGGCCTGGCATGTGGAGATAGCGTGCATCAGGGCCTCAAACACCTGGGATCCAGCCTGGATCGCGACATCCGGCGGAGCAGATGTCTGCGTCTCCATGTGGCGAGCCTTAGGAAGAGAAGGCCCGGGCTTCGGCGGCGTTCGTGTATTCTCAGGAACTCGCGGTTTCTGTGCCCCCTTTTTATATCTGCGCATTCCCTGAGTCACAGGGGGGCCCTCAGTGTATTTGGCAGGGAAGTAGGTGCAAAATCCACACCAGGATTTTAGAAGGATATAAGTCCGGAGTGGGAGCTCTGGTACTACACGTCCGCTCCCAGCGCCATCTTGGACACGCCCCCCCAGTCTTCTTTCTGTAAACATGGAAGCTACGTCTCGAAAAAATGACAGTGTTCAGAATCGCCGTTTTTTGTGATCTGAATACTTTGAAGTGCAAAGGAGGAATTTGGGGTGTTTTAGACCCCCGATCCCTCCATAAAGAGTACCTGTCACCGCCTATTACTGTCACAAGGGATGTTTACATTCCTTGTGACAGCAATAAAAGTGATCCATTTTTTTTTTTTTTTAAAGTGACAATGTAAAAAAAAATTAAAAAAATAAGAAAAAATAAAAACATTTTTTTAAAAGCGCCCCCCCCGTCCCCGCGAGCTCGCGCAGCAAAGAAAAAGCACACGTAAATCGTGCCCGCATATGTAAACGGTGTTCAAATCACACATGTTAGGTATCGCCGCGATTGTCAGAGCAAGAGCAATGATTCTAGCACTAGACCTCCTCTGTAACACTAACCTAGTAACTGTTATTTTTTTTAAGTGCCGCCTATGGAGATTTTTACGTACCATAGTTTGTCGCCATTCCACAAGTGTGC
The DNA here is from genome assembly GCA_037953035.1 of Aquarana catesbeiana. Taxonomy (NCBI): domain Eukaryota; kingdom Metazoa; phylum Chordata; class Amphibia; order Anura; family Ranidae; genus Aquarana; species Aquarana catesbeiana. The sequence continues at coordinate 237,215 of JBBHAA010001120.1, forward strand.
GCAATTATAAAGCATGATATGTTGGGTATCTATTTACTCAGTATAACATCATCTTTCACATTATACAAAAAAATTGGTCTAACTTTACTGTTTAGTTTTTTTAATTCATAAAAGTGTCTTTTTTCCTAAAAAATTGCATTTGAAAGACCGCTGCGCAAATACAGTGTGACATAAAATATTGCAACAATCGCTATTTTATTCTCTAGATTCTCTGCTAAAAAAAAAAATATATATATATATATATATATATATATCTATATATATATATATATATAGATATATATATATATATATATATATGTTTAGGGGTTCTAAGTAATTTTCTAGCAAAAAATACAGATTTTAACTTGCAAGCAACAAATGTCAGAAATAGGCTTAGTCATGAAAGGGATATGTAGATTTTTAGCAAAGTGCATGTTTAATACACTGTGTTAATTCTTGCATTATCACAGTTCTCTTAACATTCTCTAACACAGCCGAGTTTCACTCCTGCTTTCAGTTGGTGTGTAGTGTTAACTCCAGGTCTATGATAAGCTGTGTTATCTAGCAGCGTGTTAGCACTCTCTTAAGTCTTGTACACACAATCGTATTGTTAGACAACAAAACTGTGGAATTTTGTCTGAAGGGCGTTGGCTCAAACTTGTCGCCACCCTTTGGGCTCCTTCTGCTAATCTCGTGTTAGTAGAAGTTTGGTGAGTCTTGATTCGCGCTTTTTCAGCCTCGTGCTTGTCAGTTTATTTCTGTTTTTCAGTGCGTGCTTGTCAGGTCGTTTCTGTTTGCAGTGCGTTCTTTTTAGTTTGCTTCTGATTTTCAGTGCGTGCTTGTCAGGTCGTTTCTGATTTTCAGGTCGTGCTTGTCAGGTCCCTTTCTGATTTTCAGTGCGTTCTTGTCAGTTTGTTTCTGAACGGCCATTCGTCTACTAGCCATGTGGCGTTCTCATCTGAGAGATCGTGCTATTGTTGGGCTTGCAGTTATTGCTTTGACCCAAGTCCAGTCCAGGAACAGGGGGAGGAGGAGTTCTTGGACCAAGAATTGGTTGCTTAATCGTGACCAATTCTGTCATATGCCTTTGTTGCGGGCGCTCCAGGAGAATAATCCTGATGATTTCATAAATTATCTCTGGATGATAGACCCCTGCTTTCACCGTCTATTGGCTTTGCTTACCCCCCTATATTAGTAAGCAGGACACATGCATGAGGCAAGCCATTACTCCCGAGCTAAGGCTCGTCACCACCTTGCGGTACTTGGCGATGGGAGAAGTCTCCAGGACCTCAAGTTTACAACTGGGATCTCCCCCCAGGCTCTGGGAATCATTATTCCAGAGACCTGTTCTGCCATCATCCAGGTCCTACAGAAGAACTATATTCAGGTAAGTTTTAGCCTTTAATATCACATTCTATGTATTTAATGTTTGCTAATGTATTGTATTAATTTCTTCATTCCATAATTACCACGATTGTAATATGCTGTGAATGTCCTCTTTGTCCTCATGCATGCTGTAAGCTTTTAATGCTCCTTTTTTGTCCTTCATGCATTTTTGCCTTCACTAACCTCCCTAGCATGCTATCCTGGGCCCATACACACCTAGCCTAGTAACTTAACAATATATTTTGTCATCTTCATTTTTGTGCTTACCCTGAACACCCCCTAAAATGTGTACAAAATTGTTGTCCTCGTATTCAGGCAGAGTGCAAGAGGCTATTTTTTCGGGGCCCAAACTCATTTGGAACCCCCCCCCCTAACGCTAAGTCAACCGATACCAATACTCTATCTGCTGACTTTGCCAAACCTATACACACTATACCTCTTTTGTGGTCATATTTCTGGATGAATTTACCAAAGCATGTAGTGCAAGGGCCTGCCTGAATACCTTCAAATGGTACTGTTGAAAGTTTTTGTCTCCTATTATCTTGATAGGTAATTTATGAATGTAAAAATATGCTTCAATTTGGACAGTGTGTATCCATATTTTTGGATTATGACACTTCTTACCTGTCCAGTGGGCTGCCAGTAGTGTAAGTAAGGAGGGGCTGGCCAAAGCATCACACCTTATTTATGCATTCAGCTCTCATGGTAGTGGAGAGGGTTACCTGTCCAAAACATCTACCCATTCCCCCCCACCATAACATTTTTGGAATGGGCCCAGAGGGGGTGAGGAATCTGATAAGTTGACCTTATACTTTTGTTTTTAAATACTCATTTCAATAAATGTTATACTTATGTTGGCCAAGAATGTTTGTGCCTAATCTGCTTGCAATGTTATGTGCAAAAGTAGTAGTTTTTTTAGGGCAGCGGAAATTAACGATTAATTCCTTGATTAATCGTTAATTTTTTTGATCAATCAAAATTTTTTTGATCCGTAGGCTGCCTGCCCTGGGGCCGCTTTGGCCAAGCTGTGGCTGCAGCGCAGTGCTCCGCTCCCTCCTCCTCCACTATATGTCATACCCAGTCTGCGGGCATCTCCCGCTGTTTGTCTCTGAGCTGTGTGTGAAAACTTTGACCGCGCTGTTCTGTCTATTTCATGAGCTGATCTAGGAGGGGGGGGGTGGGACTTTTCTCACAGCACGGCCAAAGTTTTCACACTCAGCTCAGAGACACACAGTGGGAGATGCACGCCTACTGTGTAATCCAGGCACAGGCACTGACTACAGTGAGGCTGCGATTATGGGCACGGTGAGGCTGCGATTATGGGCACGGTGAGGCTGCGATTATGGGCACGGTGAAAAAGCATTATGGGCACGGTGAGACAGTATTATGGGCATGGTGAGGCTGCGATTATAGGCATGGCGAGGCTGCGATTATGGGCACGGTGAGACAGCATTATGGGCACGGTGAGACAGCATTATGAGCATGGTGAGGCTGCGATTATGGGCACGGTGAGACTGCAATTATGGGCACGGTGAGACTGCATTATGGGAACGGTGAGGCTGCGATTATGGGCATGGTAAGTCTGAGATTATGGGCATGGTGAGACTGCATTATGGGCACGGTAAGGCTGCGATTATGGGCACAGTGAGGCTGCGATTATGGGCACAGTGAGGCTGCGATTATGGGCACAGTGAGGCTGCGATTATGGGCATGGTGAGGCTGAGTTTATGACGTGTGACGTCCTAGCCATGCCCTACTATGTCCAGCTTCGGCAGTTGCCATGACAACGGTGCTAAATCAGCTAAAAGTAGTTGGATCTGTATGTGCGTTATAATTAATCAAAATTAGTCAATTAATCGATTAAAAAAAAATCGATTAATCGAACACGAAAATTTTAATCACTAACAGCCCTAGTTTTTTTTTCTTGTTTGACTCCACAGTTTCCTTCCAACCCACAGGAATGGCAGACCGTGGCTTCCCAATTCCATCATCAGTGGGATTTTCCCAACTGTGGTGGAGCTATTGATGGGAAGCATGTGCGGATTGTCCCACCACCCAACTCGGGCTCTTATTATTTTAATTCTAAGGGCTTTTTGCAGTATAGTGATGCTAGGTGGTGTCGGCAAATTATGAATTCCTCTACCTTGATGTTTGGAAGAACGGCCGCAACTCGGACGGAGGAGTGATTGCCCAGACGAAATACTACTGTCGGCTACAAAATGGCACCTTACGTTTGCCACCTCCTGAGGAGAAAGTGGAGGGCCTCAACTTCATCTTTGTTGCAGATGAGGCCTTTGCTCTGGGGGAACATCTTATGAGGCTGTTTAATGAGATAAATAGAAAAAGAGGCGCACCAGCCATGTGCATTATCTTTTTGTAAAAGTATTTATTATATACAATGATAAAAGAAATTACTCACAAGCGGTTGTGGAACAAGGTGCAATGTGAAAAATGCACTGACGGTTCTATGATGAGCGAAACCTTCCAAAGGTCGTGGAGGAACACACAAGCATCACTACCAGCTGACGCGTTTCGAAGGGACCATCCCTTCTTCATCAGAGCTCAGCAGAGAACCGTTTGCTGCTAGTCAGTGCATTTTTCACATTGCACCTTGTTTCACAACCGCTTGTTAGTAATTTCTTTTATCATTGTATATAATAAATACTTTTACAAAAAGATAATGCACATGGCTGGTGCGCCCCTTTTTCTTTTTATCTCATTGTCTACTAGGATTCCCCATCCTTGAGGGCAGCAAGGCCTGTGTCGTTATATTATCTGTCTGGTCGTCCACTTGTGCGCAGGAGTCATTTCTTTTTCTGTTATGAGGCCGTTTACCATGAGGAACCACACCCCAGAGCAGAGGATATATAACTATAGGCTGTCTCGTACCCGAAGGGTTGTCGAGAATGCTTTTGGAATCCTGTAAAGTCGGTTCAGGCTTTTTCTAACAGCAATTAACCTGGCCGAATACAAGCTGAATCATGTTTTCTTGTGCTGCTGCATCCTGCATAATTATTTAGGGAGGAATGCAGGCAGCTACCTTGCCTCACTTTCAAGTGAGGTGGACTTTGCTGTGTCCGGCTCTTGAAAGTGGCCGTGCTGGGTTGCCCTCCCAAACTGCCAGAGATGTCAAAAGTATCTGGAGTACTTTTCGGGTAGGGGGCAGTGACTTTACAGCAAAATGTTGCTGATGTTGAATAAAACTTTTCTTTTATACTAAACTCCTATTTCATTTGAATTACTGTTTATGTTTCTTATCTGTCTCCTAGGTTGTCAAATGGCCGATTAATTTTGGCCATTTTCTTCAATAGTGCAAACGTAACTTATTTGCTCCATGGGGTGACAATCTCTTCTTCAGCTAACTATTATGTTGTGCTGTGGGTCTGCTACACACACACAATGTTATTGTTGTTAATGTATGTAATGCATTAATGATAAAAATATTCAGCCTTTTCAACTCTTTTAATTAATTGCTTGGAGTCCCTAAAATTGCCTGAGTTTGCCACATTTTACAGCACATTGTCACTGTAACTACACCAACTTAACAAGTAAACTGGTATTGAGCATTGAAATACATTGTTTAGTAAAAAAACATTTTACTCCAAGCACATTCACATGTGCGTTATAAAAGGTTTTTGAACAAACCAACATCTTGGTGTATAACATGTATGTTTGACATTATTTTGCCTTTTTGGGGGCTAAACAGGCATGTTTAAAAACATAACATACACATCCCCAACTCAGGAAATTACAAAGTTCGACTTTGCTAAAGTGAAGGCCATATGAGACATTAGTATCCCAAAACTGTGTTGCTGTTGCCTTCCTCAGATGGGGTGATCTCATACAAAATATTGGATATCTATCAACCTCTTCTCCTGAAATCCACTCCTTCTCTAGCATCCTCATCAGCAGCCAACTGGGCAAAAGACTTCCCAGACACCGAACTAGTAGATAAACTTCTACAAGGTCTCAACACCATTCACAAACTGGTGCCCAACGAATCTTGGAGGGAAACCCAATTGAAGATTGTTCACCGTGCTCATATACCTTTCCTCTCAAACAAACAAGCACAAACCGCCCCCTTCTGTCCCCCCTGTCAACACCCTAGGCCTTCACTGACACATCGCTTCTGGTCGTGTACCTACATCTCCACCTTCTGGGATCAAGTCCTATCGTACATCTTTGAGGTGACTGAAACTACCTAAAGACCCCCTACTTCTCATCTTTGGTCACTGGGACCCCCAGCTATTACCCTGGTCACCCAACTCTACCCCCTCTTGCAAAGACTGGACCCTGATATGCCTCCTACTCGCTAGAAGAGCCATCTTGAAAAACTGGATATCCAACGTTTGCCCAAACACCTCACAAGTCAAAAGAGATCTCTTACAACTACTCTACAAAGACAGGCTCAACACAGATTTAACGCATTAAAAAAAGATCAGATCACCTTTCAACAACAAATGGCATGCTTTTATGGCCTCAACACTCACTCCTATGGATATAGCAAATTTTGAGAAACTCTCATTCTCATATCATGAGCCCTCCCCTACACCATAGGTGGAGCTGCTTCCTCCAAGCTGAAGGATCTGCAACACAAGGAAACCAACTCCTGTCAAGTCCTGCATCAACGTGCGAGACCTCCTCTCGCCCACCGACCCCTTATCTTCCTCCAAACAGGACGGTGGAGACCGATATTCTTGACATCACAGCTTTAACCTCACTGTCTACCCCCAGTCTACATTCTACATCCATAACATGAACTTGGTGCTCCGTCTCCCCTACCCCCTCCTTTTTTTTCTCTCCTCACCTATCCCTACCCCACACCCTTTCTTGGATTCATCCATCAATATCCTCATGGTAATCCTAGGGACCCTCCTCCTACTTAGATCCATCCAGTTACTTCTTCTTCTTTTTCAAATAGAAGGTTAATACCCTTGAACTGTTATTACATGCATGTTGCTGCCCCCCACTTCTGGGGCCATACTACACCACCCCTAGGTTACCTATCTCTTTGTCATTGTTATGTATTTCTACTACATTTCAGCATAAATGGCGTTTTTGTACAACAATTCACTGATACTACTGATGTTATATTCTATATGATACATCTTTTAATAAAATCTATTAAAAAAAAAAACAAAAAAACATGAAGATTACAATTAAAACATTACTTGGGGCAGTGTTTCACAACTCTCCTTCTCCAGATGCATTTCCAGGTCACGTTTTCTATATTTTTTGGTTTTGGTACAGGTCATTTTTGAGGTTAATAATTCACACATTTGTTTTTAAAATGCGGAAAATAAAGAAAACAGGACCTATTGGTGCACCTAGAGAAGTGGAGTGGCTAAACACTGACCTCAGACACTATAAAGCCTAGGTTCACATTGTAGCGATTTGTAATGCGATTTGATAGCTAAAATTGCATGACAAGTCGCAGCCTATTTGAGGCAATAGGACTGTTCCAATCGATGCAACACTGATTTAGCCGCGCCACAACAATTTGCAAAAGTAGTTCCTGCAATACTTTTTCCAATTTCAGGTGCGACTTCAACAGACATCTGGGCATGAAGCCATACAAATGTAATCAATTTAAAACTGTACAAACACATGTACAAAATAACGACAAAAATAAAATATGTTTGGTTTTTAGATTTTCGCTAAAATATTGATGACATTGATAACTCTGTTTTGTACATCATGGATGTTTTCTTTTATTTTCTCCAATTCCCTATTGCAAACCAAGAGCTCACTGATAAGGATTTGTGTACTTGTACTGCTGAAGTTATTTTGGTCTTCCACATCACCTAAAAAAAAAAACACACCATGTATTAGAAATATGCAGGCATACATCTATTACTTGAAGCTGTGGTCTCAGACACTGACCTGTGGTCGACACCATTTCGAGAACTTCACAGTACTTCCTGCACATCAGCATCAACATCTTCAAGGTGTGTGGTGAGTTGGCTTTCTGTATCTTCAGCAGGTGCTGGGTTACTGGTGTCCATACACAGCTCAGACGTCCCTCTTCTTTTCTCCCCTATGTGAATACAAAAAAGGTATACTTAGCAGACAGATATGTTAGACTAGAAATAGTAATATGAATCATTGCTTGGAAGTGTCTTCCAATTGTCTGTTTTGGCAGAGTTCCAAGATGAATACATGATTTTTTTCAAAAATATATGTAGAAAGTGGGATTTTAAAGGTACACCCAGTATAAGAAAGAGCACTATCAAATAAAAATTTATACCAAATATTTATTAATACAATTTTACAAAAAAGAAGAACAATAAAATGTGAAAACAGTTTTACATTCATAGTCAAAAGTAAACATCCTCAACCTAATATTGAAAAATGAAGGGAAAAAACTGTAGTCACAGAAAATTCTGATCATAACCACGTCCACAAATTTCAACATGTTTCGCCTGGAAGGCTTCATCAGGAAAATGGACGAGGATTTTCAATTATTCAACAACAATACTCATGATAAGAGCAACCTTGGATGTTTAAAGAAGAGAACAGAAAATAAAAGTAAATACATGAAAATGATACATGAAACATTTGTATTTATACAACTTGAAAGCTCTTTAGCTTGTATAACCATGACTCCACCAAACCCCCCCCAACAAAAAAGCAACGACCTCCACCCCCCCACCACCCAACCCCAACCCAGGCTTACACCCTACCCCCTCCATGACTCCCAACCAACACAACCCCTACGTCGACTCCATACCCCTATAAAGAGTTCCGGGGAAGTCGCAGGACCCGAAGTGTCAAGTGATAGGAGAGGGGAGGAGGGGCACCCCCAGAGTTGACTCCCCCCTAAGGTCCAGAAAGATGCTTGATCACCCGTAGGGAGGGATGTATATTCTTATAAATGAAGACCATCACAGGCAGAAGAGAGGATTACAGTATCTGTAACATATATCATAGATAGTAAAAATACACACGTTATTACGGGTGAGGGGAGAAAAAGTCCACAGCGGTAACTTACCAGTGGACCATACTCACCGACACTCTGTGATATAAAAAGATATTTGTATTGGGAGCTCATGAGGACCGATGGCACAATACCAAATGCAAAAAGGCAGCTATGCGAAACTCAAGAGAGGAGACAGGGCTACTCCATAGTTTCTGAAAAAATATATAAAGATGCATGTATCTATATCAAAATTTTGTATAACAAGAAGCATATATGTGTGTATACTGCGTCTTTAAATCCTCAAGAGCACATGCTCACCTTGAAAAGGTTCACACCGCAAATTTCACATTATAAACTTGTCCTCACACCTCTCACAGAGGATGAGACCACCTTATTGGAATTAGGTCTCACTTTCTGTCCGGATGAGGAGGCAAATAAATTTCATGTACAAAGTTCTATATGATAAAGATTCAAATAATGTTGAGATATCGAACTCACATAATGCCAATTTAGAAGGTGTTACCTTTGAGGACTTACGAGCCCTTCAGGATTTAATGCATCTGTGGGAGGAGGCGGGTTGGATTTTTAACCCACCTGGGCCGGAGGTCTCCCAACCTGACAATCGGGGGTTTGGTCTATCTAACAACCCTCTCTATTCCTATAATCCTTCTTCTATATCTTCTGCTGGAATAACTTTCGAGACACCAAAGACATATAAACCCAAATCCAAGTCTTTCCCTGTTTTACAGGGAAACTCCAACCTGTGGGCCTTTGTGATTCAGGTCACTAAAGAGATTGAATCTACGAATTGGTTAACTGGCCCTCCGGGTAACTTACCTAAACACCTGAAAAAGGCACTACGTGACCTGAGGTCCAATAAGAACATCGTAATAAAAACATCTGACAAAGGTGGCAACCTTGTTCTAATGGATATAAAACAATACGAGCAAATGTGTTTTGATATCATACGTAATACCAATTGGTACAGACCAGTTCCGAAATCTCATGTTAACTACTATATGAAGCTTTATAAGGATGTTTTGGCCAAAGCGCATTATATTGGAGTCATAGACTCCAATACACTAAAATTCTTGGACTCTACCAATCCGGTGACTCCAACATTCTACGCATTACCCAAAGTGCACAAGAACTTACAGAACCCTCCAGATCGACCAATCATTTCGGGGTGTGGATCCCTGACAGAAAGGGCAAGCCAACTAGTGGACGAGTACCTATACCCCCATGTAAAGGGACTTTTTTCCTTTGTTAAGGATACCATTGAGTTATTGAAAACATTGGATGGATTACAGCTACCCCAAGGATGTTGGCTAGTTGTGATCGATATAGAGGCATTGTACAACTCCATACCCCATACCAGAGGTGTGGAGGTAGTACGAGAATTCTTGAACGAACGAGATTTTGATTCATGGAAGTACAATGAACTTGTGATTGAAATTCTTAATTTTATACTTACACATAATATCTTTGTGTTTAAAGGTTCCCACTACCTCCAGGTACAGGGCGTGGCAATGGGGGCGAAATGTGCCTCCTCCTACGCAAACCTGTACCTGGGGGGGTGGGAACGAGACCTTTTCTTTGATGAGTCCAAATCAGACTTCATTGGCAAGATTGTATCATGGCATCGATACATAGATGATGTTTTTATGGTGTGGGCAGGATCAAGAGAACAACTATCAGAATTCCTGGTTGGTCTACAGGAAAACACATACAATCTAAAGTTTACATATACATTCGACCAGTCAAGAATTACTTTCCTAGACATAGAGATCTCTATCAATGAAACAGGGACACTCTGTTCCACATTATATAGAAAACCGTCAGCAGGAAACAGCTTACTACATGCCAGTAGCTCGCATCCTGAAAAATTAATTAAAAGCATCCCTTACAGTCAATTCTTGCGACTGAAACGCAATTGCACATTGGATACAGACTTTCAAAAGGAGGCAAATTTGCTACGCGATCGTCTCCTAGCCAGGGGCTATAGTAGAACATGTTTGAAAAAAGCCTTCAATAGGGTAAAAAATCAGAACAGACAACTTTTACTACATAAGCCCAGACGCGACAAAGTATCATCAACAAGAGTGATCACTAAGTATAACAGACAACATGCTAAGGTACAACATATTAATAAAAAATTCTGGTACCTATTGGCAGCTCATCAAAAAATCTCTAAGTTCGTTAAACCCCATCCAGAGATCACCTTCAAATGCTCTCGCTCTCTGAGAGATACTCTAGTGAGTAGCCACCACAGTAACCAGACCACTCTAAAATCTAAGTCACCAGGTACCTACCCATGTGGCAGGTGCAACTATTGCTAACTAATGTCACTCTTCCCAACAACAATATCTGGACCCCCAAATACAGAACCAACTGCCAATCGATTGGCTCTGTATACTTAATGAAGTGTCGTTGCGGGGCATTTTACGTGGGAAAAACAAAGCGCCCACTTTTCTGCAGAATCAGGGACCATGTGTCCCTTATTTCCAAACATAGGATGGAAACACCGATCAGCCGTCATGTGGGGCTATACCACAATTTTGATTTAAAAGTCATTGTTTTTTTAGTCTCAAACATATTCCAGAACATGAACGAGGCGGTGACATAGATAATAAACTCCTCCAATTGGAGATGAGATGGATCTACTGTTTACAGGCTACTCGGTCCCCTGGCCTCAATGAGGGGATTAGCTACAAGCCTTTTTTATAAACATCACGTCTTATTGATATTTGCCACTTATGTCCCCCTTTGGGAGAACGTGCCCAGTTTTGAGAGATCTATCTGGCTATATAGACCAAGGGATTAATTTCTTAATATGTTTTTTTCCTGGGCATACTGATCATGGGATTGTGTCATCCATGTCATTACCTACTTTTCCCTTGTCCTTTCCCCTTTTCCTTCCTTTTGAGTCCCCTCCCCCCACCCCCTCCCCCCTTTTTCCCCTTCCCCCTCTCTTCCCCCTTCCCCCGCTTTGGAAACACTCACCACGCTTGAACATTATGGGTTTGCTAGACGTATATTTTTATTGTGACCAATTCCCGGGTTAGCTGTCTAGGCTAGTTTTTGCCCTTATTTTAAATAATACATCTTTTGGAACAGGGAAAGGAATACACATAGAATTAGCTACAATGATGTGTATATCGATATAATCTCCTATATGTGGATGCAAATTAGGGGTGCATTACTGTAAATGAATTATTGTGATGTATAATCATGACCACACCCAAACCTTGTGGTTCCCCCCCTTTATATAATTTTTTTTTTTTACCCCCCCGGGCTTCTTTGTTCCCTCGTTTTTACCTCCCCAGTCCAGTGCCATTTGATCCCCGTATGGACGCCCAAGGGTGTGTACTAGGTTGGGCAAACATCCCCCTTGGATTTTTCCTTTCTGGGGGGGTGCCAACCCGGTACACGCCCGCCTTGAGGTTTCCCTTTGGCCCATGGCATCCCGGTTCAACTGTATTCTACAGCCACCATATACCATCTGTCCAAGTCTTTCCACTCTCTTGGCTCAGCACTGTCTCCAATGGGAGTTACAGTGCTGTCTTTGGCAACCGGAAGTAGTTTCTACTTCCAGGTTGTTGCATCCGGTTCTAGGTATTCAGTCCAGGGATCTGGGACCTCTCCCTTGCTTGGCGCCGGTGCAGTGTGATGACATACGCAGCATTTTGGCGCCATGGGGAGGGATATTTAAACCCCACACATCTAGATGCTTGTGTTAGCAGCTTGGGAGCTCATGCTAAACATGGACGCCGGCACCAGGTAAAACCATAATGACTGTTAGTAGGTCTAGCTCTTTGCGATATATTCAACTGAGAACTAAGCACTAATTTGGCTGCCTTATCCCATTTTTACCCCCCCTTTTTTTTTTTCCCATTTGAAACATAGGAAGTGACTACCCTTTATGGTCCATCATCTTTGGGTACCAATAGGAACGTGACATAGTTTTCTACACAGCGGTATGAACCTTTTCAAAGTGAGCATATGCTCTTGAGGATTTAAAGATGCAGTATACACACATATATGCTTCTTGAGTTTTGCATAGCTGCCTTTTTGCAATTGGTATTGTGCCATCAGTCCTCATGAGCTCCCAATACAAATATCTTTTTATATCACGGAGTGTCGGTGAGTATGGTCCACTGATAAGTTACTGCTGTGGACTTTTTCTCCCCTCACCCGTAGTAACGCGTGTATTTTTATTATCTATGATATATGTTACAGATACTGTAATCTTCTCTTCTGCCTGTGATGGTCTTCATTTATAAGAATATACAACCCTCCCTACGGGTGATCAGGCATCTTTCTGGACTTCAGTGGGGAGTCAACTCTGGGGGTGCCCCTCCTCCCCTCTCCTCTCACTTGACACTTCGGGTCCTGCGACTTCCCCGGAACTCTTTATAGAGGTATGGAGTCGACGTAGGGGTTGTGTTGGTTGGGAGTCATGGAGGGGGTAGGGTGTAAGCCTGGGTTGGGGTTGGGTGGTGGTGGGGGGGGGGCGGAGGTCGTTGTTTTTTTGTTGGGGGGGGGGGGTTTGGTGGAGTCATGGTTATACAAGCTAAAGAGCTTTCAAGTTGTATAAATACAAATGTTTCATGTATCATTTTCATGTATTTACTTTTATTTTCTGTTCTCTTCTTTAAACATCCAAGGTTGCTCTTATCATGAGTATTGTTGTTGAATAATTGAAAATCCTCATCCATTTTCCTGATGAAGCCTTCCAGGTGAAACATGTTGAAATTTGTGGACGTGGTTATGATCAGAATTTTTTGTGACTACAGTTTTTTCCCTTCATTTGTCAATATTAGGTTGAGGATGTTTACTTTTGACTATGAATGTAAAACTGTTTTCACATTTTATTGTTCTTCTTTTTTTGTAAAATTGTATTAATAAATATTTGGTATAAATTTTTAATTGATAGTGCTCTTCCTTATACTGGGTGTACCTTTAAAATCCCACTTTCTACATATATTTTTGCTCTATTACTCTTTGGGATGTTGGTACATAAAAAATGTTTCCAGTATCTCTGGAAATACTGACCTCTACCCATCTAGCTCGACATGGTTTTTTCCTTTCAAAAGCAGGAATACTTACCTGTTTTGTGCAAGTTTCACACATGGAGATACCCCTAGTAAAGTAAAGAAAAGAACATGAACCAGCACGAAAGTAATAATAATACGAACACAACAAATACTTTTTCGCAGCACTTTCCTGATCTTTCTATACTGATCTACCTCTATCAATTTAAGGTCTGACCAGCGTTTTCTCAACTGATCCTTGGATCGTAGTACCCGAAAGCTCCTGTGCAGACTTCTCACAACTTTAGCCATGATCTTAGCCTTTCTGGCGTTTGGGTTTCTGTAAGGTCCATGATTCCCATCATAGTCTGTCCTCACTAAGATGTCCACCATCTCCACCATTTCTTCAAATGACATTTGAGGCCTTATATCTCCTGGATCTGGAAGTTTCTTGCTCCGGGCTTTCCTCATTGCTGCTCTCAGCACACATCTGCTGTCTCGTCGCCATTTGCTCTCCCACTGCCCCGAAAGAGAAGAGGTGGGGAATACACTAGAAAGAAGGACAGGGACGGAGTTTCACACATGTGCAGTGTATATAAAGCCATAACGTGCGGTCGATGTAACGGCCATAGGAACGATCTGGGAGTGGAGGATGAAAGATCGAAATCTTCAAAAGGAACGCTAAAAAAAAGGTACAATTGTAAATTGGGGCATCAGTGGTTAGTGGCCTATCCTGCTTATAGATTGAGGCCTATATTGGGACCAGATTATGAGAGTTTAGCCTGACATTAGGGTTTGTCTTGTGTTGTGTCTTGCAGGCAAAATGGTTGATAAATTCACAGCCCCCGATTTTTTGCCTGAATTTATCCAGCAATACCGGGAGCTGCCATGTCTATGGCAAGTCAAAAGCAGGCATTAATCCAATAAAATCAAGAGGAAGGCAGCGGTGGAGAAACTGTTGGAATTGGTGAAGCCTCTGTATCCCAGACATCAATTATTTGAAGGCCAAAATTGGTAGCCTGCGTAGTACATATAATAGGGAGCGCAAGATGGTCATGGAATCCCAGAGATCCGGAGCAGCAGCAGATGACATATGTCCCCAGGCTGTGGTACTACAACAGCCTGTGTTTTTTGTCAGACCAAACCGAACCACGCCCATCACTCTCAACGCTTCCTTTCACATCGGCTGAGGCCACAGCTTCTTAGGTCCACCCTGGTCCTTCGACACAGGAAGAAGATGTGGAGGAGCCCAGCTTGAACCAGGTATAGCATTGTTGAACATATTTGTAGACAAAAATTGAATGATGTTAACTAGAGGTTATTGATCCCAAATTTTTGCCTTAACAAAGTGGTTTACATATCAATAGACAGTAGTGTAACAACAATGTGTGGCGCTCATAAGAAATGCTGAAAATCTACACTGATAAATGCAGACTCATAGTAGGTGATGGTGACACATGAAGTAACCAAAAAAAGAAAATATATAGGATATGTGACCACAGAGATATTGTGGTTTGTAGGTCTAAAAGGTGTAATACAATACTGGTGAGAGCAATAATTCTAGTGATTCTAATTCTGTAACTCTAAAAAACATTTTAAAGCATTGCCTATGGAGATTTTTAAGTACCGAAGTTTGGCGCCATTCCACGAGTGCGTCATTTTAAAGCACAACATGTTAGGTATCTATTTACTTGGTGTAAGACCATCTTTCACATTATACAAAAAAATTGGGCCAACTTTAGTGTTTTTGCTTTTTTTAGTTCATGAAAGTGTTTTTTTTTTTTCAAAAAAATCACGTTTGAAAAATTGCTGCACAAATACCATGTGACAAAAAATTGCAACGACCACCATTTTATTCCCTAGGGTCTCTGCTAAAATATATATATATACACACACAGTGGATAAAATAAGTATTGAATACGTCACCATTTTTCTAGGTAAATATATTTCTAAAGGTGCTATTGACATGACATTTTCACCACATGTCGATAACAACCCATGCAATCCATATAAACAAAGAAACCAAATAAGATCAGAAATGAAGTTATGTGTAATAAAATGGAATGACACAGGGAAAAAGTATAAAATCGTACAAAATCCTTTGTTGGTAATGACAGCTTCAAGACGCCTCCTGTATGGAGAAACGAGTCGCATGCATTGCTCAGGTGTGATTTTGGCCCATTCTTCCACACAAATCTTGCAGGTTCCGTGGGCCTCTTCTATGAACTCTGATCTTTAGTTCTTTCCATAGATTTTCTATTGGATTCAAGATAGCTGATTGGCTGGGCCATTCTGGCAGCTTTATTTTCTTTCTTTGAAACCAATTGAGAGATTCCTTGGCTTTGTGTTTGGGATCATTGTCTTGCTGAAATGTCCACCCTTGTTTCATCTTCATCATCCCGGTAGATGGCAGCAGATTTTTATCAAGAATATCTTGGTCCATTTTTCCATTCATGCTTCCTTCTATGATATGAAGTTTGTCAGTACTGTATGCTGAAAAACAGCCCCACACCATGTTGTTCCCACCTCCAAATTTCACTGTTGGCATTGGGGTGTTTTTGGGGTGATGTGCCATTTGACCTCCAAACATGGTGTGTATTATGGCATCCAAAGAGTTCAATTTTGGTCTCATATGACCAGATTATATTCTCCTAATATTTCACAGGCTTGTCTAAATATTGTGCAGCAAACTTTAAATGAGCTTCAACATGCTTTTTCTTCAGCAGTGGAGTCTTGCGTGCATTCAGGCCATGGCGGTTGACTGCATTACCTGCTAATTCCAGGTCTTTCTGAAGCTCTCCACAAGTGGCCCTTGGCTCTTGGACAACTCTTCTGATAAATCTTTTCACTTCTCTGTCAGAAATCTTGCGTGGAGCACCTGGTCATGGCCAGTTTAAGGCGAAATTATGTTCTTTCCACTTCCCGATTTTGGCCCCAACAGTGCTCACTGGAACATTCAGAAGTTTAGAAATCCTTCTGTAACCAATGCCATCAGTATATTTTGCAACAATAAGGTTGCGACGGTCTTGAGAGCTCTTTGCTTTTGCCCATCATGAGATGTTTCATGTGTGACACCTTGGTAATGAGACACCTTTTTATAGGCCATCAGATGAGAATGAACCAGATGATATTAATTTTCACTGACAAGGGGCAGGATTGCTTTCTAATTACTGGTAAATTTCAGCTGGTGTCTTGGCTTTCTATGCCTCTTTGCACCTTCCTTTCTTCATGTTCAACACTTTTTCCTTGTGTCATTCCATTTTATTACACATAACCTAATTTCTGATCTTATTTGTTTTGGTTTGTTTGTATGTATGGATTGCATTGGTTGTTACCGACATGTGGTAAAAATTTCATGAGAAAAAAGTACCTTTAGAAATATATTTACCTAGAAAAATAGTGACGTGTTTAATACTTATTTTACTCCCTGTAAATATATAATGTTTGGGGGTTTTGAGTAATTTTCTTTTTTTTTGTTTGTTTTTTTTTTTGTTTTTTGTTTTTTTGCCACCTCAGTGATTCCATTAGAGACTTCCTCCACTTTATCAGTGTCATTTCTGTCTCTTTTTTTTTTCACATCATGTGTAGCTTCTATGCAGGTATACAAAACATTTATTATCTTAAATCCAATACAAAATTTATCAAAAAGATCTTTTCTCTTATTTTCCCAATCTCCCCCCTCCCTCCTCCCCTTCCCCCCCCCCTCACCCCCTCACCCCCCCACCCCCCTACCTCCGTGCACACCTATCTAATATCCCCCTCTTTAATCAAATCTAATTTTCAACCCCTCAGTAATACTCCATGAATTTTTAAAGTCCTTCCAACTTTGCCAGATGTTTTCCCCTACTGTTGCAGCCTTTTCTCCATACCTTCCTTCCTCCATAAATCGAATACCTTCCACTGCATCAACCCACTCCCATATTGATGGGCACTCTACCTTTAACCACTTTTTTGGGATGATCTTTTTTGCCGCGTTCAGCAGGTGTGGTACTAGAGAGTTTTTATACTTTTTTACCTCCCCTTCTATTCCATGATGTAAAACTAACCAGGGGTCTGCCTTTACTTCTATCTTAGTTATTTCTTTAATATACCTCAAGATTTTTACCCAGTAGTTTTTAATTTCAGGGCAATCCCACCATATATGGGCCATATTGCCTATGCCTTTACATCCTCTCCAGCATTCCGATGTTTTATCCTTTTGAAATTTACAGGCTCTATCTGGGGTGGCGTACCAGCCCGATAAGATTTTATAATTTAATTCAGCGACATTGATGTCCATCGACGAACCATGGATCAGTTCCATTACTTTCCTTAACCTATTGCTGTCTATCTGCAATCCTAATTCTTTTCCCCACTTTGTGATAAATGGTGGTACCTTCCCACTACCCATCGTCAATCCTATTTTATAAATTTTAGATATTATGCCTTTGGTGCTATTCAACATGCATAGCTTTTCCAGTTCTGATAGCTCCTCCCCTGACCTTATTGGCTGTGGGAGTCAGTTGACAAAATGGCTTAGCTGAAGGGATCTCCAACGATCTAACACCCATGTTTCTTTATTGTGCTCTAATTCGTGAAATGCAACTATCTTCCCTTCTTTTATTATGTCTCTCAACAATACTCTTTCATTTTTTATCCAACCCCCACCAATTTCCTTTTTCCCCGGTGCAAAATAATCATTTTCCCACAGTGAGATTAAGGGGGAATTATATTCCTTATTTATTTGTGTATATACCCTGTCCCAGGTTCTCAAAACTACTTTTGTCAGTGCGTGTGTGTTGCCATCTAATACTCTATAATGTGGGGGATTCCAAATCATGTGTCCTAAATGTGTTTTACTCAGACTATTTTCTATTTTCACCCATCTTTTCTGTTTATTTTCTCTGTTCCATTCAATCGCTCTAGACACCAATATTGCTTTATAATAGCCCTGAATATCCGGCATCGCCAGACCTCCATTCTTTTTTTCCTGTTTTAAGATATCAAACGCCACTCTAGCCCTTCTATTTTTCCAAACTGTTTTCATAATAATTGATTTAAGTTTTCTAAAATAATATTGGGGGATATCTAGTGGGAGCATCTGTAGCTTATATATAATCTTAGGTAATAATACCATCTTTATGGCGTTTATGCGTCCTAGCCACGAAAATGGTTTGTTCATTATCTTTTTACTTTTAGCTTTTATTTCCTCTAGCAATGGAATGAAATTTGCTTTATATATCTTCCCCAGTGAGTTTGCTAGCTTTATGCCCAAATATTTTATTTCTTTTTTCCATATAAAATGAAATTCCTTTTTTAACTTACTTTCCTCCTCTTTGTCCAAGTTAATATTTAAAATTTCTGATTTTGCCAAGTTTATCTTGAAGTTTGACACTTCCCCATACTTTCTCAGTACTTTAAGTATGTTTGGCATAGTAATTCTCGACTTGGATATAAAGAGCAAAATATCGTCGGCAAATGCCGCCACCTTATGCTCCTCGTCCCCTACCCCGAAACCCCCAATATCCGGATCTCCTCTGATCACTGACAGCAGAGGCTCCAGGGAGAGGACGAAGAGCAAAGGGGACAGGGGACAACCCTGTCTCGTCCCGTTTTCCATAACAAATGTCTCTGAGTGGGAGCCATTGATTTTTATTGAGGCCGTGGGATGACTATACAAAGCTCTTATCCTATTTATAATTTTCGGGCCCATTCCGATGTATTTGAGGGTTTGGAACATGAACCCCCAGTCTACTCTGTCAAATGCTTTTTCGGCATCTATAGACAAGAGTAGACCTGGGGGTCCCCTGTCCCTGATATGTTGCAGCAGAAGGAGCGTTCGAACCCCATTATCCCTCCCTTCTCTCTTAGGGGTGAACCCCACTTGATCTGGATGAATCCATTCACTCATTCTCTCTTTCAGCCGATTCGCTAATACTCTAGCATACAATTTTACATCTGTGTTTATGAGTGATATAGGTCTATAGCTCGAACAGATCGTGACATTTTTTCCCTCTTTTGGGATAACCGTGATCTCAGCTTTAAGGGCCTCTCTGCTTAGCTCAAAACCTATCCCTAAGCCGTTCATGTATTCGCAGAGTCTCGGGACTAAAATATCTTTACATTTTTTGTAATAAACATTAGTAAATCCATCCGGACCAGGGCTTTTCCCTACTGCTGATTCAGTTAATGCTCTATTTACCTCATCTACCGTTATTGGGCTATCTAGGTTATCTTTATCATTCTCTGTTAATTTAGGGAGGTTAGCTTTAGTTAGGAAATCTGCTATCTTCTTTTCCTGTACCCCGTCCTGCTTTGTATCTTTGCCTACTGAATATAGGTCCTTATAATATTCCCTGAAAGATTCCCCTATTTCCCTCGTTGTATGGACCATTTCTCCTTTGCTATTTTGGATTTTTTCTATATAATTTCTGGTTTTTTTCTTTCTCAAGACTTTTGCCAGAAATCTACTGCTCTTATTTCTTCCTTGATAGTTTTCCCTTACTACCTTAAAAAATGACTTTTTTGTTTCTATATCCATACGGTCTTTCAGCTCCTCCCTTTTTAAGACTAATTTTTGATATATTCTCTTATCTTGGCCTAATCCTTTCTTATGCTCCTGTTCCAGATTATATGTCTCTACCGTTAGTTTATTGATTTGCTCTTTTGTTTCTCTTTTCCTTCTGGCTCCCATTTTCATTAATATCCCCCTAATATAGACCTTATGGGCTTCCCACAGGGAGGACCCCAATATTTCTCCTGTATCATTTATTTGAAAATAGTGATTAAGTTCCTGTTCTATTATCTTTACATTTTACATTTATTGCCTCTTGTAAGAGATCTTCCTCTAATCTCCAGCCTGCTGGCCTTCTCTGGGTTTCTGAGACATACATAGCCATCCTAACAGGGGCATGGTCCGACAAAGTAGTGGCCTCTATCTTAGATTCCACCACTCTGTCTAAGAGCGAATGTTCGATCCATATATAATCAATCCTAGAGTACGTCCCATGCACCGGGGAGTAGAACGAGAAATCTTTCTTATTTGGATTCATAATCCTCCAAATGTCTACCAATTGAAAGGAATGTAGCTTACGTTTCAAGTTTCTCAACCTCTCGTTCATTGTCCCAGGTGCACGGGACGTACTATCTACTTCTGGTACCATACATAAATTGAAGTCTCCCATCACAATCAGACCCCCTTCTTTAAACTCCATTAGTCTTTCCAGTGTTTTAACCAGGAATCCACTAGCCTCTATATTTGGCGCATATACGTTGGCCAGGGTACACTTCCATCCCTCCAGGGAGCCCTTCAAAAAAATGTACCTCCCTCCCGGATCCACCAATCTCTCATTTACTTTAAAATTCACCCCATTTGCTATTCCTATTGCCACTCCTCTCCCTCTTGTTGTTATTGAATCCCCATAAAACCAGTTTGGAAAAACATTTGACCATAACTTAATCTTTGAGTAACACGTTAAATGGGTTTCTTGGAGGAACACAACCTCAGCTTTGTATCTCTCCAATTCCCCCAAGATCTTATATCTCTTCATAGGATTATTAAGGCCCTTTACATTGTATGTCAAAAAATTCAACTTCCTCATCTCCTCAATATTTTTTGTTGGAACTGCATTACTGAACTAAAACTAGATTTCCTTTCCCTTCTTTTTTCTTTATCCTTTTTTCTTTCCTTTTCTCTTCCTTGTGCACAGGGTTCCCCTTCTCCCTCCCCCCTTCCTCCCCTCCCTCCCCCCCCTCCCCCCAGCCATTCCTTGGCTCCCCATTCGCCAGGTACCATGGATACCATGGAGCTGACAAATATTTTGTTGAGGTGCAAGTCTGAGTGTGCCCCCTACCCCCTTCGTGCATGGTGTTTTAAGCCAAAAGGGGTAGTCCAGTGTCCACGTTTTCTCCTCCCCCCCCCCCCTCTAGTCTCCCCCCCCAAGACCCCCCCCCGTCCTCCCCACGCTCCAAATCATTCTTCTATCCAACCCGGCAATTCTGGCTCTTTCATTTCCAGTCTTCTACAAAAGTCCTTCAATTCTTCAGGGAACCTCAGTCTTGCTGATCTTCCATCTTTAAAGCCTATTAGACACGCCGGGAACCCCCAACTATATTTTATATTTAAATCTCTCATCTGGTCTAATAGAGGTCTCAGGAGCCGTCTCCTTGCCAAAGTTTCAGGGGCGAGGTCTGTAAACACTTGGATCTCTGACCCTTCAAATTTTAATGGGGGTTTATTTCTCATTTTAGATATAATTGTCGCCTTATCTTCATAATAACTGAACCTTATTATTACATCCCTCGGCCTTTGGTGCTCTGAGTTGTATAATCTTCCCACTCGATGGATCCTTTCTGTTTTGGGGAATTCCATTACCTCATCTCCTAATATTGGGCCTAGTATTGAGGAGATCACGCTCCTCAGATCTTCTCCTTTCATTTCCAGGACAAAGCGGAGTCTTATATTCTGTCTTCTGTCTCTATTTTCCTGATCCTCGATCTTATATAAAATTTTCCTTTGGTTTTGCCTGGTGCTTTTTATTTGTTCTTTGAGGTTCATTATTTCCCTTTCAGATTCTTCTGTTTTCCTTTCCGTCATTTCTACTCTTTCTAGAAGACTTCCTAGGTCTGCTCTCACCAGGCCTATTTCTAATTTGATTGAATTCTCAAGCTTTTTAAACATCTCACTCAGTTCTTCTTTTAAGAGCATCTGGCCGCTTGTTCTTATTTCCTCCACCTGGCTTATTTCCGCTTCACCTTCCATTATAGAATTCTCCCTGGACTGGGCCTTTTTATCCCCAGTTTTATTTGGGGTTCCCCCTTTTCCCTCCATCTTCGGTCCTCCCTGGGCCCCTTGCTCTCCACTTCTTGGGCTCCCACCTTGGGACATAAACTGTTTTATCGTGCTTCCTGCGACCTTATCCTTAGGGGTTTTAGGTGCTCCCCCTTTTCCTGTTTTGGATGCAGCTTTACTCATCGCTCCCTTCTTTCTTGACCCTCCTGTTGGTTTCCCCAGTTTTGAATCTAGCTTTCTCCCTTCCCCTAAGGGACAAGCCTCTTACTGGGGTGCACGACCAAGCAAGGCCTTGTTCTTCCCGCACTGATTACCGGGGGGGGTAGCCGCTCTGTGTCGGGGGTCCTGAGTCCTGATCCCTCCACACACCCACACCTCTGGGGAATCCCAATCCAAGTCTTTCCACTTTGGGCTCTTCTATTTATTCTTCCCGGCTTTTATAATATCACCGTCCTCTTTATATCTTTTTATTCATGCCCTTTAGTTTGAAATTTGTTGTCTTTTTTTTTTTTTATATATTTAGTCTCTTATTGATTTAATTGATACCCATAGTATGACTGCTTTGTGTTCACTTCCTCTGTATACCTCCTCTCCCCTTATACAGTGGATGGAGTTCCCTTGTTTCCCCCTTACAAGTGCTAGCAGGCAATTCCCCTCCGAACAGCTTAATACTTCAGGTGATCCAGTACCTTTAATTACAGTCCTCTTTTGCCTCCTGGTTATTTGAATTAACCCATATACCGGGATATCACAGGGAGAAATGGAGCAGAAAAAGAGCCAAAGAGAAATCAATCAAATTCTACATTACCATCTTCTGAGCGTCAGTGGGGTTCGTTCCTGATTCCTCAGTATTACAAGGAGAGGTGCGGGGGGGGGGGTAGAGGGGGACGCCATCCAAACCTCTTGTGCACGCTGTCAGATCCACCTATGGCCACACTCCTTACTTTCAGTTTCGTTTTCCTCGGTCCGCTCTACAGCGGCATATGGAGCTCTTTCTTCGGTCCCCACTGGGGCTACCCTTGCGGCGTGTGGGGATCTTCCTTTCCCCCTCGTAGGTCAGTGTAATTCCCCTGTACAGCGGCATCCGAGAGTGCGCTCATCGGGGATCCTAGGAGAGCCCGCTTCCCCTGCCGGCACTCTCACCTCGCTCCCTCCGTGATGCGCACTACGTCATCACGTCCACCACATTAAATCTTGTCTCTAAGATTAGTTTTGACCTTTCCTCCAGTTAGTTTGAGGTCATGTTGAGTAATTTTCTAGCAACAAAATGATGATTTTTACATGTAGGAGAGGAGTGCCAGAATAGGCCTGAGCTGGAAGTGGTTAAAATAATAAAAGGTTTTTTTTATTCCCCTGCAATCTCACCCAGCCCCAGCTAACTGCATTTATCTACAGATAGAGCCGGTTCAAACCATCCCCGCACATGAATAAAATCGCACCACACTGCACCAAAAGTAGTGCATGCACTACTTTTTACACCGCACTGTAACTGCAATCATGCAATCCAGTGCAGGCAAATGCACCCTGTTTGCAACCTGCATTTGACACCTGCTGCAGATCGCAAATGGAGTGCATTTTGCATGTGGTCTAAATTGCACAGGAACGTACAGTACATTTCTGTGCAATTCATGTGCAGGCATGGTGTGAACTGGCCCTTAGAAAGAGTACATATCAGACCTGTGTCAAGCATCAGACATGCTAAGGCTGGTCATACATTAATTTATTTATTTTTGTTCAACCAGCGAGACTTCCCCTCCGTCAGAATACTGATCAGTACTGATCAAGCTATAGCTGTCAGCACTAATTGATTGGGAAAAACCCGATCTACCATTCAACTTCTGTACAACCAGCCTGCCCATACATGGATCGAAATTCAGTCTGTCCCTGTTGAACCAGCCCAATTTTGATCTACACTATATTACCAAAAGTATTGGGACGCCTGCCTTTACACACACAAACTTTAATGGAATCCCAGCCTTAGTCCGGAGGGTTCAATATTGGGTTGGCCCACTTTTTGCAGCTATAACAGCTTCAACTCTTCTGGGAAGGCTGTCCACAAGGTTTAGGAGTGTGTCTATGGGAATGTTTGACCATTCTTCCAGAAGTGCATTTGTGAGGTCAGGCACTGATGTTGGACGAGAGGGCCTGGCTCGCAGTCTCCACTCCAATTCATCCCAAAGGTGTTCTATTGGGTTGAGGTCAGGACTCTGTGCAGGCCAGTCAAGTTCCTCCACCCCAAACTCACTCATCCATGTCTTTATGGACCTTGCTTTGTGCACTGGTCCAAATTATTTGGTGGAGGGGGATTATGGTGTGGGCTTGTTTTTCAGGGGTTGGGCTTGAAATTCAAAATGTCTTGGTATGCTGACACCTTAATGCCGCATACACACGGTCGGAATTTCCGACGGGAAATGTTCGATGTGAGCTTGTTGCCAGAAAGTCTGACCACGTGTATGCTCCATCAGACATTTGCTGTCGGAATTTCCGCCCACAAATGTTTGAGAGCCGGTTCTCAAATTTTCCGCCAACTTCACTTTGTTGTCGGAAATTCCAAGCGTGTGTACACAAGTCTGACGCACAAAAGTCCACGCATGCTCGGAATCAAGCAGAAGAGCCGCACTGGCTATTGAACTTCATTTTTCTCAGCTCGTCGTACGTCTTGTACGTCACCGCGTTCTTGACGTTCGGAATTTCCGACAACATTTGTGTGACCGGGTGTACGCAAGACAAGTTTGAGCCAACATCCATCGGAAAAAAATCCACGGTTTTGTTGTCGGAAAGTCCGATCGTGTGTACGCGACATTAGCGTTCCCTTCACTGGAACTAAGGAGCTAGTTCCAGTAAAGTGAACTCCTAAGGCGTCAGCATACCAAGACATTTTGGACAATTTCATGCTCCCAACTTTTTGGGAACAGTTTGGGGATGGCCTCTTCCTATTCCAACATGACTTTGCACCAGTGCAGAAAGCAAGGTCCATAAAGACATGGACTACAGAGACAGTATGGGAAAATGCGGCTGCCTGCGTACTTACTCCACAGCTGGAGGCTGCAGTTCTCACAGGAGTTAGTGGTTACCAGAGCCCACCATCCTATGTTTTATGTTGACACAAAAACAGCTGACAACAGAAAGACTGTCTCACTCCTGCGGTCCTTGTTTCTCTGGCTGAGTTGGGGCTTTCACAGCTCCAGTACCGGTGGGCAGAGCAGGAAGATCACAGTGCAGCCCCGATCACCGCTTCCTGCCCAGCACACAGCACAGCTCTCCCTGGGGCAGACTGAGAATCTGAGAGGACAGATGGTAGCCTGCATCTTCTCCACATGTGAGTCCCGACCTTCTCTGCCTTCTATACTATACAATGCTGTGCTGTAAACCTGCCCTGCACAGTTGCACCTTGCAGGGAAGGTTTACTGAAAGAAAAGTGACATTCTTAAACAGGTTAGGAATTACTGGGACTTCTGAGGTGCTACATACAGTAGATGTATTCAACACACATTATATCTTCAAATGAGAGACCTAGTGCCAAAGTACCTCAATAAGCAGGGTGACTCTGCAGGTACTCGGTAGCAATTTGTGCCAACATCCCCGGAAATCGGGTTATAGAAAGAAAGACTCTAGGCACGGGACTTTGGAGGCACAATAGTATTAGACTACAAAAAGTAAATTTGATAGGGGTATTTTATTAGAAGATTATAAAAGACAATGGACACACATAGATTATTTAAAAACAAATCAGGCTAGATATAAACCCTAATAATGATACACCGTATGGATCCTATCCTGCAAATTTGTATAGCATAAAGAGGGTTATCAATGTACACATATATCACTTAGTCCATACATAGGAGAAATACTTCCCCTGGGCATTGAACAGTAGACAGGTACATAGTTGTAGCAAACAAAATGCAGCAGGTTTGATAATCCACGGTGAGATATTCTCTAGTTGCTCTACATGTTTCGCGTTACGCGGAACGCTTCCTCAGGAGCTAGAGATTCAATTGGGTATGGTAAGGTTGCATAAACTTATCAATAGTGATTATATGCAGATGATCGCAATTTGATCATGGGTATAGAGTATCTGAATTGAATTGGAAACAGCAGTCGGCCACAGCCTGGAACCTCTCAAAAAAAGGTAGCATCAGGTATCCATAAGAGGGAAAGCAGAGGCTTTGTCATTGTAGTGCCTTAGGTAAATGAAAGGAAGCACAGGGATGCGCCGTCCGGTCATGCGGTCACAGCACCGGTCTCTGCCTCTCATTTACCTAAGTGTCGCAGTCCTGATAAAAATCTCTGATCGCCACCATTACTAGCAAAAACAATAAAAAAATTAGGATGCCATAAAAATATACCATAGTTTGTAGACGCGATAACTTTTGTGCAAACAAATCAATATACACTTATTGGGATTTTTTTTTTTACCAAAAATATGCAGCAGAATACATATTGGCCTAAATTGATGAAGAAATGAGTTTACATTTTTTTATTGAATGTTTTATAGCAAAAAGTACAAAATATTGTATTTTTTTTTTTTTTTAAATTGTCGCTCTTTTTTTGTTTATAGCGCAAAAAATGAAAACCACAGAGGTGATCAAATACCACCAAAAGAAAGCTCTATTTGTGGGAAAAAAAGGACGTCAATTTTATTTGGTACAGTGTCACATGACCGCGCAATTGTCAGGTAAAGTAACGCAGTGCCGTATCGCAAAAATGGCCTGGTCATTAAGGGGGTTAAATCTTCCGGGGCTGAAATGTTTAATAAGATATAATTTGTAAGTTAAAAAGTCCATCTATGCAGTGTGAGAGTGTGTGTGTGTGTGTGTGTGTGTGTGTGGGGGGATAGCCTTAGTTCACTTACCTGATTCCAAGCTCTCTTTCTTCACCCAAAGCCTTGACATCATCACATACCATACGGGGACATTAACCCAGTATGGGATGATGGGGAGGCTGGAGTGTGGCCACAGCCAGTAATTTACATAGAAGCTGAAGGGACAGGTCACAGCAGTGGAGGGAGTGGAGCAAGGAATAAGGTAAAGCTGGGTACACACAGACTGAGATTTGTCCATTTCACCAGGGAAGCAGTCAATCTACATGTAGCACCCTCCTAGGTAGGTGCTAGAAGAGTTACATAGTTACATAGTAGGTGAGGTTGAAAAAAGACACAAGTCCATCAAGTCCATCCTATGTGTGTGATTTTATGTCAGTATTACATTGTATATCCCTGTATGTTGTGGTGCTTATCTAAGAGTGTATAGTTTTTGGGTTGTTCTGCTTACCAGGAAGACTGCCAGGTAAATATAGATGCTCTCTGCCTCCCAGGGAAAAGGATCTATTGATAGGGTCTGCTTATGGTGCTCAGGTGCTGCTAATGTTGTCTAAATGTTTCACACTGGTCTAATAGGACAGGAAATATTGGCCAGTGGGAGGAAACCTGACAATTGCGAGTATAGGCATAGTTAGTGCCCTGGCCATTGGCAGAGGAAAGTGCCTCAATGCATGCTGGGTGACCGTATATGCTGGAGAGCGGGGTCCCTTAGGGAAGCGGCTGCTGCCCTTCCTCAGTACAGGCTGCCATGATTCTAGCCAAAATGAGAATCACAATTTTTTTGCTTAGAATAAAAAGATCACAATTCTCTCATAATTCTCGCAACGTAAAATCTTTCACATTATACAAAAAAAAAAAAAAAAAATGGGCTAACTTTACTGGTTAGATTTTTTTTTTTTTAATTCATTAAAGTAATTTTTTCCAAAAAAATTGCATTTGAAAGACCGCTGCGCAAATACAGTGTGACATAAAATATTGCAACAACCACCATTTTATTCTCTAGGGTGTCTACTAAAAAAAATATATGTTTGGGGGTTCTAAGTAATTTTCTAGCAAGAAAAAATTATTTTAACTTGAAACCAACAAATGTCAGAAAAAGGTTTAGTGTTAGTTAGTTAGTGTTAGGTTTAGTGGTTAAACTTTTTTCACTTACACAGGAAGTCTATTCCATTGACAAATTGTTACAATGTTTATACTTAAGTTCAACTGATAAAGAATGTTTTGTTTCTTGGCAGACTGCCTGGTTTTTCTCTTCCTTTCTTTTGAGGGCTGTGGCTTCAGAAGAGCAGAGAGAATTCTTTGCATAGAAAGAATTGTGAAACACTTTAGTCAAGATCGCGATAATGATTCTTGGCGATTGATCATGATAGCGATTCTTGATGATTAATTGTGCAGCTCTACTGCCATGTGGCCTCAGGTGGTCGACCTGAGGGCCGGAACCGCGGAAGCTGTAACCCAGGTGTCCTGTAGAGCTATCTAGGACAGAGACGCGTCTAGGAGGATCTGTTTCTGGCTTCAGTGAGTACAGACCTGCATCTAGGGGCCTGTTCCGTGAGGGCCATCCCTTCAGGCTAGTGAAGTCAGGGGACAGGTGTCAGCTAAAGGGGATCCTAGTGAGTCATTATGTATTACTTACCTGAGATCGAAGCCCCAGCAGCGGTCCTCGTACACCGCTTCGGCCCGCGACATCGCTCCCGGAGTTACTTCCAGATATTGTGGGCTCCGGCACTGTGATTGGCCAGAGCCGCAATGACGTCACTCCTGGGCATGCGCACGGGAGCCTGCCGGTAACGGCACACTAGCTGAAGCAACGGCACGGACGTGCTATTACTTCAGTGCGCATGTGCCGATGACGTCGGCACATGCTGATACAGGGGATATCTCCTAAACCATGCAGGTTTAGGAGATATCCAGGGTAGCTACAGGTAAGCCTAATTATAGGCTTACCTGTAGCAAAAAGTGGTTGTAAAGGGTTTACAACCACTTTAATGACACCCCAAGCTTAGGTTGCAAAACAGTGTGTTTGCCTGCACCAGATCGCATTCACAAAATGACCAGTTGTAGTGCGGTTGCAGTGCAGTTCCAAAATTGGTGCATGCATGACTTTGGTGCGATTTGAGCCCATTCAAAATGAATGGGCCTTGATTGCACCGCAATCAACACAGTAATTCAAAGTTAAACCTCTCATCACGTGTGACTCCGACCATGTCACATACGTTTTAGAGTGTCCGTGCTCTTTACAATATGTGGGCAGGACCACACGACAATTAAAGACCAGAATAAATGCAGAAAAAATGAACATCTTACGAATATTAAAAATGGTTATCCTAACCATAGTGTCTCCAGACATTGTAAACTTTTTCACGATAGCAATCCAACAATCTGCACTTTTTATGGCATTGACAAAATATCCAAACATTGGAGAGGTACCCATATGAAGAGATCTATATCCCAAAATGAAACCTATTGGCTTTATAAATTACATACGATGCAACTTTATGGGATAAATAACGACATAGAACTAAATTGTTTTTTGACAAATGATTAATACTTCCCAATGCCTCTAATTGTTTATATATTACTTGCCACCCTTTTAATTCCAAGCTGCCACATCCTAACTTGAATCTGAAAGCTCAATACCAATCTCCCCCTGTTTACTATTAGCACTGGATTGACACCTATTGTTAATTGAGTAATCTCCTATTTTAATCCCTGGGGTATTTCAGGTACCCCAATTATTTTTAATATTTATATATTTTAAGAAGCACCTATCCAAATACATACATA
Organism: Aquarana catesbeiana; assembly: GCA_037953035.1. Taxonomy (NCBI): domain Eukaryota; kingdom Metazoa; phylum Chordata; class Amphibia; order Anura; family Ranidae; genus Aquarana; species Aquarana catesbeiana. Next base: position 266,911 of record JBBHAA010001120.1, read on the forward strand.
TATATTAATATTCTTTTTACCATTGTTAAATTAATGTTTTTCAACATCTTCTTATGTATAGCCCCTCACTCATTAGTCACTTGCAGCCAGGTATTAATCTTTTATCTAAGAGGACATAGCCCTATTCAATTGTGATAAAATCTAATGTTATTGTTATTAAATGAGGATTGTGAACCAGCAGTGAGGCTGCACACGTATTTAGGTTTATTTTACAACCATTTTTTATGTTGTTATTTTATCTTTATCTCACTCAAGCCTTCGTCCGCGATCCGGAAGGGGGAGCCCTGTCTGACACCATGCATATTGCTAGTTTACGGTAACTTTTTTTTAGTTTCATCTATCATTTTTTGCGGCGCTCCTAATCAATACCCTTAAGCCCACCTCCTTGCATTACAAATAATTGTCTCCTAGTGACCAAGGTACGCTTCCCTGAAGACGTTCATACGAAACGTACATCGGAGCGGTACCTGGTCACGTGATCTTCTCCTACATCCAGTGTTCCTGGTTGTTGCTTTCATCGGGTGGAACGCGTGACGGCATCCATGCTGAGACTCATACACAGGCGAGCGAGCAGCCCCAGTGCCGGGTAGGCACCCAACCGTGTAAGCTACCATTTGGCTCTACTTTCTGTTTTTAACATTTTTAATAAACTGTATTACGCTATGGAAGATTCTATTGTTTTGCATATATCCCATGTCTCACTACCGGGGGAAGAAGGTTTCTCTGCCTATTTGTTATCCAGCATTCAGCCGTTCCATGTGAGCAGGCACAATCCTGCACAAGCGCTAATGACTCTCTTTTTAACTAAAGGAGTCATTGGTATCTGGTAAGCAGATATCCATTTACCACTGTGGGGTGCATCTAAATTCTTGGTGAAGGTTTTCCATTTGTCTATATAGAGGAATCTACCTACATTGCAAGATCATCATTCACCGTTTATTTTGTGCTCATCCATACATTGGGACTTTAATATCACCATTTTCGTTTCCACTAATGTGTGTCATTATTTTTAACTTACTTTATTTACTAGTATAATTATGTTTTCACCCACTCTATTTACTAGTATAATTTTGTTTTCATGTCCATGAAAAGTTTTTCCCATTGAGACTCAATTGTTTCACTGGTTTCCTTTTCTCTATTGATAACCATTAGCGCCCCCTATCTACCTTCAAATCAACACAGTAAGCCTGGTTTCACACTATAGTTTACATGTAAATCGCACAGGAACTGCACCACATTCCCATGCAATGCACATGTGATTCTGTGTGGTGTGATTTGAGCCCATTTTGAATGGGCTAAATCGTACCACATCGCACCAAGGAAGTGCAGGCACCTTTTTTTGAAAACCAACCATGCGATCTGGTTCAGACAAACACTGCGTTTGCGACCTTCTTTTGGGGAGTTGTTAATTGACACCTGCAGCAGATCAAAAACACAGTGTGATTGCAATGCAGTGTGGAAACGCAAGGGATCACAGCGTTTCCTGTACCATATATGTATGAACAAAGGGTAAAACAGGGCCAAGGCATGCCACTGAGGGAAGTAGAAAGTCCAGCCTGGTTCTGGCATTGGCAGACATGTTGTGGTGCCAACTGATGAATTAGTAAGCCAGTGAGCACCACAACAAGCTTGCCAGTGCCAAGCTGGATTGTCAGTAACACAAACAATAGAAAACTCAGCTTAGCCTCAGTCAACTTCCAGTAACACAAGCAATGCAAAATTTAGCCATGCCAGCCTCAATCACATACTTTGTCAGTTACAACACAGAATCACAGACAGTCTCTCACTGACTCACGATTACCTAGTATGAACAGCAGAATGCCAGCAGCAGCACAGCAGTCTGAGCAGTGGTAAGTCTGAGTACACTCTCTGAGACTAGGCCAGAAGAAAAAGAGGGACATACCTGGACAGGACAGCAGCAGTTCATCCATGTGGGGGGGTCAGCAGCTACACAGAACTTTACAAACACTCTGCACTCCAGGGCCCAGGCAAAGCTCCTCTCCCAAGCCCAAGGTGGGAGTGGCACTGCAAGCCAATGGGAATACATGGTTTGCAGTGGGCAGGACTACAAGCACCGCTGGCACCACTGTGCTGCCTGGTGATAGATCTGTCAGCCTTCAGCCCGAGCCCAATAGACTGGCCTGGCGGTGTACCACAACATGCGTGCGGGTATGCCTAATGATCTATTACACTTGCTGCAGTGTCATTATTACACTCTGTGTGCCACTGGCTGCAGTGCTGCCTGTCGCTGGTGCCATGTGTGGCTGCAGAGCAGGGCCCTGGGGGGGTTTGAACACCCCTGACCCCCCCTTATCTACGCCCCTGCTCTTGGGAGACTTGTGTCATCCTTTCCCAGGAGTCAGTAGGCAGCATCTTGTTCTTTAGAAACCGGAAATGACTCCATGAAACCATAACAATGGGGCGGGCACTTCCTCCTTCGCCAACCGTTGTTATGGCAACAAGATAATAATCCTTTCCCTGTGCCCTGTGTAAATAGCGCACGCTAGAGAACGGGAGGTGCATGCTGGGTATCCAGCATCACCATATCCAGGAAAAGAATGCCAATGGGCCTCACATGCCGACACTAGAGATGGAAGCGCTCTGCAGAGCACAAATAAAAAGTAAGTACTATAAAAAAACGTGAATTAAGTGGCGATTTCAGTAATAGCATTGATTATTAGTATTTAAATAGTTTAATAGAAAGGAATACATTTTGATAGAAAAAAAAATCTGGGTGGAACTCTCTAACATCACTACAACATGCAACTTGCTTTTCTGTTGTTTATTTTTAGTTATGTTGTTCGTTTCTTTGATCTTTTTTTGTGGGTGCTAATATGAGCCCTCCAGCCGTCCCGGAAAACCAAAAAAACTTCTTAAAGTCTTTGTTCTTTCTACACTACTAATACTGAACCACAAAACTGCAGTGATGGTGCAGTCCACAGCTCTGATAGTCTTCATCTGTAAGTATCTACTTTGATTACTGTCAGTATTTAATTATCTACCTATTTTCCTATCTATTTCCACATCTTCAATGCCTTTGCTTATTCTAGTTTCTTATTCAAAGTAGTAAAGTAGTATCTAGTAACTTTTTTTTTTTTATAATTATTATATTATGTGATATATAATATAAAGATATAACAATTTCTTTGATGAATCATTAAATAATCATAACCAGTTCGGAAAAAAATTTGTGAAGAGAAAATTTTTTTTTACCGAATCTTCAAAACATAAGTTAGTCCCTAAGCCGATGAGGAATATATATAAATATAAATTGGTAAGGTATCCCAAGTTCAGCATTAGCTTTAGTAAATAAGATGAGAATAGAGGAGAAGAAGAAGAGGAAGGAAAAGAAGAGAAAAAAAAAGGGGGGAAAAAGAAGAGAGGAAAAGATAAGAAAGAAAGAAGTCTCTCGAGGTGATGACCTAGCTTATGATATGAACAAGTTATATAATAACAATAACACAAGGATTTTAGCATTGTAACAATGACTGGTCAAAATCAGAGGTAAGGAAGTGTTTAACCCATGGTTGCCAAATCAGACGGAATTTGTTGATATTATTATCTTGGATAGATGACATTTTAGCAAAAATGAGAGCTTTGTTCATTCTATGTTTAACCTCTGCCTCGATTAAATTCTTGTTCTTCCATGCCTTGGCTATTGTTTGTTTGGCAGCAGTATTAATGTGAATTAGTAGTTTGAATTGTACCCTGGTGAGTGAAGCCAGTTTAAGATTCAGAAGTGCAATGGCAGGGTCCGGAGTAATAGAGATATCTAGAGCCTTAGATGCCATTGCAAATATTTTTTTCCAAAATTCTTGGGCCACCGGGCAATCCCACCATATATGGAAATGTGTACCTGGTGAAGAGTAACCTCTGAAGCAATTATTGGGATAAGAAGGAGTAAATTTTGCTATTCTAGCTGGTACCAAGTACCACCTTGCCAGAACTTTAAAGTCGGTTTCCAAAGCAAAACAATTAGGAGATGATGATTTGGTGGCTAACCAAATATTAGAACAGTCATTGTTGTCAAATATTCGTCCCATATCCTGTGCCCATTTAACAGTATAAGAAGGAATATTCACATTAGAGTTAGTAATAAGTATCTGGTACACACATGAAATCAACCCTCTAACATGTGGGTCACTTATACAAATATGCTTGAATTGGGACATTTGATTAATTGATGTACTTAAACTAAGTAGAGGTGTAAAGAAATTCTTAATTTGTAAATAACAGAATATCTCATTTTTTGAGAGTTCGTGATTCTTACATAACATAAAGTCTCGTCAATTTTCTAGAAGACCATGCAGAAAAAAATTTTGGAAATTTCCACGCAGGGTAAAAGGCTGGATTCCCCAGAAAAGAGAGGAGGGGATTATGTTTTGATCATAGGCCATGTGAGTCATTAAACCTATCCCAAATTGCCAATGAATGTTTCATGATGGGGTTGGTAAGATGAGATCTATCCTTTGGTAGAATCCATAGTAGATTGTCAATTGAGATGGGATCACAGTCAATGGATTCGATAGCTACCCATAAGGGTATATTCTCAGTAGAGTGATATTTAGTTAATATTGATAATTGGGCTGCATAATAATAGGAGGGAAAGTTTGGTAGCCCAAATCCCCCACAAGATATACTAAGATATAAAGTAGATTTTGGAATACGTGGTTTAATCTTATCCCAAATAAAAGACATAACTCTACGTTGTATGAGACGTAAGAAATATGACGGTAAAGAGACAGGGAGTAACCTAAACAAATACAAGAACTTCGGTAGTATTGACATTTTCACAGCATTTATCCGTCCTAACCACGATAATGTTAATGAGGACCATTGCTTCATTAAGGCTGTAGTTTGTTTTAACAAAGGTAGGTAATTAGCTGCAAAAAGATCAGATAATGAGGAGGTGAGATGTACTCCTAAATATGGTAATTGACGGGTAACCCAATTGAATGGTAAAGAGGATTGGGCCTGAAGCAGGTCTGATTGTATTATAGAAACATTCAAAGCGTTTGATTTGGTGTGATTTACTATGAGACCAGATATATGTGAACATGTATCTAATATATTGAGGAGATTAGGAGCAGAAATGTGGGGGTGAGATAGGAAAATATGTATATCGTCTGCGAAGAGACAAAGTTTGTGATGGTGGCCACCTAGTTCGATACCTTTGATATCTGAGTTGGATCTGATCAATTGTACCAAGGGTTCTATCAGTAGGGCAAAAAGCAACGGGGATAAAGGACAGCCTTGTCTCGTGCCTCCTCTGATATCCAACATTGCTGATTTGTAACCAGCGTATTTGATATATGCCTTCGGGTTGTTATAGAGAGAATAGATCCAAGACAAGAAATGATTACCAAAACGCCATTGTTGAAGCGTATATTGCATATAAGGCCATGTGACTGAATCAAACGCCTTACGGATATCCAATGATAGAAGGCAAGTTGGGATACCTCTAGATTTAGCAGCTTGAATGAGTAAAAGAGCTTGTCTAATATTATCTCCTGCTTGATTCTTGGGTATGAAACCCGTTTGATCTGGGTGTATTAGGTGGCCTATGAAATTGTTCAAACGAGAAGTAAGAATCTTGGCTAGTAATTTAATATCTAAATTGAGGAGGGAAATAGGGTGATAGTTAGACCAAGAAGTGTTATCAGAGTGTGGTTTGGGTAGCATAACTATGATAGATGTTAATGATTCAGGATGAAACGAGTTACCTGGCAAGAGGGAGTTAAGCGCACTGGTTAAGACTGAAGTTAGAATGTGCTCAAAATTTTTGTAATATGATGCCGAAAACCCATCGGGGCCTGGCCTTTTATGTAATTTCAATTCTTTAATAGCAATTTGAATTTAATTTGTTGTAATAGGGCGCTCAAGTCTCTCTCGTTGCTCGTCGTTAAGAGTGGGGAGTTTGATATTAGAAAACAGTTTATTAGCATTAGTCTGGTTAAAATCAGTCATGGGGGAATATAGTTTAGCTACATTAGAACGAAACACCTGTAATATTTTAATCGGATTACTAGTATAAGCATCACGAGATGTTTTCAACCTTATGGAGGACCTTATGTGATTTATTGATTTTAAACTCCTAGCCATAAGGGAATCAAGTTTATTTGCTTTAAGGTATTGTACATGTTGTCGTTTACGTAAAAGTTTGTCTGCTGAATCTGTTAAAAAGAAATCTAAATCTAGGCGTGCTTTATCTAGTTTAGAATTAGTGGTGGAATTTGGGGATGATTGAAATGCATTATGACAGGAGTTAAAATTAGCTTCCAGCTTTGCGAACATAAGTTTACGTTCTCTTTTAAGTTTTGTCGCTTGCTGAATCAATTTGCCCCGAATAACAGCTTTATGAGCTTCCCATAACGTAAGGTCTGAAACATCACCTGTGTCATTAGAGAAAAGATAATCGTTTAGTGCTCCTTCGATCTCAAGACGATGGACAGGGTTAGCTAATGTAGAGTCATTTATATACCAAGTGGAATCATGTGATCTGGGTACAGTGGAAGCAATAGAGGTGTATATTGCACAATGATCTGACCATGTTTTTTTTTTTTTTTTAATTATTTTTATTATATTTTCAATGTAGGTACAAAACAGAACAGAGCCTATTGGGCATACCCAGGCTCGGTCAACAAAAACATAGAAAAACAAAACAAGAGAAAGAAGAAAAAAAATAAAAAAGACACATAGAAACCTTCTATATGTTCCTAACTAAACCATTGTACGCTCAAACCACTTTTGCAGGCTATTCAAATCAGTCCTCCAATTCCATGTGTACGCTGCAGTACCCATTTTGTTCATTAATGGAATGAGATGTGCAAGGTAGTTCTATAATCATATTCATAATCATATTCCCCCCCTTCCCATGCCTATCGACTGAAAAGACCAGGGACTATTATGAGATCAGGAACGCCATTTGAGCTATGCCCAGTTACTTTATGGAGCGAACTAATCATCAATCGAGTCCGCATTAGTAGACAGGGATTCCGTCCAACTATCCCATATTTTGTGGAATTTTTTTTCACAACCACGTGACAAGTAAGTAGCTTTGTACAGTGGTAGGGCCGCATTCACCAACCTCTTCCAGAAATTTATTGAGGGTGCAGACGAGGCCTTCCATCTGAGTGCTATAGATTTACGGGCATAGTTAAGTAATAGTCCTAGCAGGGTTCTGATTGCCCGGCGTGGGGCCAGTGGTTTAACGAGTCCCAGCAGACATACCTCTACAGACAATGGCACAGGAACAGTGGTGACAGTCAAAATAAATTTGGTTACCTCGACCCAAAAAATTGCAATCTGAGGACAATTCCAAAAAATATGGATGAAGTCCGCTGAGACTGAGTCACACCTCCAACAAGAGAAAAAAAAGGGGTACCATCCAACAGTGTCACAAGAGTTGCCACCATCCCTAGCATACGAGAAAAGAAAGAGACCCCTCAAAGAGTGGTGGGACTTTGAAGGCAACGGAAATCAGAATATAAATAAAAAAGCGGGTTTTATTATTACAATTATATAAAAATTATACATATTGACAAGAATTGATCCAAATACAAACATGTAAATCAATTTGACAATAAAAACAATGTTCTGCTGGTGAATGAACAAACGATGTATTCATATAGTCTTCTACCTGGGCCTACGCGTTTCGGGACTATTGAGGTCCCTTCATCAGGGGCAAAATGGTAAGCAGACTTTACACTAGTAAAACATGAAATATCATAATTAGGTACAATTGTATTGAACATGTTTACTGCACTTAACATCATTCCAGGAAGGGGGGAGAGAAAAAAAAAAAAAAAAAAAAAAAAAAAAAAAAAAAAACTACACACCCAAGCATGAACAGGAGAGGAGACCAACCGTCGGAGACACTCTCAGGGGCAGCTACGCATCAGACGCCAGAAAACCAAATAAGGAAACAGGCGTGTCTCTGGCCCCACCTTCTCCACACTGGTCCCAATGTATCACCACAAAAGGGGGACAACGCTACCTCAAAGGTCCCAGCGACCGGGGGATCAGGAAAAGAGAGGAGGGAAAAGAGGAGATTATCTGAAAATACAAAAAAAGGGAGAGGAGAGGAGGCCTTATGTGCTGAGATGTTAAAAAAAGGGGGCTTATAAGGTAATTGGATGTATGTCTGCAGAAGACGCATAATGACATGCGTCTGAGCAGCAATATGACCATATATTTAGAGAAGCATGCAGATTGCACGATATGCGGATATTCACAAAAAGCAGTTCAGAAAGTAATCTCAGCATGCAAAACTTACCCCAATATTCGTATGTAGAAAATATATCCAGTAGCAAGTAAGAGAAGTCAGTGTACTAAAAGCGCTAACTCAGCTACAGTTGCAATGGTGAGTAAAGACCTCATCTGGGGAAATCTGAAAAGGAGTGAAGAGAGTGGTGGTTGAGTATACTGCAAGCCAGTGTGTGTAGTCATGGTGTCTCATGGCAGGCACATGGAAGGGCGTATTCGTGTAACAAGAGCAAGATAAAATATAAGAGTGATCCTGGAGGCTAGTGCAGGAGAAGCCTGCGGCCAATCATCGCCGCACCCACTTCCTCCTTCTCCTCTTATACCCCACCCCCTTGCGCTCGTGCCGGTGTCATTGTCTGACACGGCGGCGGCGATGCAAGGCGGCCAATAACCACCACACTCAGGTAAGGCTTCTCCTGCACTAGCCTCCAGGATCACTCTTATATTTTATCTTGCTCTTGTTACACGAATACGCCCTTCCATGTGCCTGCCATGAGACACCATGACTACACACACTGGCTTGCAGTATACTCAACCACCACTCTCTTCACTCCTTTTCAGATTTCCCCAGATGAGGTCTTTACTCACCATTGCAACTGTAGCTGAGTTAGCGCTTTTAGTACACTGACTTCTCTTACTTGCTACTGGATATATTTTCTACATACGAATATTGGGGTAAGTTTTGCATGCTGAGATTACTTTCTGAACTGCTTTTTGTGAATATCCGCATATCGTGCAATCTGCATGCTTCTCTAAATATATGGTCATATTGCTGCTCAGACGCATGTCATTATGCGTCTTCTGCAGACATACATCCAATTACCTTATAAGCCCCCTTTTTTTAACATCTCAGCACATAAGGCCTCCTCTCCTCTCCCTTTTTTTGTATTTTCAGATAATCTCCTCTTTTCCCTCCTCTCTTTTCCTGATCCCCCGGTCGCTGGGACCTTTGAGGTAGCGTTGTCCCCCTTTTGTGGTGATACATTGGGACCAGTGTGGAGAAGGTGGGGCCAGAGACACGCCTGTTTCCTTATTTGGTTTTCTGGCGTCTGATGCGTAGCTGCCCCTGAGAGTGTCTCCGACGGTTGGTCTCCTCTCCTGTTCATGCTTGGGTGTGTAGTTTTTTTTTTTTTTTTTTCTCTCCCCCCTTCCTGGAATGATGTTAAGTGCAGTAAACATGTTCAATACAATTGTACCTAATTATGATATTTCATGTTTTACTAGTGTAAAGTCTGCTTACCATTTTGCCCCTGATGAAGGGACCTCAATAGTCCCGAAACGCGTAGGCCCAGGTAGAAGACTATATGAATACATCGTTTGTTCATTCACCAGCAGAACATTGTTTTTATTGTCAAATTGATTTACATGTTTGTATTTGGATCAATTCTTGTCAATATGTATAATTTTTATATAATTGTAATAATAAAACCCGCTTTTTTATTTATATTCTGATTTCCGTTGCCTTCAAAGTCCCACCACTCTTTGAGGGGTCTCTTTCTTTTCTCACACCTCCAACAAGAGGCGGAGATAGATGGATAGATTCTATGTAAGCGCTTGGGCGTGTAATACACCTTATGTATTATTTTAAATTGGACCAATTTATCTCTGGCTGATACTAGCTGTGAGAAGGGGTATTCCCACATTTCTTCCCAATCTTCTGTATCCAATGCCGGGAAATCTACCTCCCACTCTGCCTTAAGGTTTTCTAGTCCCGTGTTTACGTTAGGGAGTAATGCCCTATATATGGAAGATAAGGGTTTAGATAGAGCTTCATCTCTGAGCAGAGTCTCTAGATTCGAGGTGTAAAAGGCCACGGAGGCCCCTGCAAACTGAGTGTTGAAAGCGTGTCTAAGCTGCAGAAATCTAAACAGGTGGGAGTTAGGTAAATTATATTGTTCTTTCAACCTATCAAAAGTCTGTATTTTGCCTTCAAGACAAATTTGATTTATGTATTTAATGCCCTTGCATGCCCATACCCCAGGGTCGGGAATGGACCTGAATTCTGGTAATTGCGGATTGAACCAAAGGGGGCAATAAGGGGAAATGTGTCCAGAAGGGATGGGGCGTATTAAATTTGCCACCCGCTCTCATTGCTGATGTAAGAGGGAAGGGAGCTCTAGAGCCCCGGTAAATTAGATTCCTTAGCGCCTCATAAGACCCCAAACGTGCTGCTTCCAGAACCACTGCTGCGTTGGACTCGTCAGAGATCAGCCAGTTATGGGCGTGTGATAGCATGGCCGCCACAAAATAGGAGTGAAGGTCAGGGCAGGCCAAACCGCCCTCTCCCCAAGGTCTCTGCAGCACCGTCAGCTTAAATCTCGGCTGACCGGATCCCCAGAGAAAGGATAATAGAACGGTATTTATTAAGCGAAATATCTTTTTGGGGATCCAGACAGGTGCGTGTCTTAGAGCATAAAGAAAGGCAGGCAGAAGCTTCATCTTAAATAAATTTATCCTCCCGATTAAAGAGAGGGGAAGATTCGCCCACGCCCTCAGTCTCTTTCTCATCCTCTGCACCAGCGGTTCTAAGTTAAGGGTATAATAGTCAGAGGTAGATGTAGAGATGTGAATACCTAGATATTTAATTTTGTCTGTCCATAATAAAGGTAAATTAGGATCCGCAATATCTTTTGCGGTCCCATCTATCGGCAAAATTTGGGATTTATCCCAGTTTACTTTGAGCCCCGAACAGCTAGTGAAATTAGAGAGAATGATCAAGGTCTCCCGAAGGGATTGGGCAGGGTCACTCAAGAAAAGGATAAGATCATCCGCATACAAGGCCACTTTCTCATGAATGGATCCCACCTGTATGCCCCTAACCCCATCTGCCTGTCTGAGGGCCGAGGCAAGTGGCTCCATCACCAAGGCAAAAAGGGCCGGCAACAGTGGACAACCTTGCCTCGTGCCCCTTCCAACAGAAAAGGGCGCCGACAGAGCACCACCAAGCTTAATCTGCGCCGTTGGATCTTTATATAAAATATCAATCCATCTGCGGAATACCTCTCCAAAACCCATAACTTCCAATACCGTGGACATAAAAGGCCATGCCACTGAATCGAAGGCCTTTTCAATGTCCAGTGTCACCATTACTCTTGTAGAGGACTCAGTGGGAGGCAGCTGGAGATGGGTGAACACCCTACGTAAATTTATATCTGTTGACTTCCCTGGCATGAAACCAGTCTGGTCTATATTAATTAGGGAAGGAAGAATCGTCCTCAGTCTGGTCGCTAGCATTTTTGTCAAAATCTTGAGGTCATAGTTTAGCAGGGATATCGGCCTATAAGAAGCACAGAGGGATGTGTCTTTGCCGGGCTTAGGGATGAGGACTATGTGTGCCTGATACATTGAAGGGGGTAAGGACATCTGTTTTTTACTTTCAGAGAAGACTTTTAACAATTTTGGTGCAAGTAGTGAGACGTACATTCTGTACCATTCACCAGGTAGGCCATCGGGCCCTGGTGTTTTACCACTAGGAAATGAGCAGATCGCCTCCTCTATCTCCTCAATGGTAAACTCTCTGTCTAAAAATTCTAAATCCTCCTGCGAAAGAATGGGTAGGCGTAGGGACTGCAAAAATTCCCTACGTCGATCTTCAGGCCATCCAGGGACCGCCTTATATAAGTTTTCGTAGAAGGATCTGAATTAATCTATAATTAGTTCGGGGGTAGAGATAACCTGACCATCTGAACCACAGATTTCTGACACCACCGTCTGCATTTTAGAGTCCGCGACTAAATTCGCCAGGAGTTTGCTATTTTTATCTCCGGATTCAAAGATCTTCCCTGCTAAGGAATTTAAATCTAGATGTGTGGCTGAGACAAGATGTAAAGACAATGCTCTTTTTGCCTCGGCTAACCGGGTAAAGTGATCTAGCCTCTCCCTCCTCAAGTGCCTGGACCCGACCTGACATCTCAGAACGGACCGCTTTAATAGCTGAAATGTATTCTCCTCTGGTGTTGGCCTTAAAAGCATCCCAGACTATCTGCTCCGAGGCTGAATCCTCATTAATCTCCCAGTATTGTTGTAGTTTGGGAGAGACCACCTCCCCCACCCTCGAATTCTGCACCCATTTGGGTGCTAAACGCCAACAGTCATGACTCCTGGTGTTCGACAACTCCAAAGTGACCTCCAGAGGTGCATGATCAGAGAGGCCCGCCGGCAAGTACGAGACCCCTCTCACCGCCGCCAGGGCACAGGTGTTGCCAAAGACCAAATCAATCCTGGAACCAGATTTATGAGTAGTAGAGTGAAAGGAGTAAGCCCTAGCGGTTTGGTGCTTCCATCTCCAAATCTCAGTGTAATTAAAAGCTTGTGCCCAATGAAGCAGGTCTGGTGAATACACCCTATTTGGATTGGACGAATCCAGGGACGGATCCAAGATAGAATTAAAATCTCCAGCTATATATATTCTGGAAAATTGTAACGTGGCTAAGAGCTCATATACCTTGTAGAGGACCCGGTGGTCAAAGGGTGGAGGCACATATATATTCACTAAAGCATAGACCACCGCCCTGATCTCCAGTAATAGAATTATGAATCGGCCATCTTGATCAGTTTGTAGATGCACTACCTTATATGGAAGGGATTTGTTCAATAAAATGGCCACTCTCCTTGCATAACTAGAGTACGTTGCATGAAAGGATTGCCGTACCCAGGGTCTGCGTAGCGCCAGGATCTTGTTCCCCAGAAGATGAGTCTCCTGTAGGAACAAGATATGAGGCCTATGGTTATTCAGATATTTAAACATTAATGCCCTTTTTACTTTGTCATTAAGACCCCTCACATTCCATGATACCAATCTTAAATCCATTGATGCGGTGACAGATTATAATTAAGCATAGTGATAACTACATGTAGAGGGTCAGCCCCTATGGGGCCAAGGGGGAGTGTCAAAAGGATAACGATTTTGCACTTGACATAGTGAGCATTAATAAAGACACATGAAATGTAAGTATCAGTCAGTGGATGTAGAGCGTACAAAAAAGAAAAAAACAAAAGGTAGCCTGTGAACTCCCTACTGACCATGAAGTACCCCTAAAAGAGAAAATAAACACTGAACAGAAAACAATAATAACTATGGTCAGCTTAATACCCGAAACCTAAACTCAAACTTCTAGATCTTCGGACTTCTGAAGAAAAAAAGTTCCAAAGTGTAGCGACTCAGTGTCGCCGATGCCTCTTCAATTGGCGGGAAAAGAGAAAAAAACCCCCAAAAAAAGAAAACTGGGGAGGGGGGGGGTTGATGCTTCAGTGAGTTACTTCTAACAAGGTGGCTCCGTGGTAGAAGAATGTATAGTAAAGGCACATCAATTCTTGAACTGGAGGGATCTTTAACGATTAATGTTCCCAAAAAAATAATTAAAATAAAAATAAAAATAACATGTACAATCCTGCATGAGGGGTAAGGAGCCAGCGAGCAACAACCTCTGATGATGAAGTCAAGAAGCTTTACAACAGGAACCGTTGGCTGGATGAAACACCCCCTCGAACAGGGATCCGGAAGGAAAATGGGATCTTTGTGCTGATTTTGGATAGCGACTCATACTTGCGTTTACCGTAGGTTGTTCAGCCAGTCATCAGCGTCAGCCGGAGAGTCAAAGAATCTGACCGTGCCATTGTGAGGAACCCGAAGACGGCTGGGATACAACATGCTGTATTTAATATCCTTTTCACGTAGGCGCTTACGAACATCATTAAAGGACTTCCTCTTTCGCTGCAGTTCTGCCGAGAAATCTGGAAACAAAAGAATTGAGCCACTGCCGTATGAAAGCGGGGAATGATTGCGGGCTGCGGAGAGGATCCTGTCACGGTCTCTGAAGTTGAGAAAACGGACCAAGAAAGGTCGGGGATTTGCACCAGGGATACTGCGTCCCGTGGGTACACGGTGGGCACGCTCGACGACATAAGTCGGAGAGGTATCCGCGAGGTCCAGCAGTTTTTTGAAGAAGTCTTCCGCGAACTCCGCCGGTCGGTCACCCTCTTCCCCCTCCGGGAGACCCAAAACGCGGACGTTGTTGCGTCTCGCTCTGTTTTCTGCGTCATCAGATTTAGCGACAAGCAGCTGTACCGTACGCTGTAATTCCGCTATGGTGTTAGTGTGAGTAGCTGTAAGGTCTTCAGTTGCAGATATTCTAGATTCTGATTCAGTCAGCCTACCCCTGATTTTATCCAGGTCATTTCTAATGAGATTACACTCCTCTGCGAGGCGATCTATTCTCACTAGCATGGAGGTTTTACTTTGTTCGATGGCAGCCAGGATCACTGCAGTACTATCTTGAGAGGGTGGGCCAGAGAGAGCCGCACTCGGTGCCTCGGGCTCCATGGCTAATTCTGTCAGCAAGGTTTGCAGTCTCCCTATGAGAGAAGGATCTAGTTGGTGAAGGTAGCTGTTCGGCCGTTGTAGGGGCCAGGCGACCCGGCGTGGATGAGCTCTTGGGTCGGTTCCTAGGGCCCATTGAGTAGAGGTGGGCAGCAAGCTCCAACAGTCCCTCACTGACTTGCAGGTAAAGGCTGTCCAGTGAGGAGGGCCAGCCAGGTGAGCCCTGCAGAAAGGATCAGGGAGCTGGATGGATGCAGGAGGGTAAGCTGGATGCTGGACCCCAGAGCACTTCAGCCTGCCCACCCAGTCAGTTACCCCAGATGACTTAGCAGGAAGGTGTAGGGCTGGCAGGGGGCCGTGGGCGGCAGAAATCCGCGCTCCCGAATGGAAACTCAGGCCGGTCGCGATGTTCCCCAGCCGGTCGGCAGCCCAGGAAAGTGCGGTGGGCGGCAGGCTGCACTAGGCCGCAATAGGCCGCGGCCGAACCGGATGGTCCCAGCGGCCCCACGAATCAGGAGGAAGGTGTAGGACTGGCAGGGGGCCGTGGGCGGCTGAGTCCGCGCTCCCGAGCGGAGATCCGGCCGGTCGCGATGCTCCCCGGTCGGCCGGCGGCCCAGGAAAGTGCGGTGGGCGGCAGGCTGCACTAGGCCGCGGCCGCGCCGGATCTCCCGACTCCACCAGACACACAGAGGGGCAAGATGGGGGATGAGAGGAGCCCCTTACCTCATGGATTAAGTCCAAGGATAGCTCACTTCAGCAGGGCACAGGCCGGGAAGATGGCGGCGGCCACGGATGTGAAGGCCCGGTTGTCACTGGCTGATCCCCGACCGAAAAAACTCCGCAATATCCCCACAGGCTGCAGCAGGGAATGGTTATGAGTCAGCAAGCAGGTATTTTTCTCGTTTTTGGCTAATGTAGTGTGTAGATGGCTAAGGATTTAGTATCGGATGCTCAGAGCTCCTCACTAGCACGTCTGCCTGCTCTCACATCCGGACACGCCCCTCTGATCTGACCATGTTAATGGGAGAATGTTGGATGATAAAATCTCAGGAATCATACTTAAAGGGACTAGAATATGGTCAATACGAGAAAAGGATTTATGCGGATAAAAATAATGTGTAAAACGCCTGCAAGTAGGATTAATTTCACGCCACGTGTCCACAAAACCGTGTTTTGTAAGTAAATGCTGAAGGTTTAGCTTGTTGGAGTTGGTGATAGGGGATGAGGGAGACTTATCTAAAAAAGGGAATATCGTTGTATTTGAATCTCCACATAGGATTACAGTACCCATTTTGTGTGTTTCAACCATTTGGAAAAGATGGGATAAGAAAGCTTCTGGTTTTTTATTCGGAGCATAGTATGATACTATGGTAATGGGAATATCTGATAGATGACCAGTGAGAAGTATATATCTTCCCTCTGGGTCTTTCAATTGTGTTGATAAAGTAAATGGCATGGAGCGATGAAATCCTATAAGAGTTCCACGTTGTTTGACTGTGGTAGAGGCAGTGTAAAATTGTGGGTATGAGGTGGAGAGAAATTCAGGGGAAGATTTATCAATGAAGTGGGTTTCCTGTAAGCAAATTATGTGTGCTTTCTTGGCTAAAAAAGATCGCATTGCTTTTGTTCGTTTTTGTGGGATATTAAATCCTTGTACGTTTAGGGATAAAATGTTTATAGGAGCCATAGCAATTCAAAATTGACTATCATAAGATAAGAAATATGGCCTAAAACTGGAATATTAGTCATCACCTCGAGAGAGAAAAGAAGAGAGGAAAGAGTAGAGAAAGGATAAATAATGATCGATCAAAAAACCCTAATATAACAGTACCTAGATATTAAGTAGTGAAAAATCACTAGGGTGTGGGAGCAACTTCTAGGAGTAATCAAAGGACTCCTAGGGGCTCCAGCGCCATCATCAGAATCCTGCATAATAGTAGCAAGGGTCTGAGGGTGGCAAAGGGGGCAGCAAGTAGTTCCAGAAAGGACGAACACCGCTGGGGAACCACAGGAGCCAGAGGGTGCATCTAAATATTATAGTAACAAATAAGATTATAATAATAAAAAAAAACTCACACAGACCATCAAAGCCCTAACCAAACAGAAAATTACCTCTTTAGTAAATACATTTTAAATAAATATATAAATAAATAATTAAATTATTTATACTCTGGGAGGCCATAAAATTGAAAACATGTTGTCTTAGAAATTAAGTCATTTTAGACAATGTTTGATCCTGTAGATCTGAAAAAGAAAAAAGGTTAGCGAATCAAAAAAAAAAAAAAAATATGAAAATCAATCCATCGAATCTTCAGTATTAGGAATTGGATTTTCAAAGCGACTGCCCTTATGAAGATTTTGTTGAGGAGAAATAGATGGGCTCAGTTTTGTTGCAGCATTTTGTTGAGGAGATCTGGAAGCTGATCTTCTACGAGATTGTTTTGTAGATGGAAGTTGGTCCGTAAGGCCCAATTCAAGCAAGGCTGATTGTAGGTCCTCTGAAGAGCGACAGACATATCTGGTTTCTAAATGTGTGAATTTGAGAGAAAAAGGAAACCCCCAATGATAGGTGATGTGATGATGTTGCAGTATTTGTAATTGGGGTTTAAGAGCACGTCTTTTAGCCACTGTGATAGGCAGGGCCGGTACGGGGGGGGGGGGGGGGCGGCTGCCCTGGGCGGAGTGTGGGAGGGGCGCCGGGTTGCCAGTAATAAGAATCACAGAATAGTCAGGCTTCACACCGCTCTTTGCTGCATCCTCTGTTGCTGCTACAGTCTGCCCAGAAGTGGGGCTAATGATGCGCCCACACCCATTGGCTGCCTCCTCTGTACAGTGAATGTCACTGAGTGACATCCATGTCCTATCTCAGAAGCTAGAGAGTACACTCTGTCCCAGGTCGGGCTTGAGTTCCTCTCAGTCTGGCCGGCTCCATCGGGGTTGTCACAGGAAGAGCTTCTCTACAGGGGGCGGAGCAAGAAGATAACACTACACTGTAGCACCGATCACTGCTTCCTGCCCAGCACTGCAGACATCAGAGCTCAACACAGGGCAGAGTGAAGATGTGAGCAGATGGATGGATAGTTTCTGTCTTCTGCAACTGTGAGTCCTGATCTATACTGAAATCTAAACTCTATCTGGCTGTGCTGTAAACCTGCTGTACTCTGCAACTCTGCACTAAACGAAAAAAGTAAACCTGTTTAATAAGGTGAGATATGCAGGGAGTTTTCAGTGTTCTACAAAGTGTGGAGTGTGCAGAAACTCCATGCATGTCTTTGCTGCATCTGTGAGTGACACTTGTAGCTGCAGCAAAGATCGATACAGTGGTTGTGGAGCACAGTGTTAGATGGCCCCCATTCCTTGCTGCCATGTAAGGAACCCAGCCAAAATGTAAGTTTCTTTCCTCTGTGCTCTGTATGTGTAAACATGGCAGTCAGCTCCCCTGATCTCTCTGTCAGTGTGTCCTGCTTCATTCATCCCCTGCCTCTAAATTACAGCTCAGTGCAAGCACAGGAAAAGGAGAGAGACAGAGCTGCTCTGACAGCCCCCCCACATTGTCAGCAGAGATGGAGGAGAAGTCCTGAGGTCTAAGTACAGAGCTCTGTGTATGTGCACACTGGGGCAGTGCTGAGAGAAAGGCTGGGAGATTCCAGCTGTACAAACACATTATTTGCCATAAACCTGGTTGGGAATCAGAGTCCCCCATGTCAGAGTGTGATCTCCTCGTTCTCTTTCCCAGGTTCACTTGGAATTGGCGAGCAGAAAGTAGAGGTGTGCTGAAGTGTGGTATGGTGGATCCTGTTTTCCATAGGCTTGTGATAAACAGTATGTTCTAAATTGGCACAGGAACTACCAGGGATATAGTAACTGATAAACCTGTCACCAGCAACAGGGTCACAAGTGTGGAATAGACATTAAAGCGGCATTAAACCCACAAACAAACATTTATTATATTGCAGGTTACCAATTCCTAGATGTGATGGCTGCATTTGTTTTCTCTTTTAGGCTTTCTTTCTTTTGTTTTTATCTGGTGATCCAGCCAGCAAGTCTGTTGTTTTTCAAAAGAACAAGCTCACTTGCAGATACAGAGATGAGACAAACCATTTACCACTGACAGGGGGGTGCTTACAATGGTCACCATATATTTAACCACTTGCCGACCGCCGCACGACTATATACGTCGACAGAGCGGCACGGGCAGGCAAAAGGACGTATATGTACGTCCTTGCCTGCCCGCGGGTGGGGGGTCCGATCGGACCCCCCCCCGGTGCCTGCGGCGGTCGGCAAATCTCCCCCGGCGATCGGAGGTGAGGGGGAGGCCATCCATTCGTGGCCCCCCCCTCGCGATCGCTCTCAGCCAATGGGATCATTTCCCTGCCTCTGTATTGTACACAGAGGCAGAGGAAATGATGTCATCTCTCCTCGGCTCGGTATTTTCCGTTCCGGGCCGAGGAGAGAAGACTGCAATGTAAGTGCACAACACACACACACACAGTAGAACATGCCAGGCACACTAAACACCCCGATCCCCCCCCCGACCCCCCCCCAATCACCCCCCCAATCACCCCCCCCTGTCACAAACTGACACCAGCAGTTTTTTTTTTTTTTTTTTTTTCTGATTACTGTATTGGTGTCAGTTTGTGACAGTTACAGTGTCAGGGCAGTGAGTGTTAGGCCCCCTGTAGGTCTAGGGTACCCCCCTAACCCCCCCTAATAAAGTTTTAACCCCTTGATCACCCCCTGTCACCAGTGTCGCTAAGCGATCATTTTTCTGATCGCTGTATTAGTGTCGCTGGTGATGCTAGTTAGGGACGTAAATATTTAGGTTCGCCGTCAGAGTTTTATAGCGACAGGGACCCCCATATACTATCTAATAAATGTTTTAACCCCTTGATGGCCCCCTAGTTAACCCTTTCACCCCTGATCACCGTATAACTGTTACGGGTGACGCTGGTTAGTTTGTTTATTTTTTATAGTGTCAGGGCACCCGCCGTTTATTACCGAATAAAGATTTAGCCCCCTGATCGCCCGGCGGTGATATGCGTCGCCCCAGGCAGCGTCAGATAAGCGCCAGTACCGCTAACACCCACGCACGCAGCATACGCCTCCCTTAGTGGTATAGTATCTGTACAGATCAATATCTGATCCGATCAGATCTATACTAGCGTCCCCAGCAGTTTAGGGTTCCCAAAAACACAGTGTTAGCGGGATCAGCCCAGATACCTGCTAGCACCTGCGTTTTGCCCCTCCGCCCAGCTCGGCCCAGCCCACCCAAGTGCAGTATCGATCGATCACTGTCACTTACAAAACACTAAACGCATAACTGCAGCGTTCGCAGAGTCAGGCCTGATCCCTGCGATCGCTAACAGTTTTTTTGGTAGCATTTTGGTGAAATGGCAAGCACCAGCCCCAGGCAGCGTCAGGTTAGTGCCAGTACCGCTAACACCCACGCACCGTACACCTCCCTTAGTGGTATAGTATCTGAACGCATCAATATCTGATCCGATCAGATCTATACTAGCGTCCCCAGCAGTTTAGGGTTCCCAAAAACGCAGTGTTAGCGGGATCAACCCAGATACCTGCTAGCAACTGCGTTTTACCCCTCCGCCCGGCCCAGCCCACCCAAGTGCAGTATCGATCGATCACTGTCACTTACAAAACACTAAACGCATAACTGCAGCGTTCGCAGAGTCAGGCCTGATCCCTGCGATCGCTAACAGTTTTTTTTGTAGCGTTTTGGTGAACTGGCAAGCACCAGCCCCAGGCAGCGTCAGGTTAGTGCCAGTAGCGCTAACACCCACGCACGCAATGTACACCTCCCTTAGTGGTATAGTATCTGAACTGATCAATATCTGATCCGATCAGATCTATACTGGCGTCCCCAGCAGTTTAGGGTTCCCAAAAACGCAGTGTTAGCGGGATCAGCCCAGATACCTGCTAGCACCTGCGTTTTGCCCCTCCGCCCGGCCCAGCCCAGCCCACCCAAGTGCAGTATCGATCGATCACTGTCACTTACAAAACACTAAATGCATAACTGCAGCGTTCGCAGAGTCAGGCCTAATCCCTGCGATCGTTAACAGTTTTTTTGGTAGCGTTTTGGTGAACTGGCAAGCGCCAGCGGCCTGGTACACCCCGGTCGTAGTCAAACCAGCACTGCAGTAACACTTGGTGACGTGGCGAGTCCCATAAGTGCAGTTCAAGCTGGTGAGGTGGCAAGCACAAGTAGTGTCCCGCTGCCACCAAGAAGAAGACAAACACAGGCCCGTCATGCCCATAGTGCCCTTCCTGCTGCATTCGCCAATCCTAATTGGGAACCCACCACTTCTGCAGCGCCCGTACTTCCCCCATTCACATCCCCAACCAAATGCAGTCGGCTGCATGAGAGGCATTTTTATGTCCTCCCGAGTACCCCTACCCAACTAACCCCCCCAAAAAAGATGTTGTGTCTGCAGCAAGCGCGGATATAGGCGTGACACCCGCTATTATTGTCCCTCCTGTCCTGACAATCCTGGTCTTTGCATTGGTGAATGTTTTGAATGCTACCATTCACTAGCTGAGTATTAGCGTAGGGTACAGCATTGCACAGACTAGGACACACTTTCACAGGGTCTCCCAAGATGCCATCGCATTTTGAGAGACCCGAACCTGGAACCGGTTACAGTTATAAAAGTTACAAAAAAAGTGTAAAAAAAAAAAAAAAAAAAAAACACAAACAAAAATATAAAATAAAAAATAATAGTTGTCGTTTTATTGTTCTCTCTCTATTCTCTCTCTCTCTATTCTCTCTATTGTTCTGCTCTTTTATACTGTATTCTATTCTGCAATGTTTTATTGTTATTATGTTTTATCATGTTTGCTTTTCAGGTCTGCAATTTTTTATACTTTACCGTTTACTGTGCTTTATTGTTAACCATATTTTTGTCTTCAGGTACGCCATTCACGACTTTGAGTGGTTATACCAGAATGATGCTTGCAGGTTTAGGTATCATCTTGGTATCATTCTTTTCAGCCAGCGGTCGGCTTTCATGTAGAAGCAATCCTAGTGGCTAATTAGCCTCTAGACTGCTTTTACAAGCAGTGGGAGAGAATGCCCCCCCCCCCACCGTCTTCCGTGTTTTTCTCTGGCTCTCCTGTCTCAACAGGGAACCTGAGAATGCAGCCGGTGATTCAGCCAGCTGACCATAGAGCTGATCAGAGACCAGAGTGGCTCCAAACATCTCTATGGCCTAAGAAACCGGAAGCTACGAGCATTTTATGACTTAGATTTCGCCGGATGTAAATAGCGCCATTGGGAAATTGGGAAAGCATTTTATCATACCGATCTTGGTGTGGTCAGATGCTTTGAGGGCAGAGGAGAAATCTAGGGTCTAATAGACCCCAATTTTTTCAAAAAAGAGTACCTGTCACTACCTATTGCTATCATAGGGGATATTTACATTCCCTGAGATAACAATAAAAATGATTAAAAAAAAATAAAAAATGAAAGGAACAGTTTTAAAATAAGATAAAAAAGCAAAAAAATAATAAAGAAAAAAAAAAAAAAAAAAAAAAAAAGCACCCCTGTCCCCCCTGCTCTCGCGCTAAGGCGAACGCAAGCGTCGGTCTGGCGTCAAATGTAAACAGCAATTGCACCATGCATGTGAGGTATCACCGCGACGGTCAGATCGAGGGCAGTAATTTTAGCAGTAGACCTCCTCTGTAAATCTAAAGTGGTAACCTGTAAAGGCTTTTAAAGGCTTTTAAAAATGTATTTATTTTGTTGTCACTGCACGTTTGTGCGCAATTGTAAAGCATGTCATGTTTGGTATCCATGTACTCGGCCTAAGATCATCTTTTTTATTTCATCAAACATTTGGGCAATATAGTGTGTTTTAGTGCATTAAAATGTAAAAAAGTGTGTTTTTTCCCCAAAAAATGCGTTTGAAAAATCGCTGCGCAAATACTGTGTGAAAAAAAAAAATAAACACCCACCATTTTAATCTGTAGGGCATTTGCTTTAAAAAAATATATAATGTGTGGGGGTTCAAAGTAATTTTCTTGCAAAAAAAAATAATTTTTTCATGTAATCAAAAAGTGTCAGAAAGGGCTTTGTCTTCAAGTGGTTAGAAGAGTGGGTGATGTGTGACATAGGCTTCTAAATGTTGTGCATAAAATGCCAGGACAGTTCAAACCCCCCCAAATGACCCCATTTTGGAAAGTAGACACCCCAAGCTATTTGCTGAGAGGCATGTCGAGTCCATGGAATATTTTATATTGTGACACAAGTTGCGGGAAAGAGACAAATTATTATTTTTTTTTTTTGCACAAAGTTGTCACTAAATGATATATTGCTCAAACATGCCATGGGAATATGTGAAATTACACCCCAAAATACATTCTGTTGCTTCTCCTGAGTACGGGGATACCACATGTGTGAGACTTTTTGGGAGCCTAGCCACGTATGGGACCCCGAAAACCAAGCACCGCCTTCAGGCTTTCTAAGGGCGTAAATTTTTGATTTCACTCTTCACTGCCTATCACAGTCTCGGAGGCCATGGAATGCCCAGGTGGCACAACCCCCCCCCAAATGACCCCATTTTGGAAAGTAGACACCCCAAGCTATTTGCTGAGAGGTATAGTGAGTATTTTGCAGACCTCACTTTTTGTCACAAAGTTTTGAAAATTAAAAAAAGAAAAAAAAAATTTTTTTTTTTGTCTTTCTTCATTTTCAAAAACAAATGAGAGCTGCAAAATACTCACCATGCCTCTCAGCAAATAGCTTGGGGTGTCTACTTTCCAAAATGGGGTCATTTGGGGGGGGGTTTGTGCCACCTGGGCATTCCATGGCCTTCGAAACTGTGATAGGCAGTGAAGAGTGAAATCAAAAATGTACACCCTTAGAAATCCTGAAGGCGGTGATTGGTTTTCGGGGTCCCGTACGCGGCTAGGCTCCTAAAAAGTCCCACACATGTGGTATCCCCGTACTCAGGAGAAGCAGCAGAATGTATTTTGGGGTGCAATTCCACATATGCCCATGACCTGTGTGAGCAATATATCATTTAGTGACAACTTTGTGCAAAAAAAAAAAAAAAATAAATTGTCACTTTCCCGCAACTTGTGTCAAAATATAAAATATTCCATGGACTCAACATGCCTCTCAGCAAATAGCTTGGGGTGTCTACTTTCCAAAATGGGGTCATTTGGGGGGGGTTTGTGCCATCTGGGCATTTTATGGCCTTCAAAACTGTGATAGGTAGTGAGGAGTAAAATCAAAAATGTACGCCCTTAGAAATCCTGAAGGCAGTGATTGGTTTTCGGGGCCCCGTATGCGGCTAGGCTCCCAAAAAGTCCCACACATGTGGTATCCCCATACTCAGGAGAAGCAGCTAAATGTATTTTGGGGTGCAATTCCACATAGGCCCATGGCCTGTGTGAGCAATATATCATTTAGTGACAACTTTTTGTAATTTTTTTTTTTTTTTTTTTTTCATTATTCAATCACTTGGGACAAAAAAAATGAATATTCAATGGGCTCAACATGCCTCTCAGCAATTTCCTTGGGGTGTCTACTTTCCAAAATGGGGTCATTTGTGGGGGTTTTGTACTGCCCTGTCATTTTAGCACCTCAAGAAATGACATAGGCAGTCATAAATTAAAGACTGTGTAAATTCCAGAAAATGTACCCTAGTTTGTAGGCGCTATAACTTTTGCGCAAACCAATAAATATACACTTATTGACATTTTTTTTACCAAAGACATGTGGCCAAATACATTTTGGCCTAAATGTATGACTAAAATTGAGTTTATTGGATTTTTTTTAGAACAAAAAGTAGAAAATATCATTTTTTTTCAAAATTTTCGGTCTTTTTCCGTGTATAGCGCAAAAAATAAAAACGGCAGAGGTGATCAAATACCATCAAAAGAAAGCTCTATTTGTGGGAAGAAAAGGATGCAAATTTCGTTTGGTTACAGCATTGCATGACCGCGCAATTAGCAGTTAAAGCGACGCAGTGCCAAATTGTAAAAAGTGCTCTGGTCAGGAAGGGGGTAAATCCTTCCGGGGCTGAAGTGGTTAAGTAAAATGTTTTTACTAAAAAAGGGGAAAAAATATGTTACAGTAAATTATAAAGTGTAAACTGGAGTTTTACTTCAATTTCTAGTGTATCTAAATCTGTTAGATAAATTAATACTCCCCTTCCCCCAGACTGATAGTGCTGCTATCTGCTGTGCCCCCTGTGCTTTTTAATCCAGAGTGGGAGCCTAAAGCCTAAAAAAACAAATGCAGCCACCACATCTAATGATTGGTAAGCTGCAATATATTACATTTTGTTTTTCAGGTTAATATTTCTGAACCACTCCCCAGTTCATGCACACTAAAGTATTGTAGATATACTGAATATAAACAGTAAAAGAACTTTAAAGTAGACCCTCCCAAGCCTAAAAACATTTGGATCTTATGAATGCCCCCCCCTCCACAGTCATAAAGGTCTGAACTCTGCATCACTACTGACCCCTGAAATCTGCATCTGAACCCTTGCACTGTGCATCCCTTTAAGCCTCACCCAATAGCCAGCACAGTGAAAGCTGCATCCTCTAGAAGCAGGGCCCAATTTATTATTTTAAAAATAACCCTGTTCCTGACTCCTGCACCAGTGGCGGCCCGTCCATAGGGGGCGCCAGGGCGCCGCCCCCCCCCCCCCCCCTCCTGTAGTCAAAAAAAAAAAAAAAAAAAAAAAAAAGTCCTTTAACAAAGTGCACTGTGGCGCCGGACGCCAGTGCACTATGGGAAGTGCCACGTCAATGCAATCACGAGATTGCAGACGCGGCGCTTCATTTGCGGGCTTTTAACCCGCCTTGTGCCGCAAACGAAAACGCCGATTAGCTTCCGCTCGTAGAATCAGTGTGATTCTATGGGCGGGAGCATTGCTTTTCAAATCTTGAGGTCACTTACGGCTTTCGTGAAGAAGACGAGAGCCGGAAGTGATGTCGGCAGCTCCGTTCTTCAGCTGAGCGGAGCTGCAGGAGAAAGGTAAGAGTCATATGAGGGATGGGTTGCTGTCTGGCAAGCAGGGTGAGCTCCAGCACAGCACAGCTGCATGTATCTGTCCCTCTATTCCCCATTCCCCCCCCTCCCCCCTGTTTTACTACACACGGACTGAAGACACCTATACACAGACAGAGGGGGAGGGGGAGGAGAATGGACACATACACAGGACATGAGGAGCAAGTTATCAAAGAAAGATACAGTGATTTGGGGGGCTGGGAGAGGATGCTTTATGTGCTAGGGGCCACTTTGGGAGCAGAGAGGATTTGTGCTAGAAGGGGGGTTGAATATAAAATTAGACCCCCCCCCCCAGCACAAATCCTCTCTGCTCCCAAAGTGGCCCCTAGCACATAAAGCATCCTCTCCCAGCCCCCCAAATCACTGTCATTATCTTTCTTTGATAACTTGCCCCCCTTCCCCCTTGTTCAAAGAGATGCTGGCTGCTATTAAGGAGACAATCGTGGTTTCTGGGATTAGTGGACACAGTGGATGCGTTTTTTATGACACAGTGAATGCGTTTTTGATGACACAGTGAATGCGTTTTTGATGACACAGTGGATGCATTTTTTATGACACAGTGAATGCGTTTTTGATGACACAGTGAATGCGTTTTTGATGACACAGTGGCTGCGTTTTTGATGACACAGGCTGCGATTGATGTTTTTTTTTCAGAATTTTTCAGTTTGTTTGCGCCCCCCCAAAAATTTTGAGCACCAGCCGCCACTGTCCTGCACTCACATTTCTTTTTGCTCCTTGCACTTTGTAATTTATCCAATCCTGACTTCTGCACTCCAATTGTAGGTATGATGATCATGTGTAGGCAACATGATTGGGGGGGGGGCGCAGTTTGAAAAGTTCGCCCTGGGCGCTGGGGGACCTTGTCCCAGCACTGGTGATAGGAGATAAGTCTGCAAACAGTTGATAGACTTAACCCTGAAAAGTGAGGGAATCCTTTCCTCTAGCTGCTGCAAGCAATTGTTCTTTTGTGGGATAGTAATGCAGTTTAGCAATTATATCTCTAGGAGGGCCATTAGGTTTGCGTGGAGCCAATGTTCTGTGCACTCTGTCCATCTCTAATCTCTCCATAGCAATGTCAGGTTGTAATTCCTGAAATAATGCAGTGATATAGGCTTGCACATCAGTGAGAGACTCAGGAATACCCCTGATCTGCAAATTAGCCCTTCTGTCTCTATTCTCCTGGTCCTCTAAACGGGACTGTAAAAGAACATTTTCTTCTTTTAGATTTTTAAATTCAGAAATATAGAGCGGAGTTTGGCTTTCAATATCATCTACAGTTCTACACGGATCTCCAATTCAGCTGTTCTCAGACCTATTTCTCTAGTCAGTTTATCAGTGATATGGTCTGATGTTTGCTTTAAGCTTTCTGTAAAATACATTCAAATTTTTTAAATAAGGCAGATTGAAATTCTGTCTGTGAATTTCCAGAGTCAGAATCAGATTCCTCATTAATATCCACAGTATTTAGTTTGATTTTCAGAGGCTTAATCTTGTGTGAAGTGCTAGACTGTGAGGAGACTGCCGACGCCATCTTGGAGGCATTGTTTCTTTGATAATGCCGGTTTTATATTTTGACTTTGTGCCTCTCAAAACCATATTGAGTTATACCTGAGGCTTTGCAGTATGTGTGTCTGTCGTTATTTCGAAGTTTAAGGACCTCTGGAACCTGTAGTCCCCCAGCGTGAACGTCACTGGAGCGGAGCTCTAAGCCGGCATTACTATCCTCTCAGGCATCCGCGCATGCCACTCCAATGTCCCTTTTTCATACACAGGAAGACCTCAGCCAGGAGGAGGCTGTGGAATGTGTCCTTCCCTCTTTTTATCACAGCGTAATCGTAACTTTTTGTTAACATAGCTTCAAAAAAGTAGAAAGCTTTGCTTGAAGTGGACAGTCGTTGTCAGTTTGTCAGTAACATGAAACCCTTAAGTTTCCAGATCTGCCAACCTACCAGGGGCGGATCCAGGGGGGGGGGCAATGGGACAATTGCCCCCCCCCCCCCCGAAAATATCAGTGACTGCAGTCCCGACTGAGTCTCTCTCTCACACCAGTATAAGCAGCTGATAAGCGGCGCGGAGAGAGACTCTGTGTTATGTCCATTATGCTATTGCAGCGCTGGAGGGAGGAGGTGGGTGGAGCTGAGCCGCTGGCTAGTCTTCCCTACACTGGTTGCTAACGCCTGTGCCGCTTGGCGTGTAGCAACCAGTGACGTCAGTCACCTCAGAGGCCGGAGCCGCTGCTGAGGAGGAGGAGAGCCCCAGCATTCATAGCCTTCTTCATTCTCCGCCCCTGCATAAGAGTGTTGGCTCCACCCACCTCCTCCCTCCATCTTCTCCACAGCACGGCGTGAACACAGGAAGAAGCAGTGACTGTGTGTCACTGTCATCTGATGCTGCCGGCTGCACCTGCTAACGGATCCTGCTCATCTCCATTGCTCCTGCATGGGAGCCCCTCCCCCCCCACCAGTGACCACAGCACCAAAATATTATATAAAAGTGAGTAAAAGAATTAGCAAATGTGTAAAATCGCAAAATCTTGTGTGCCATACTGCCATTATTTATGAAAAACAAATGCTGCCCTTTGAGTTTTATTCAATCTAAACCCCTTCAGCTCTGGAAAGTTTTACCCCCCATGAACAGGCCATTTTTTGTGATACTGTGCTGCGTTACTGTAACTATCTGACAATTGCGTGTCGTGCAATGCTGTACTCAAGTAAAATTGATGTCCTTTTTTTTCCACTAATAGCACTTTCTTTTGGTGATATTTTATTTTTTGCGATATAAACAAACTGACAATTTCGAAAAAAAAGCTATATTTTTTACTTTTTGCTATGAAAAAAATGTCTTCCTCAATTTAGACCAATATGAATTCTGCTACATATTTTTGGTAAAAAAAATCCCAATAAGTGTATATTGCTTGGTTTGCACAAAAGTTATTGCATCTAGAAAATAGGGGATAGATTTACGGCATTTTTATTTCTTTTTTACTAGTAATGGCGGTGATCAGTGTTTTTTTTAGCGGGACTACAACATTGTGGCGGACAGATCGGACACTTTTGACACTTTTTGGGGACCAGAAATAAAAATATGCACTGTCACTGTACTAATGACACTGGCTGGGAAGGGTTAACATCAGGGGTTATCAAAGGGTTAACTGTGTCCCTAGGGGGTGCTTGCTAACTGTGTGGGGGGTGGACTGACTAGATGAACAGAGTGATCTGTGTTCCTGGTTAGCAGGAACACAAGATCACTCTGTTCATCTCTGACAGAACGGCGATCTGCCTTGTTTACATCAGCAGACCGCTGTTCTATCTCTGTGTGGAGCGATTGCAGGTGGCCGGCGGACATCACTTCTGCCGGACCCGCTGGATTGGCTCCCCCTCTGGCCAATCAGCACACGTGCCTTTGCTGGCTATTTCACAAAATGGCGTACAGGTACACCTTATTTTCTGGCAGTGCCCCTCCCGAGACTAGACTCTGGATCCTCCCCTGCAACCTACTGCGGCCTTTATTTTGGGTCAGCTCTCTCTCTTCTATGCATGAGGAGTGAGACATCAAAGTGAAAACTTAGCCAAAAACTCTACTAGGGAGATGTTACTGTTGGAGGCTCCAAGAACTGAAAAAACCCGGGATGATACAGCTGACTACACTCAATTTAAACTCTATTAAGTAAGCTATTTGCTTCAGGACAACAGGTGACCATTCTGATTCAAGCATTCACTCATTATCTGTCATTTTCCAGTGCAGGTCTGAATTTGATTGGCTGCTGTGAGGCAAAAAATATTGCCAGTAAAAAGCATGTTGATGAAAGTGTCCTCACTACTTGCTATCATTGTGACTGATTCCAGCACTGCAGATGATAATTTAATTGTACAGGCACGGTATGGCTTCTTCTGACCCCATATCATCGTTATAATGACTAGGGATGAGGTTGAAGTTTGCTGACTGACAGCAGTGTTTGTTTTTTTTTTTTTTTTTTGGGAGTGCCAAAGATGCCTTTAAACCTTTCACTGCTATTGGGCATACAGTACTGTGAAAAGTCTTTACAGAAAAAATGCTGTAAATGAAGAATGCTTTTAGAAATAGAAGGGTTAATAGTTTATTTTTTATCAATTAACAAATAGATAGTAAATCAACAGAAGAGAGATCCAAATCAAATCAATACTTGGTGTAACCACCCTTTGCTTTCAAACCAGCATCAATTCTTCTAGGTAGACTTGCACACTGTTTTTGAAGGAACTTGGCGGCTAGGTTGTTCCAATCATCTTGGAAAACTAACCACAGATCTTCTGTGGATGTTGGCTGCCTCAAATCCTAATCCCAGACAGACTCCATGATGTTAAAATCAGGACTCTGTGGGGGCCAAACCATCACTTCCAGTACTCATTGTTCTTCTTTACAGTGAATAAAGTTTTTAATGAACTTGGCTGCATGTTTGGGGTCATTGTCATGCTGCAGAATAAGTTTGGATAAATATCTGCCTGTATTTCTCAGCACTGAGGACATCACTGATCCTGATCAAATCTCCAACTCCAGTTGCAGAAATGCAGCCCTAAACGTGCAAGGAACCTCCACCATGCTTTACAGTTCACATTTTGACTCATTGGTCCAAAGCACCTGCTGTAATTTTTCTCCACCCTAGTTCCTATGTTTTCATGCATAGTTGAGTCCCTTAGCCTTGTATCCACGTTGGAGGTATGGCTTTTTGGCTGTAATTCTTTCATGAAGACCACCTCTGGCCAGACTTCTCTGGACAGTAGAAGGATGTACCTGGGTTTCCACCAGTTCTGTGCCGATGGCAATGCTGGACATCTTCTGATGTAGAAGGGAAGTAAGCATGATGTATCTTTCATCTGCTGCACTAAGTTTCCTTTGCTGACCACTGTGTCTACGATCCTCAACATTGCTATTTCTTTTTTTATTAATTTTTATTAAGGAAAAGCTATA
Source organism: Aquarana catesbeiana (assembly GCA_037953035.1). Classification (NCBI taxonomy): domain Eukaryota; kingdom Metazoa; phylum Chordata; class Amphibia; order Anura; family Ranidae; genus Aquarana; species Aquarana catesbeiana. The sequence continues at coordinate 297,477 of JBBHAA010001120.1, forward strand.
AGTCAGAGGAATGTAATGAATAATATAGTTAGACTAGACAAGGAACACAAATATGCAAATAGCCAATGTTGATTCCATTCCATCCCAAAGAGGGAAAGGGGACACATAAATAGTCAAACATTAACCCAATGGACCAAAAAGGCACCCTGACTAGCAGTCCCAGCATAGGGCTGTCTCCAGGAGAACATAACAGGAGCGTATCCACTGCACATAAGAAGACTGCCAGCATTTTTATTTGAACTGAGAAGGAAGACAAATAGGGGAGAAAAGACAAAGCTAAAGAAAGGTAGGGTAGGGAGAAGAAAAAAAAAGGGAGGGGGGATAATGCTGTCCTGTCTTGGGGGGTGGGACAGATGGTCTCCATCAACCAGTAGGACCCACATCTAGGTCTTACCTTCCTCAGAGTAAACAAACATGGTCCATAAAGTCCAAGTTTTCAAGTACCCCTCTCGTTTATGTTGCAGTGCCAATATCAGATCCTCCATCAGGTTTGTCCATTTTTTTGTGCTTCTTCAAGAGAGCTTGATGAATTGAGTTGATGCTGGTTTAAAGCCAAAGGGTAGTCGCACTGAATATTCATTTGATTTAGATGTTTCTTCTGTTCACTCACTTTTCATTTTGTAAGATAATAAAACTGTAACTGAACCATTCAGCACCCAGCTTGAGTGCTTCCATCAGTATAGAGCTTCCTCCAGTCTGGACATAGGAACCAGATATTATAGCTGAGCATACAGGACTAGCTGACACTAGCTTGTATGAGAACTAGAACTGTTTATTGAAAACGCACACAAAATTTATAGTGCACCAGATCAGGTAAGCATGATTGTATGCAAAGGAAACTCTATACAGGAATATAAGTAACATAACTAAAGAGCAGCCAACATAAACTATAAAAAGTATGCTAATTAAACATCTAGTCTTCTTTAGTCTGGAGGTGACCAGACCATCTGGCAACAAAGTACATTACACATTATCATAAGTATACACATAGAGTTGAGCAGACAGACAGAAACAATAGGTGACCCAATCAACAATTAACAATGGGAGAAAAACACTTACAATAAAACACATTATAGCAGGAGACCCCGGACAGGTTGCTTTGAGCTGATAATATTAACCACTTGCTTACTGGGCACTTAAACCCCCCTCCTGCCCAGACCAATTTTCAGCTTTCAGCGCTGACGCACTTTGAATGATTACGCGGTCATACAACACTGTACCCAAATGAAATTTTTATCATTTTTTCCCCACAAATAGAGCTTTCTTTTGGTGATATTTATTCACAGCTGGGATTTTTATTTTTTGCTAAACAAACAAAAAAATATGGACAATTTTGAAAAAAAAAATCATGTTTCATAGTTTGTTATAAAATTTTGCAAACAGGTAATTTTTCTCCTTCATTGATATGCGCTGATGAGGCAGCCCTGATGGGCACTGATAGGCACAGTTAAGGCGGCACTGATAGGCACAGTTAAGGCGGCACTGATGAGCACAGTTAAGGCGGCACTGATGAGCACAGTTAAGGCGGCACTGATGGGGACAGATAAGGCGGTACTGATGGGCAGAGATAAGGCGGCACTAATGGCCACTGATGGGCCCTGATGGGTGGCACGGATGGGCACTGATAGGTACCACTGATAGGTGGCACTGATGGGTGGCACTGATGGGCACTTATGGGCATTGGTAGGTGACACTGATGGGCACTGATAGGTGGCACTGATGTGCAGCACTGTTGAGGCATTGATTGTGGGCACTGATGGATGGCACTGTGGGCACTGATGGGTGGCACTGTGGGCACTGATGGGTGGCGCAGGTGGGCACCAGTAGGCGGCACTGCTGCCTATTGCTAGGTGGCACTGGCAGGGGGCACAGGTGGGCACTGAGGATCTTTAGCAGCTTGTGATCAGGCGAGTCTCATGCAGGGGGCGCTCAGGCTGCTCGTGCATGGGACGACATCAATGGACGTAGTCCCGGCAAAGCAGGTCCGCGCTGTAGCCGTCATTCGGCTATAGCGCGGATCTCAGGTGGTTAACATCTGTTCTGAGTCTCACAGTCTGAAGCAATCATTGTTTTTTTTTTTTTTTTTTTTTTTTTTTTAACCACATCAGTGTTCGTTTTCGGGGGTGAAAGTTTCACCTTAACGGTTCAATCCTTTCCCGACTCATTACTCACATCATAGTGGCTTTAATATCATTTTTTTTTTTTTTTTTTTTTTTTTCCCCCTTACGGTATTACCGGTCTCTTTTATAGCTATCTTCTTATTGGTAGCATCAAACTGACCTATCTAATTTTTAATCATGAATCTGAACTTAACCCCCTGTTAAACCCCCCTAATCAAACCCCCTACCCTTCCCCTCCCTCCCCCTACCTCACCCTACGAAGCAGTCATTGTTGATAATGTGGCATCTAGGCCTTAAACATAAATCCCAGGCCTAGATTCCCAGAGTCTGTGTGTTTTGGGGAGATATAAAACTTGAATCAGAAACAAGACCACTCCAAGGGTCCCCCAGACATACACCTCCCAAAGAGTATTGTTCCCTTAAAAGCCAGGGCCCATAGTCAATGGGTAAGAGGCCACCTTGAAGTCCTCTCCAAAAGCCCCTGTCCTGGATGGGTCTGTCACAATTAAACTATATATTTTTAAAAGCATTCTCACTTTACAGCATTTCTACACACCTGCCTATAGCTTTTTTTTCACAGTACTGTATATCATACATCAGTAGCAGGGAGTTTGCTTACATTTTCTCAGCTATCAGCTTTCTTGTACATACGTGTTTTTTTACATTTTTTGGGTGTCCAGCAGACTTCCAACAAACTCTGATCACTTATGAGTTTATAGCTGTCATTCCCTCGTCTCTATGGCTCAAAGCTTCAAAGGAGTGCAGAGGTGACATTGGGGGTCGAATAGACAACTTATGTCTACTCAAAGTCATCTGCAGTATGCTAACACAAGGGGGATTGTTAAAACAATGGGGGGCCTTGTGATAGAAATTAGTTAAAAATCAAAATAAATCAAAGCTCCTGCTGTCCCTATGCCAGAAGCCATATGTACACAAATGTGAGTCTTGGGTGAACTTGCATACATTTTTGTTGTTCCATGGGGGCACCTAGTTTTGAGGTACAATATGACATGTTGGGTATCTATTTACTCGAAACAACCTTTTCTTTTATATTTTAACAAAAATCTGATATTATATTGTGTGTGTTTGTGCGCAATAACATTTATTTGAATGTATGTTTACTAAAAAACTGCGCAAATGTTGTGTGACATTAAAAAAATTGCAAATGTATATTTTATGGCAGTGGCAGTAAAATGATTAATAATGTATGTGCACAGATACAAATGATTCTGGGTGTCTTCTTAGGAGTCTTCTTAGATACCTTCCCCCTTCCCCAGATTCCAAAACTGAGACAAAATTTGTAATACTTAGAAAAGTCGATAGGAGGAGAAGGAACCCTGGGGATTGTTTGTGTGATTTATATAAATGATATAAATGAACAACTTTACCTCAGTAAAATAAAAACACATGTGCATAAGTCAGGAAGACCAAAAAAACAAATTTCACAAGGTGCAATTCACAAGATGGGTACATAGCAGTGGCAGAACACATAGGGGGTTATTTACTAAAGGAAAATCCACTTTGCACTGCAAGTGCACTTGGAAGTAAAGTTGCTTTAGATCTGAGGGGGACATGCAAGGAAAACAAATAACAGCATTTTAGCTTGCACATGATTGGATGATAAAATCAGCAGAGCTTCCACTCATTTCAGAGCTACCCCTTAGATTTAGAGCGACTGCACTTCCAAGTGCACTTTCAGTGCAAAGTGGATTTGCCTGTCGTAAATAACCCCCATATGTTCCCTGTTCTTATTAAAAGGTAACCAACAGCGCTTACACATCACACACACACACATAGAAAACATACACAATAAAATACATAAGTCGCTTTAAGAGAATAAAACATCCATCCATCCAGCTCCAGTACTCATCTGCCCAGCCTCATGCAGCCTACCTGTTATACTTGCAGAGATTGCCAGCTGGAAAGTGTCGATAACTGCAGAGCTTGTCAGCTGGAAGGCGCCGGCAACAGCAGAGATCCACAGCCGGAAGGGTGCTAGTATATGACACCGTGTCTGTAAAGCTCCGCCCCTTATGCATTAGGTTTGTAGTGCACCCCTAAGGAGCTGCAGATAACTGGGATCCGAAACTCTGCACAGGCAGGCACACCAAATTTCCACAGGCACTCCTGAGTCAGAGAACAGTCCGTGACGGTTTTCTTTTGTTTATTGAGGGATAATAACTTGGATAGGGATGGGAAATTATGGGATGTCCACTTGACTTCAGGAACAACTTCAGGGACAACTCTTCCTGTATACAATCTTTATATACAGCTCCTCTCTTCCTCCAGCACTCGCTTGCAGACTCCAGCTGTAACACTGTAAAAATATGATAATCACTCAGTCAGATTAAAGCGGAGCTCCACACAAAAATGGAACTTCCGCTTTTCGGAACCCTCCCCCCTTCCGGTGTCACATTTGGCACCTTTCAGGGGGGAGGGGGGTGCAGATACCTGTCAAAGACAGGTATTTGCACCCACTTCCGGCATAGACTCCCATGGGAGTCTATGCCTCTTCCCGTCCCGACCGCGCTGTCTGCTGGGAACACAAAGCTCCCAGGAGAGAGCGGGGACCACTAGGGACGCGCAGCGCGACTCGCGCATGCGCAGTAGGGAACCGGGAAGTGAAGCCGCAACGCTTCACTTCCTGATTCCCTCACCTAGGATGGTGGTGGCAGCTGCCGAGAACCGAGCGGGTTCTCGGCGTCTCCTGCCGACATCGCTGGACCCCGGGACAGGTAAGTGGCCATGTATTAAAAGTCAGCAGCTGCAGTATTTGTAGCTGCTGGCTTTTAATATTTTTTTTTTTTGGCGGTGTGGGTGAACCCCACGCTTTAAAGGCAAAAACCCATTACAGGCAGGAACCTGAGGCCCCTTGGTTGTGTATCAAAGTTCAGTGTCCAGCTTACATTACTCCTGTGGCTACTAATGGCAGCACCACCTCTTTGGGCACTGCCAACCCACCTCGCTGCAGCTGCCACTTTCACTAGCCCTCCAGGCTAACTTCTCCCACAATCCTCCAGACTGACACTCACCAGCCCACCCGGCTGACTCTCAGGACATCTCCCAGACGTGCTGATCTGCCCCCGTGCCACCAGGAAGGGATTCCTCCGTGTGTTGTGGCAGGATCCTTCCAGCACCCAGGCCCGAGGTCACCCCCCCCCAGACTAGGGGGCACCCTCAAGGGCCACAAACAGCCTTCTCAGCTCATCATCTCCATCTTTCACCTGACTGTCCCTGCTGGCATGACACATGCCTTTTTATGAGGTGAATCTGCCCCCTGCCAGCCCTCTTTGCTGGGGATTGGCTGAGGCCCTCGTAAATATTCTAAACAGCCCCTCCTAGCTTCCACCCACTACATCTAGAACACTGATATGAGTAAGTAAAGTGGGGTAGATGGCGTTACCTATACTTGGGGGGAAAAAACTTCTCCCTGGTATTACAAAAAAAAGTGCACCCTTACATATTACAGTGCTCAGATAATCAAATAGTGATACTGCAATCATATATAACCACATGTGGTCTACAAATTAAAGTGCATCCAGACCGAATCAATAATGATATATAAATGGTAATTGTCAAAGTGAATTACTCCTGTGTATGAAAAATAATATAATAAATACCATAAAAATTTTCAAATTCATCAAAAATTCATCAAAAAATTAATATGTGTATCAACAAAAAAGTCCAAATGATAAAAAGTCCCAAAAACAGTGTTAATAATGTGAAAAAGGTGATGCTCCAAAATAGCCAAGTGTTCAAACGATCAGGTGACTCTTGTGCTCAACAGATCAGGTGACTCATGTGCTCCCCCTTATGGGTCCCCTCTCACCAGCTCCTGTTACCCCTGCGGGGGTGATAGGCATATATGGATAACCATGGGTAATCTCCCTTGATGGCTCTACCAGTGGTCCGCCCGTAGCCTATCGGGCCTCTACAGCCGCTCCACCGGACCAGGGCATCCAAACCGGTCTCCCGCTCAGCACCTCACCAGTCACCGTATCCAGAAAAATGTTCAGCAGCTTCCCAAGGCTAGGTCCTAATGGGGACAACTGCGGAGTCTTCCTGCCGTCTCCGCCGGTCACCAGATATCACACATCTGATGTGTAGACCACTCAGCTCCTCCTCCTCCTCCAGCCCGGTCCAGCCCCGCACATCTCCTCGCAGTACAGCCCCGGATCTCCCTGATCTCTGACACCGGATATCTGATCATTACATTCCTAAGGATCGGAGAGAGAGGGAGGGGGCGGAGCCACACACACTCGTGTCAAACTCACAGGAGAACCATGAGTTCTCCTGTGAGTTTGACACGAGTGTGTCAAATATCTACATCTAGCACACTAGAGGGTACTACACATCCAACAAAGGCTTCCTCAGGGGCGTAAACACTTTGAAACACTTTATTGTGCTGGCAACTTTATTTCCATTTATATTGAAGTTTACTTTATTTTTATTTTTAAGTAGTGTGTGTGAGCAGTTTATTGATGTAATTTTGTACACCATTTCCCAGAGGTTCCTTAGACTGAGCCAATGGTTTTGGCATTATGATTATATAAGCAGTACAATGATGCACATACCTTTGGCTCAGACACCTCCCATACACTTCCAGCCTCCGGGTCCCATCATGGGTGGACTCTTTCCTGTACTAACAATCAAATTGTAGGATGTGACGGATGTATGGCCCTCCCTCCTTTCTCATAGAACCAACTACTTCCCTGGGGAACACTTCCCTATATATACCCTCACAAAAGGAAGTGACCTTGCCCGTGGCCAGTGCACCACTGCATGTAGTTAACCCCGCTGTTACCAGCAGGGCCGTCTTTAAGGCAGAGCAAAAGGGGCAGTTGCCCTGGGCCCTGTCATTATTGTGGGGCCCAAGGCAGATGCCCCATACTTGCCAACTATCCCAGTTTAAATTCCCTCATCCCTTGAGGTTTTGGTTCAGTGCTGTGTCCTGATATTTCAATGTGAAGTTCTGTTACTAATGCTGCACAGCTCTGCCCTATTGTTGTGTACAGATGACTCAACTGCAGACCCAGTGTTTACATGTAAATACCAGCATTGATATGTAAATAGTGGCTGCATTTATATATAAATAGCGGCGGATCTGCAGCATTCATATGTAAATAGAGGCAGTATTCATATGTATATCATGCCCCCCTGAGGTCATATCCACCATCACCTATATGGAATGCTACCCACTGGGGAGATAAAGGGGCATGCTGGAAATTGATCACACCCACCCCTCCCCCCAGCACTGCCACTGGTCCCAGGATTCCTAGGATCCCTAGGCGCTTTCTGTCTATTAATGGTGTGCAGGCAGTGAGGAGATGATGTGCTGTAGCCTCTAGCAACCGACCAGTAAGCAGTAATGATGTGCAGTAACCTCTAGCAACCAATCAGTGAGAAGTATTGATGTACAGTAATCTCTAGCAACCAATCAACAAGCATAAATCGTGTGCTGTAGCCTCTAGCAACTAAGTAATGAGCTGTAACGATACTCTGTAACCTCTGGCAACCAATCGCAATCGCTGTCTACACCGATTCAGTAAGTGGATTTTAAGTCTAGCTGCTATTTATTGTATGTCTCAAAGCAGGTGGAGAGCGAAACTGTATGGAGGGGGGGCCCAAGACATTTTTTGCCCAGGGTCCAATCAATATTAAAGATGGCCCTGGTTACCAGGCATTAATGCACACATGAATACGGTGATTACAGTGGCATCTGCCAAAAGAAAATACAGCGTTTTTGCATAGACTGCATTTTGTATTCCAGACATGTAACCGTTTTTTGTCTTATTTTGCAGCCACAATCTTGGGACACACGGGTGAGTCTTTATTTTTAGATCCATTATTCATTCACTCATTCAATCAATTATTCAATCACTATAGTAAATTATAGATATAACAGAAGTGTAGCGGGAATTTCATTAGCTACATATTCCAGTTCATCTTATTTACACTGCAAATTCTGCATACTCACGATTGTGTGATTTGTACATCATGGTTCTAATGTATAGCAGCCAACTGCCTAATGAAAATGTTAGCAGAGCCCTTGTGTAAGCGCTACCCCCATAAGGGCTGCTTAACCACTTGCCGACCAGCTCCTATACATATACGGCGGCAATGTGGCTCCCTTCCGCCAATCGCAGTATATGTACAGTAGCTCCTTTAAGAGCCATAGCAGGCGCGCGGGACCCGATGGGCGTGGCCATCGGGCGTGATCGCCACCGGCCACCCGTGATCGCGGGCACCAGAACGGGGATTTGTGTATGTAAACCCACAAATCCTCGTTCTGACAGGAGAGAAGAGACAGATCTGCTGTTTGTTGTAACAGCTATATGTCTCCTCCTCCAGTCAGTCCCATACCCCACAGTTAGAAACACAATAATGAGGGAACACATTTAACCCCTTTATCGCCCCCTAGTGTTAACCCCTTCCCTGCCAGTGACATTTACACAGCAATCAGTGAATTTTTATAGCACTGATCGCTGTATAAATGTCAATGGTCTCAAAAAAGTGTCAAAAGTGTCCAATCTGTCCGCCGCAATGTTGCAGTACTGCTAAAAATCGCAGATCATCGCCATTACTAGTAAAAAAAAAAAAATGCCATAAATCTATTCCCTATTTTGTAGACGCTAGAACTTTTGCACAAACCAATCAATATACGCTTATTGCCATTTTTTTACCAAAAATATGTAGAAGAATATATATTGGCCTAAACTGATGTTTTTTTAAATGTTTTTTTTGGATATTCATTATAGCAAAAAGTAAAAAAATATTGTTTTTTTTCAAAACTGTCACTCTTTTTTTGTTTATAGCACAGAAAATAAAAACAGTAGAGATGAGAAAATACCACCAAAAGAAAGCTCTATTTGTGGGAAATAAATTTTGTTTGGGTACGACGTCACATGACTGCGCAATTGTCAGTTAAAGCGATGCAGTGCCGTATCGCAAACAATGTCCTGGTCATGAAGGGGGCAAATCCTTCTGTGGCTGAAGTGGTTATAGATACTTGACCCCAATGATTGCCCTGACCTTGCAAGTCTCCCAACACCTCTGACACCTCTGATTCCTTGGGTTCGAACATTTCTGAATAGCAATGCAAAATACAGACACCAAATTAGGACACAGTAATCAAGTAATTTTTTAACATAAAGTTTTGCAGTTAACAAATCAACCAAATGTGACATAGGCAAGTATGAGACTATTGTAAAACACTTAGCACAAATAAACAGGAACACTATATAGAGCTTTAACAGAATATACAGCAGCCTATGGCCACAGGTCAGAAAAGGGAAGGAAAATGACCAGTTTTATGTCAGACTACTCCCTTTTGCCTCCTGACGCCACAACCCCAAATTAAACACAGATATTCAATAATGTAAGGTGTAGAGGGCGCTTCTAAGAGGATTATGCCTCCAGTACCAGCAGCAGACTTTTAGTTGATATAGGCAGCAGCAGTAAAAAGTGGAAATGTCACTTGCAGCAGCACTTCAAAAACAAGAAGCGACCCTATGGAAAATCAGGAAGAAAACAGAAGGCGCTTTTAAGTGCAACATTACAAGTTTATTAAGAAAAAAGGTTAAAAAACACTTACAAGATCCATGATAAAAACAAACATGTCAACATAATGTTCTTGCACGATCCTGCGCTTCTAAGGGTAGAATGCAGGGGACCGGAGGTGACATCAGGCGGTAACGCATTTTGGAGCATGTGGTCTGACAAAAGAGAGGATCACGCATGCTCCGAAACCCGTTACTACCCCCCTGTGAATACAGCTGCTGGCCAGCTTATCTCCCCCTAGAGGCACAGGATCGTGCAAGAACAATACAGTATTATGCTGACATGCTTGTTTTTATTATGGATCTTGTAAGTGTTTTTAACCTTTGTTCTTAATAAACTTGTGGAATGCTGCACTTAGAAGCACCTTTTGTTTTCTTCCAGATATTCAAGAATGTTCAACAAGTTGTACACAAAATATAAGACTCTGATCTCTGAAAGAGTTCCTTAGTAATGGTACCCAACATTCCTCTAGTATGGGGGGCATGGGACGTGTAGAGGAGTCCTTGTGTTGCAGATGTCCTGTGTATTCAGATAGCTCAAACAAGGGCCCAGTATAATTCCTGGATAATGGTCCCCAATGATGTATTAATAAATGTGTCTCCTTAATAGGGCTTTAGGAAGAAAAGCAAAGTAAAGTCTGCACAGAGTGTCTCTCGGGGTGTAAAGAGGGTGGGCGATACCAGGCTCAAAGGACTGGAAGGAAGGTCCTGAAGCAGGCACCTGCAGATGCTGTGATCAGGGAAACTGTGCTCAGCCGCACACCCTGCGGCACCATAACCCAGCCCAATCTGTGATGCAGGCAATGAGGGTGATCTCACGATGGTTACCAGACTGATCGGAAACTGCTGATGATGGATGCGTCCACCCTTGCCCACTGGAGGTTCTTCCTTGCTGCATGGGCCACATTACCGTCTCGCACGCTTCCTATTGCCCAGATCACTGCTTCCAGCTGAAGTCCGTGGTCACAAGAAAGCGATTCCTCCGCAACACAGCCTATTTATCACCTCTCCCAGCATTCTGTTTTCTCCCTCCAGCCGGCTGGAATGTGTAGTCCACGCCAATCAGCCCCTACCATAGATTTGAGCTCCCTGGACCACATGTCCCAAGATACTCCACTCTTCTGTAAGTTCTCACTCACTCTGCATTTGGTATGTGACAAGGCAGAGTCTAGTGTAATGTTTGGGGGACCAGCTAGATCGCAGGACACAGGCTTTTCACTCAAAAGGAGATTTATTGAACTTAAATAGCTTTACAGCAGCAAAAACAAAAGAAAAAGGTTTTAGTCTCACCGACTTGCAAAGTCCAGAACTGCTATCGCAGTTAAACAGTCCTTAATTTCTGTTGCAGGTAGCTTCCCCTGGCAGGAGACTTCCAGGCAGGACACTGCTATTCACTTTTGTTGCTGCACAACAAACACCATCCACCATCCACATTCTCCTTTACACTCCTCCACACCCTCTCCAACTTCCTGTCTTGTTTTAAACCCACTTCCTCTGACAGGTGAGTTAACCCTTTTTGTTCCCTTAAAGGGACCACAGTCCAAACAGAGGGGAAACATAGCGTCCTTCCAGGACCCAGCCACGGCGTCCTGTACATATCCCCCCCCTGTGCCCCAACGCCATGGAGGTGGAGGCAACAGTGGAGCTCAAACAATGGACTCGGGAGAGGGCATCTGCATTTTGATGCAGTCTCCCGGGCCTATGCTCCACTACAAATTTAAATTCCTGGAGTGCCAGGAACCACCGAGTAACCCTGGCATTATTCCCTTTACCCTGTCTCAACCATGTTAAAGGGGCATGGTCAGAAATCAGCCTAAACTTCCTCCCCAAAAGGTAATATCTGAGGGATTCCAGAGCCCACTTAATGGCCAGACACTCTCGTTCAATTATAGCGTAGTTTTTTTCCGCTGGTGTTAACTTCCTACTGAGGAAGACTACCGGGTGCTCCTCTCCATTAATAACCTGTGACAACACCGCTCCCAATCCTACATCAGAAGCATCAGTTTGGACAACAAACTCTTTTGAAAAATTGGGTGCTACCAGAACAGGGTGTTGGCACAGTGCCGACTTGAGCTCCAAAAAGGCCTTCTCAGCGTCTGCATTCCACTCCACCATGACCGATTTCCGACCCTTAGTCAGATCGGTCAATGGAGCCGCCAACGTGGCAAAGTTGGGTACAAACCTCCTGTAGTATCCCACCATGCCCAAGAATGCACGTACCTGCTTTTTTGTGAGGGGACGGGGCCAACTCTGTATAGCCTCTACCTTGCTGACCTGAGGTTTCACCACCCCTCTACCCACGATATAGCCCAGGTATTTCACCTCCTCCATTCCCAAAGCACATTTTTCAGGGTTTATTGTAAACCCCTCCTTCCAAAGAGAGTCCAGCACTGCCTGGACTTTGGGCAAGTGTGATTCCCAGTCTCTGCTAAAAATGACTATGTCGTCCAAGTACACTGAGGCATATTTCTGGTGAGGTCGTAAAATCCTATCCATTGCTCGCTGGAATGTGGCTGGAGCAGTTTGCAATCCAAAAGGCATCCTTTTGTACTGAAAACTCCCCTCTGGGGTAGAAAAAGCAGTTTTCTCTCTAGCAGCCTTAGTCAACGGGATTTGCCAATATCCCTTGGTAAGGTCTAATGTAGTGATATACCTGGCTGGACCTAGTCTCTCAATAAGCTCATCTACCCGGGGCATGGGGTAGGCATCAAACCGTGAAACTTCATTAAGTTTCCGAAAATCATTGCAGAATCGCAGAGTCCCGTTGGGCTTCGGTACCAACACAATCGGGCTCGACCACTCACTCTGCGATTCCTCAATAATCTCCAGGTCTAACATCTTCTTCACTTCCTCTGAAACAGCCTTCCTTTGGGCCTCTGGGATGCGGTAGGGCCGGACAAAAACTTTGACTCCTGGTTCCGTGATGATATCATGCTCTATGGTACTCGTGAGCCCTGGCAAGTCTGAAAATTTTTCTTTATTTCTCTGCAAGAACTCCTTTGCCTGCTGGCTTTGGGTTTTAGACAGGGTATTTGCTACTTGGACACTCTCCACCCCAACCCGAGGCTCCAATCTTGCACTAGCCAGGGAGGTCACTGGTTCCCTCTCTGTCCAGGGCTTTAACAAGTTTACATGATATATTTGATAGGGTTTCCTCTTACCCGGTTGGTGGATTTTATAATTCACCTCTCCCACTTTTTCTACAACTTCAAAGGGGCCTTGCCACCTGGCTAAGAATTTACTTTCCACAGTGGGAATCAACACCGCTACTCGATCCCCCACTTGGAAATTCCTTATTTTAGCAGCCCTATTATAGACTCGTCGTTGAGCCTCCTGAGCTTTTTGTAAATGTTCCTTGACTAGTGGCAACACAGTTCGGATCCTCTCCTGCATTTGGGAAACATATTCAAGAACACTCTTATGCTGACTAGGTTCACTTTCCCATTCCTCCTTAACAAAATCCAGTAATCCGCGAGGTCTCCGCCCATATACCAACTCGAAGGGCGAAAACCCAGTGGAGGCCTGGGGCACTTCCCGGATAGCAAACAGGAGAGCTGGTAACAGACAGTCCCAGTCTTTCCCATCCCTTTGTACAACTCTCTTAAGCATAGATTTAAGGGTCTTATTAAAGCGTTCCACTAACCCATCCGTTTGGGGATGGTAGACCGATGTGCGCAGCTGTTTAATCCGGAAGAGCTTACACACGTCGGCCATAACTCTCGACATAAACGGGGTGCCCTGGTCCGTTAGTATTTCCTTGGGAAAACCAGTCCGTGTAAACAACTGGAATAATTCCCGGGCAATAGCCTTAGAGGAGGTATTTCGCAGGGGTAGCGCCTCAGGATATCGGGTGGCATAGTCGAGAATCACCAGTATGTAGGAGTGACCTCGAGCCGACTTCACCAAGGGACCTACTATATCCATGGCTATCCTTTCAAATGGGACCTCAATTATGGGCAGAGGGACCAAAGGATTCCGGAAGTGGGTCACCGGAGCGGTCAACTGACAGGTGGGACAAGAGGTACAGTATCTCCTTACCTCTGCTTTCAGACCTGGCCAGTAAAACCGGTCGGTGATCCGTGCCTCCGTCTTTTCAACTCCCAGGTGTCCCCCTAAAACATCATCATGGGCCAGGTCCAGGACCTTGCGTCTATACTGTTGGGGTACCAATAATTGCTCTACCACATTTTCTCTCACTTTGGTAACCCGATAAAGCAATTCATTACATATTGCAAAGTGTGGCCACCGCTCATTCGCACCTGGCTCTTGGGGAACCCCATTTAATACTACCACCTGTTCCCGTGCATGGGCCAAAGTGGGGTCCTGCATCTGGGCAGTACCAAATGCCCCCTGCGGAACACCCAAATCCGGCAGGGCAGGGGTAACGGCCACTTCCTCATCCTCTTCCCCCAGCATTACCTGAAGTGGGAAAGGTTCCCCCCCCTCTTCAGTGTTCAGGTAGGTCTGTGAACCACACATTTTGACACCCTTAATAACATCAGCACTACTTTCATCACCATTAACCAAATCATTAGCATTTTCAAGAACATTCGGCATTTCAGGGTTATTTCTCTCAACCGCAGGAACAGAGGGACTAGTTTCTCCCCAGTCTCTGGACCGTTCAGGTAGTTCTCCTTGTCCCCACAGTTTTGCAAATAACGGACAGTCTCGTCCTATGATAACATCATGTACCAAGTTTTTTACCACCCCCACCTCTTGAGTACCAGTGCCACATGCTGCGGAGATGGTCACCGAGATGAGAGGGTACTCTCTAGTGTCCCCGTGAATGCACACCACCCGTAAAGTTTTTCTTACCGGACCGATCTTCCCAATTACTCTAGGATGGATCAGGGTTACCATGCTTCCGGAGTCCAGCAAAGCCCGGGCAGGGAGGTGGTTCACTTGGACTTCACACTCGAATTTCTCTTCTCCAAGATCGATATGTGTTGTACATGCTTTATGGGCATAGAAAGACCCCCTCCGAAGAACCCCGCATTCCATGGGCTCCTCTTGCAGTGGGCAGTGGGCCCGGGTATGGCCCCAGGAATGACATCGCCAACATTGTACATCCCCTCCTCTCCGAACAGGAACAGGTCGCTGAGAAGGTATCGGGAGTGACTCTTGACCTTCTGGGGTGTTGGTTCCAGGGCTCCGGGGAACGTCCTTTCGAAGGGCAGCAGTCGAACGAATAGGCCGTGGCAGACTGGGTCCTTGGCGCTTGGTAGGGCCAAGCAGATCCTCCACCACTGTGTATCGTTCTACCATCTCGACAAGGAGGTTCACTGTTTTGGGGTCTCCATGGCTGACCCACCGTTGAAGGTCGTCTGGCAGTGACCTTAGGTATCGGTCCAGCACGACCCGCTCCACGATTTGGAGGCCAGACAACATTTCGGGCTGCAGCCATTTTTTTACCAGTTGCACCAGGTCATGCATTTGAGACCGTGGTGGACGATCTGGACGATACTTCCATTGGTGCACTCGTTGGGCCCGAACAGCTGTAGTTACCCCCAAACGAGCCAATATTTCTGCCTTTAATTTTTGATAGTCTTTAGCGTGATCTGGTGGCAGGTCGAAGTAGGCTTTTTGCGGATCTCCGGTTAGGAAAGGAGCAATTAGGCCGGCCCACTGGTCCTGGGGCCACCCTTCTCTCTCTGCCGTCCTCTCAAATGTAGCAAGAAATGCCTCTACATCATCACTCAGGGACAATTTCTGCAAAAAATGGCTTGCCCTCACGGTCACCTGGTTGCCAGGGGCAACAGCCGCTTGCTCACGGCCCTGAGAAAGCTGCTGCACTACTTCTTTTAAGGCAGTCACTTGAGCCTGCATAACCTCTTGCTGGGTCGCTTGCTGGGCTGCCAACTGGGCCACCAACAGGCGAGTGTTTTCTTGCTGTACCTCATGGCGAGTCTGCGCTTGTATATTAGCCAAGGACAGCTGTTTAATTAGCTCCTCCATTGCTTCAGCTTTCAGGGTTTGTGCGGCTTTAACCCAGGACATAAATCCACTGTACTGTCCCTTTAAATGTCAGTTTTAAGTCCAATACACAAAAAAAAAAAAAAAAAACAGCAAGAAAAATGCCTGTTACTCTGTCCTGCCCGCATTCGAGCACCACTTGTAATGTTTGGGGGACCAGCTAGATCGCAGGACACAGGCTTTTCACTCAAAAGGAGATTTATTGAACTTAAATAGCTTTACAGCAGCAAAAACAAAAGAAAAAGGTTTTAGTCTCACCGACTTGCAAAGTCCAGAACTGCTATCGCAGTTAAACAGTCCTTAATTTCTGTTGCAGGTAGCTTCCCCTGGCAGGAGACTTCCAGGCAGGACACTGCTATTCACTTTTGTTGCTGCACAACAAACACCATCCACCATCCACATTCTCCTTTACACTCCTCCACACCCTCTCCAACTTCCTGTCTTGTTTTAAACCCACTTCCTCTGACAGGTGAGTTAACCCTTTTTGTTCCCTTAAAGGGACCACAGTCCAAACAGAGGGGAAACATAGCGTCCTTCCAGGACCCAGCCACGGCGTCCTGTACACTAGGCTGAGCACTAGAGGAAACAGCTTCACTGTGGCAGATACTGTAAAGTGTCCCCTGACAACTACATCAGGAAATGCTATAATATAAGTGTAGCACCCTTCTAGATGCTACGTGCTAGGATTAGGTCAATTTAGTTCTGGTTCACTATATCCAGTGGAGCTGCAGTTTGTTGTTAGGCAAATTTAGTTTGGGTTCACTGTATCCAGTGTGGCTTTGTTGATTATTCTTGTCTGTCCAGTGTTTCACCCACTGCAGGTTTGATTGCTCTCTCCACTTTCTGGAGAACTATGGGCTGCTCTGGAACATAGGTGCGGAGCAAGGCAAATTGGCAGCAGCCATATCCCAGATGGCTGCTGGGAGTCTGAATAAATAATCTGAGACATAGAGCAGCCCGGTCTTTTTCCTTACAAGGAGATCACAGTATAAAGGGGGGCTCCTTGCCCCCTTAGGCCACCCTATGATGTGCATGCAGGGTGTCGAGTAGACATGTGCAGAATGAAAATATTCTTTTAGTTTCATTTTGGATAGATTCATTATGATACTAATTTTATTCCATTGATTCATTTCGGAATTAGTTATGTTTAGTTTATTAATTTTCTAACAAATTCAACATTTTTGGAATGATTAGATATCAGATTGGTTGAAAAATGATCGACCGATCTGAATTCTGTGCGAAGAATAGCTGGTTGTAAAGGAGTGGTCTAGGAAGCTGGCCGCTGCTCGTCCGATAATTTTTCAACTGATCTGATTTAGAATCGTTCCAAAAATGTGGAATTCATTAGAAAATGAATAAGCAAAATGAAACTTAGCGAATTTCTATAAAATTCGTTACTATCGTCATTCAGAGATGACAAGGTACCCAATGAATAAAAACGCCAAAAAAAAAAAAAAACCCTGGACTGTTCATTGGGCCAAAAGAGTGACTATGACTGTGTACCTGTTTGTGGGGCAACTGTTGGGAAAAGGAATCAAAAGGAATCCTTGCAATCTTTCTAGTGGCTCCTCCGTGTGTGTGTGTGTGTGTGTGTGTGTGTGTGTGGGGGGGGGGTAGCACTACATAAGAGCACCTAGTATGGAAATATACAAATACTTATTGGGTGACTAACTTTTAAGGGGCTGATATGCAAGTCATCCTGCCAATCTGCATTATAGGGAACTGATAAGTAGTCCTTTAGGATGTATCATTACACCAGTTGGGTCCTCTATTCTACATGGACAGAGGATTTTCCATCTCTAATCTTTTGCACCTTTCTAGCCTTGGAGCATCTCATAGTACCAACTGGAATGGGTAACTATGGCACGGCTGCCTAGGTCAGTCCCAAAGCTAGAGACAAACTTTTCAATATATTTTTATTAATTTTAACATCACAGGTTTAATGACACTTTAATTTTGGGGTAGTCGCACTAGATACTATATGTAAGAGGGTTTCTTGCATTTGGCAGCCTCAGAAACATTTGTCAGACATTGTGGGTGCAAACTTTTTATTCATCGCCTGCATTTAAAGCAATGGTTGAAGTGAATAAAAAGGTTAATACCCACTGGCAGCGGTCTGCTCGACCTCTGTTATATTGGTGACACCCCCCCAAAATGCATAGTCACTCCCACCTGTCAGAAGGAGTGATACATGTGTAGCAGCCTCTAGTGTGTGCCACTAGAATTAGAGTAGGCAGACCATAGTCTGGCCCAGGGATAGACCTGAGTCACTGAATATGGGTCAGGATTATTGGAGGCCAGGGCTGGATGACTCATCCTGGCAGTTCTCTTGTGCCTCACCCTGTTTCTGGAATGTTGGAAAATGTTCTGGAAGATGGTGGGCGGAGGCTAGCAGGGGCTGCCTTGAATATTTGTGGGCCCTCAGACAATCCCCAGGAGTGAGCATGGCAGGGAACTGAGGAGCCCATAAATAGGAATGGGCCATGTCAGCAGAGGAGTCGGTGGAAGATGGAGAAGCAGTGCTGAGGGAGTCTGTCGGTGGCACTTGATGGACCCCTGCCGTGGAGGGGTTTTACCTTGGGCTGGAGCTTGGGAGGCTGGCCTGGAAGAATCCCACCACAGGAGGCAGTTGGAGGGATTCAAGCCAGAGAGGCAGCGGAGAGAGCAAGGAGGGACAGTGAGTAGATCAGCACAGTGCAAGGATAGACAAGGGGAGAGACTGCCAGCTGTGGCAGTGCTCTCTTGAAGACAGTGGTGTGCCAAGTCTTCACTAACCTTGTCCAGGGAGATCTCCATGTGTGTGTTAACTTAGTCAAGAGGACTGGGAGAAGATAGCAGCCAGGTGGGCCATCATTTCTGCAGCAGTAGAACAGGGCTTAGTGTCTATGGGGAAGTAGCAGGCGATGAGAGATGCTGTTCACTCCACATGTGCTACTTTACCAAGAGGGAAGTCAAGTTCCTAGCCTTTAACTGACCCCAAAATCCACACAGGCTCTTATGCTTGGTATGGATTTTAAGGGGGACCCCACACATTTTTGTTGTGGGGTCCCTTTTAAAATTAATACCTAACATAAAAGGCTGGAAAAAAATGAAAGGCTGGATAGCCGCACTCCAAATATTCACCTTTATTGAAAAGTAAAATCAAGGCATCAAAAGGTAGGTACAGACTAACTGCGCTGCTGCTGACATGTTTCACACCAGGCACGGTGCTTAGTCATAGCTAGAGTGCTGAATTTACATACAGACATTATATACACCTGAGTAATTAAACAAATAGACAAGACATATATGCCATGAGTAATATAATGGGAAGCACCTGTGAACATCTAAAATCCAAGGTTTAACCATTAAACAGATGGAAAAACTCTCCATCCTGGAGATTTCACATATCAAAGATATATGTAATAATAAAGGACATAAACAATCCCATACTTAGAGAAAAGAGACACCGGTGCAACCTAAAAAAGAAAACCATAACATATAAAATAATGCTGTATGTAATAAAAAATATATCATGCACCAACAAATAAACAACGAGGGAAAAGACCAAGACGCCCATCCCCCGTGTATAAATACTGGTGCATGTAGCTCAAAAATATCGAATCCGCTAAAAGATGGTAAATCCCTCCTCAATATTAGTTCATATCCATATAATCGTGCAGTGACAAAGTTTAGATTACTAAAATTCCTCTATTTTTCTATTCACCACTATAAAAAGTAAGAAAGAGAAATAGAAGAAAGAAAAGAGGGAACATAGCAGGAAAAGAAAAAAGGTGAGCCAAGCAGAACTAAGATGGAATATGCTAGCACACAACAGACAACCATGACCCCCTATCAAGAAGCATCATAAAAATCTAAATACATGAACATACCAAGATAGGGAAATCTCAAACAAAAAATGTAAAATATATATATATATATATATATATATATATATATATATATATATATATATGTATATATATATATATATATATATCTCAACAACGCTGACATATCAAAGCAAGTATAGAACAACCAGTGTACGAGGGTATGAAGAAGTGTGAGACATCCCACTCAAAGTTGAGGCCGGTAGGCTGCCTCGTATGGAGATGGAATATCCAGTAAACCTCTCTCATACAGAGTAACCTAAACTTATCACCTCCCCTTTTTGATGACATGACTTTTTCAACCCCCTGGATGCGTAGGGTGCTGACTTCTTTATCATGGCATAAATTCCAATGCCTCGCTATGTTGGTGGAATGGTTTCTAGATATATCATAAAGATGGTCATATAGCCTGTCCCTTAACCTCCGAGTCGTGCGTCCCACGTATTGAATGGAACATTGTTCACATGTGACTACATACACTTCATATCTAGTGTTACAATTGATAAATGAAGTTGCCTTAAAATCTCTATTTAAGGATCTAGAGTGAATCATTTCGCCTCGTAAAATGTGGGGGCAACACGGGCAAGAACTGCCCCTAAATCGAAACGATCCTTTAAACTGTAGCCAATGTGAACATTGGGACCTACTTGTATAAAGGCTAGGGGATGTAGCTAGTCTGTACTCCTCCATCCCCCACTCCCTGGGACTCCAGGCTGTTGCCTTTTTCCTTAAACATCATAGCCACTACTCCTTGGTACATCAAGAGTTTGTTTTATGTTGTTTAGAGTACTTATTAACCCACAATTTCTTTATGTTCGATGGGGATCACTACCTCCAAAAATGCGGGGCCTCGATGGGCGCCAAATTTTCCTGCTCCCTTGCCAATCTATACATGGGATGGTGGGAGAGGTCCCACATTTTTGGCGCTGGTTGTCCCCATCGTCCAAGGGTTAAGTTTTTTCATCGTTATATAGACGATTTGATCTTTATATGTACCAAGGATGTGGGTGGTATTGATGAATGGCTCCTATACCTAAATGACAACAGTCTTAATCTTAAATTCACAGGTATTATGGACCACGAACAGATAGAACTCCTGAACATTGTTCTAGTAGGTGAAGGAGAGTGTATCTCCTCTAAATTTTATAGGAAGCCATCAGCTGGCAACTCCCTGCTGAGGGCAGACTCAGGCCACCCCAAACACACCATTAAAGGCATCCCAGTGGGTCAATTTTTAAGGCTAAGGCATGTGTGTAGTGACGAGCCAGTTTTCTTGGAAGAAGCAACTGCCATGAGGACACTGTTCATGGAGAGGGGATACACAGCCTCTGTTCTTGATAGGGCGTTTAATATAGCCCATAAGACTGAAAGAAGTCACCTTCTTTGTGACAATATCAAGAATAGAGATGGAGGAAAACACAGAGCTGATAAATCCATAAATATTCCTGTTTTCTCCACCCCCTATAGTCTGGAGTTTAATAAGATCAAACGTACAATGGAAAAATATTTGCCAATCTTGTATAATGATCCTATGTACGTTCAAATTTTGTCTAAAGGCATTAAAGCAGTGTCACGGAGGGCCCCCACTATTGGTGGAACACTGTCCCCTAGCCTTTATACATGTAGGTCCCAATGTTTACATTGGCTACAGTTTAAAGGATCGTTTCGATGTGGGGGCAGTTCTTGCCCATGTTGCCCCCACATTTTACGAGGTGAAATGATTCACTCTAGATCCTTAAATAGAGATTTTAAGGCAACTTCATTCATTAATTGTAACACTAGATATGTAGTGTCTGTAGTCACTTGTAAACAATGTTCCATTCAATACGTGGGACGCACGACTCGTAGGCTAAGGGACAGGCTATATGATCATCTTTATGATATATCTAGAAACCATTCCACCAACATAGCGAGGCATTGGAATTTATGCCATGATAAAGATGTCAGCAGCCTACGCATCCAGGGGGTTGAAAAAGTCATGTCATCAAAAAGGGGAGGTGATAAGTTTAGGTTACTCTGTAAGAGAGAGGTTTACTGGATATTCCATCTCCATACGAGGCAGCCCACCGGCCTCAACTTTGAGTGGGATGTCTCACACTTCTATGAGTGACTTTCATACCCTCGTACACTGGTTGTTCTATACTTGCTTTGATATGTCAGCGTTGTTGGTGTATGTATATATTTTTTACATTTTTTGTTTGAGATTTCCCTATCTTGGTATGTTCATGTATTTTGATTTTGATTTTTATGATGCTTCTTGATAGGGGGTCATGGTTGTCCGTTGTGTGCTAGCATATTCCATCTTAGTTTTACTTGGCTCACCTTTTTTCTTTTCCTGCTATGTTCTCTCTTTTCTTTCTTCTATTTCTCTTTCTTACTTTTTATAGTGGTGAATAGAAAAATAGAGGAATTTTAGTAATCTAAACTTTGTCACTGCACGATTATATGGATATGAACTAATATTGAGGAGGGATTGTACCATCTTTTAGCGGATTAGATATTTTTGAGCTACATGCACCAGTATTTATACACGGGGGATGGGCGTCTTGGTCTTTTCCCTCGTTGTTTATTTGTTGGTGCATGATATATTTTTTATTACATACAGTATTATTTTATATGTTATGTTTTTCTTTTTTAGGTTGCACCGGTGTCTCTTTTCTCTAAGTGTGGGATTGTTTATGTCCTTTATTATTACATATATCTTTGATATGTGGAATCTCCAGGATGGAGAGTTTTTCCATCTGTTTAATGGTAAACCTTGGATTTTAGATGTTCACAGGTGCTTCCCATTATATTACTCATGGCATATATGTCTTGTCTATTTGTTTACTCAGGTGTATATAATGTCTGTATGTAAATTCAGCACTCTAGCTATGACCAAGCACCGTGCCTGGTGTGAAACATGTCAGCAGCAGTGCAGTTAGTCGGTACCTACCTTTGATGCCTTGATTTTACTTTTCAATAAAGGTGAATATTTGGAGTGTGGCTGTCCAGCCTTTCATTTTTTTTCCATTATCTCTGTTGCAAACAGAGCCAGCACCCTGTTTAACTGTGGAGACAGCTGACCTCAGGAGAGGTAATCATTCTGGAGCGGTGAACACCTACATACCATAAAAGGCTGGTGTGGATCCTTATCCGGGCATGCAGCCCAACAGGCCAGGAAAGGAAGGGGACAAGCGAGTATTCCCCCCCCCAAAACTACCAGGCCACCTGCCCTCAACTTTCTAGGTGCTCAGATAAGCTCTGTACACGGTGAGCAGAGTCTTTCGAGAATGGCGGCAAACATTAATGGGTGCACTTGCTGTTTGAAGGTTATTTCTGCAGTGATGTTTATAAACAGCGCTCTAGAAATAGACATCAAACAGCCCACTATTTTTTTTCTTACAATCGGGCAGTAGTAAGATGGTTAAAGCTAAACTTTCAGTTTCAAATAAAAAAAAAAAAAATCTAACAATTAATTTTGTTTATTAAGAAAGTAAAAATGCCTGTCCTTTGCCAGCATTTGCTGAGTCAGGGCCAGTTCACACCATAGAAACGCAATCCGGGTGCGTTTCAGATGCTTTTCTGCAAGCCAGTTTTTGACACTTTTTTTTGAGCGTTTTTGATGCAGTCCAGTGCATTTCCCCCCTCTTTTTTCTTAACATTAAAAAGGGCATGTGTGTTCCAGTGCATTTTTGGTGCATTTAGGTGCGTTCCAGTACAGTCCAGTGCAGGAAAAATGCAGCATGTTCTACTTTTTTTTCTGGAACTAGAACTTCTCTGCAGCATGCTGGTAGGGGACAGCCATTTCAATGAACTGTAAAACTTTGCACACCTTTTGTTGTGATACATCTGGAATGTATTTATCACACATATTACTGGAAGTTCAGTTGACCTTAAAAAATAGATTCCTGTTGCATACTTTCTTAGAACATATTACATTTTATTGTGTGACATTACCATGGCATAAGTTAGAATTTCACTTTATTCCTTTTCAGGATCTGTAGTGAGCCCTGTGGTCACCTTCACCCCAAACTGGAGAAAGATCTTCATAGGAGAGTCTATAACAATGACGTGTGATGTGGGGTCCTCTGGAGGAAGAAATCTGATCTACATCTGGTACAAAGATGGTACATGGATACATATAGGAAAAATCTATACCATTATATCTGCAAACACTATGGATAGTGGGGACTACAGATGCCTGGTCAGTTCAGAAAGAAGCGGCACTGCCAGACTGGACGTTGTTGTGGGTCAGTTCATTATCTCATATTTGGAAATGTACTAATGAATGTGTTCTTTGCTCATGCCAGACAAAATTAGAGAAATGTTATCAAGCAGTAGGGATGAACTTTAGTAAGGTCCATATTTGGTCAATTACGTCAACTGAAAGACCCCTGATGAGATCATCTCTAAGTCACTCTGCTATCTCCTCCTATCAGCAAGATCTTTGTTAGCAATGTGACAGGAGTCAACTTTGGACGGGGGGGCTCGTGGAACCCAGATTATCTTAGAGGGGTTAGGAAACTCCTGGTACAGCTCCCCAGGGCCCCTCTTATGTGTAAGTAAACCTGTGTCTATAAGGGGCACTGGGTGAGCTGAGAATCCCAGTCTGATCTGCACTAATCAGACTCAGTACAATCACCCTGGACTCAGCATTTCATTTTACCCCGGAACCAGCCAGGTTGTCTACACTATGCTTAGAACACTGAGTTACGGCTAGTGACTGGGTGCTCTGAGGGACTTTGGATCGTGCTGGTACCGGGCAAGGGAAGCTAATACGGGCAGACATACTCCTCTGGGGTACAGGGGTTCATCACATTGGTATACTGAAAGGGACCCTCTCGAACTCTGATGTCAGATCCACTATACAGAATACACAGAATACAGAATATAACTGGGTACTAACATTTATAGGTAAAGTTGATCCAGGGAAAATCAGATTGCCTCTCAGGGGATCAGGAAGGAATTTTTTTCCCCTCCTGTAGAAAATTGGAGAATGCTTTGCTGGGGTTTTTTGCCTTCCTCTGGGTCAACTGTGGGTAAAGGATTGTGTGTGTGTGTATGGGATTGCATTATTATTATATTATTTTTTTGGTTTAACTAGATGGACTTGTGTCTTTTTTCAACCTGACTAACTATGTAACTATGGGGTGACCGAAGTCTGCTATCCCGATCTTGGATACCGGTGGTGGTATGAACATGTTCACAGCAAGGAAGCACTGTTCCACCGCTGCCACCAATGTGACGAACCCCATACTCTTGAGGAGTATGCCCACCCGTATTAGCTTCCCTTGCCCGGTAACAGTGAGATCCAAGGTCCCTCAGAGCATCCAGTCACTAGCCGTAACTCAGTGTTCTAAGCATAGTGTAGACAACCTGGCTGGTTCCGGGGTAAAATTAAATACTGATTCCAGGGTGGTTGTACTAAGTCTGATTAGTGCAGATTTGACTGGGCTTCTGAGGTCACCCTGTGCTCCTAATAGACACAGAGTAACTTACACATAAGAGGGGCCTGGGGGAGCTGAACCAGAAGTTTCCTGACCCCTCTAAAGTAAGCTGTGTTCTATGGGCCCCCTGTCCAAAGTGACTCCCATCACTAGCATCTTAGCACTGCAGCACAACTGTTTAGCTCTTTGTGCTGCTTTTCCTTCCCCAAGTCTGAGCACAGATGTTTAGGGGACTGCAAGGGGCTGATACAAACTCAAATTCAGGCACCTACACTTCTTGCCTTTAACTAATTAATTTATTGATATATTTATAAAAAGGTAGATGCATTGATTTGTGCCTTTTGTTAGTTGCCTTCAGTTCAGATATAAAGATTATGACACCATTTTCAGAACCTTCATATATCACTCTGCATCGCAACAGATGCAACCCCTAAAACTACCCTGTAACTAGGATCAAACATGTGAGACAGAAGAGCCCTGTGAATGTGGAAATACTGTGTAAATGTCAGGCTAGAGCATATAACAGGTAACAGTTCAGGTGTTCTGATTATGCAAAGAGTTCAAAGAACAAGAGCACATACCATGAGCAGGTCTGAGCAGAGCAGGTCAGCTGGGACTTGTAGTTCACCTCTGTAGATGTAGGTAGATGTTTGCTGGACCTTGTAGTTCACCGCTGCAGATGAGGATAGATGGTGTCTGGTGTTTGTAGTTCACCGCTGCAGGTGAGAATAGATGTCTGGTGCTTGTAGTTCACCGCTGCAGATGAGGGTACTAGTAGAATCAGGCAAACGTAGTCTAGGCAAGCTGGGTCATACACAGGAAGATCAGAGTCCAAACGGTACTGAATCAGAAGCAAGCAAACAGGGTCAAACGAGCCGGGTCATACACGAAATACACAGAGCAGATATCAACTGGATTAAACACAAGGTAAACTCTAACACGAGCAATGATTGAATGCTGATGCAAGTTATTTAAAGGTGAGCTGGCCAATCATTGTTGTTTCCCAGGTAAAGGCTGTGTCAGGTGAGTTGTGCTGGGTCCTAAAGGGATCCTAGTACTGACAGTACCCCCCCCTTTCACGAGGGGTTGCTCCTGCACCCCCAGGCTTACTTGGATAACGAAGATGAAACTTCTTCTTAAGTCGGTCAGCATGAAGATCACGAGCTGGGACCCAAGATCGATCCTCTGGGCCGAAACCTTTCCAATGAACGAGATATTGTAAGGAATTGCGCACTCGTCTGAAATCAAGAATAACTGCCACTTCATATTCCTGACTGTCCAACACATCCACAGGTTCTGGTTCATTTACTTGGAGGCTGGAATGAACAGGTTTCAACAATGAAACATGAAAGACATTTGGAATGCGCATGGATGGGGGGAGTTTTAATCTATAGGATACAGGATTAACAATCTCCAAAATTTCAAAGGGCCCGATGAATTTTGGGCCAAGTTTTTTAGATGGAACATGCAGGGACAGATTCCTAGATGATAGCCACACTTTGTCACCAACTTTATATTCTGGTGCCTTTGAGCGCCTCTTGTCAGCCATTTTCTTAAAAGCCTGCACAGAGCGAGAAATAGCATGATTAACATCGGACCAGATTTTGGAGAAATTTTCAATTGTGGTGTTGGCATCTGGCACATCAGAGGGTGGAAGATCAAAGGAGCAAACACGAGGATGCAACCCGTAAACACAGAAGAAAGGAGAGGTCCCTGTAGATGTGCTGGCACAATTATTAAAGGCAAACTCTGCCCATGGCAGGACGTTGACCCACTCCACCTCATCATTGGCCATCAGACAATGTACCATCTTCTCTAGAGTCTGATTAGTCCTTTCTGTTTGGCTGTTTGTCTCAGGATGATATGCTGAAGAATATGATAACTTAATCCCCAGCTGAGAGCAAAGGGCCTTCCAAAACTGGGCTATAAACTGAGAGCCACGGTCTGAGACAATGTTGATTGGTGCCCCATGGAGCCTGAAAACATGTTTAATGAATAACGATGCCAGTTCTTTAGCAGATGGAAGTTTCGGAAGCGGAACAAAGTGGGCCATTTTACTGAACCTGTCTGCCACCACCCAGATCGTGGAACATCCCTGGGACGGAGGCAAGTCAGTGATAAAGTCCATAGATAAATGGGTCCAGGGACAGGTAGGTATTGGTAGAGGACGTAGGAGACCGGGCGGCTTAGAGGTACTGCTCTTGCTTCTGGCACAAACTTCACAGGCCTGGACGAAGGCTAACACATCCTGCCTAATCGATGGCCACCAGAGGTTGCGAGAGATAATCTCAAAAGTTTGTCTAAACCCCGGATGTGCTGCAGGTTTTGATGCATGTACCTGCTGCAATACCTGCAAATGAAGAGCCAGGGGCACAAAAAGCATACCGGAGGGAGTGGAGGGAGGGGCTTCAGCCTGTGCAGGTAACAAGGCCTCAGAGATGTCAGTCTGGGTGAAAGCCAAAATCCTATCCTCAGAAATAATGGGTTGTGGAGGAAGCGGAGGAGGAGACTCTGAAAGAAAGCTGCGAGACAAGGCGTCAGCCTTAATGTTTCTTGGTCCTGGTAAATATGAAATTGTGAAGTCAAATCTGGAGAAGAACAATGACCACCTGGCTTGACGTGAGTTCAGTCTTTTAGCAGAACGAATGTATTCAAGGTTTTTGTGGTCAGTCAGAACTATGAATGGATAGCGAGCTCCCTCCAGCCAATGTCTCCATTCCTCCAAAGCGAGTTTTATGGCTAGAAGTTCTCTGTTGCCTATATCATAATTGCGCTCTGCTGGGGAAAATTTCCGAGACAAGAAGGCACAGGGGTGGATGGCAGCATTTACAGGATCCTTTTGTGACAAAAGCGCCCCCACCCCTACTTCAGATGCATCTACCTTCACAATAAAAGGTAGCTCAGGAACAGGATGGCGTAGGATTGGTGCAGAGGTAAAGGCTTTCTTTAACTGAGTGAAGGCTGCCTGGGCTTCAGTAGTCCATTTAAAGGTAGTCGGAGTCTTCCTGGTGAGAGAGGTGATGGGATGTGCAATAGTGGCAAAGTTCTTAATGAATTTTCGATAGAAATTTGCAAAGCCCAGGAAGCGCTGAACTGCCTTCAGGTCTGAAGGTGGTGCCCAGTCTAAAATGGCTTGAATCTTGGCTGGATCCATGGTGAGGCCTGTGTCAGAAATTAGGTAGCCTAGGAAAGGTACCGTATTTATCGGCGTATAACACACACTTTTTTCCCCTTAAAATCAGGGGAAAGTCGCAGGTGCGTGTTATACGCCGATCCCCGCCGATCCCGAGCTGTCACATTTTCAAAATCGCGGACCGCGATTTGAAAATGGCGCCGCCGGAGCCGAAGTACACAGAGCCGGTCCTCGGCTCTTTCCGGCGGCTCTCGTTTACTTTCGGCTCCACTCGTAGTCCCGAGCGGAGCTATCCGAACCTACTCGGATAGCTCCGCTCGGGACTACGAGTGGAGCCGAAAGTAAACGAGAGCCGCCGGAAAGAGCCGAGGACCGGCTCTGTGTACTTCGGCGCCGGCGGCGCCATTTTCAAATCGCGGACCGCGATTTTGAAGCCCTGGAAGCAGGGACAGGGGATCCCAGGCTGCACTGGGGCAAGGCTGCACTGGGGAAGGCTGCACTGACAAGGCTGCACTGACAAGGCTGCACTGACATGGCTGCACTGGGGAAGGCTGCACTGACAAGGCTGCACTGGGGAAGGCTGCACTGACAAGGCTGCACTGGGGAAGGCTGCACTGACAAGGCTGCACTGACAAGGCTGCACTGGGGAAGGCTGCACTGACAAGGCTGCACTGACATGGCTGCAATGAAGGGCATTTAAATGTAAGTTTTTTTCCCTTCAACTTCCCTCCTAAATTGGGGTGCGTGTTATACGCCGGTGCGTGTTATACGCCGATAAATACGGTACTTGTTTAACATGGAATGAACATTTCTCAGGCTTTACAAAAAGGGAGTGAGTCTTTAATCGGGCCAATACTGAGCAGACATGTTTCTGATGTGTTTCAAGATTGGGAGAATATATCAAAATGTCATCTAAATATACAAGCATGAAGCGACCCAACATGTCACGGAAAATGTCATTCATAAAGTTCTGAAAGACAGCTGGTGCATTTCTGAGACTGAAAGGCATGACAAGACATTCATAATGACCATCCTTGGTGTTAAAGGCTGTCTTCCACTCGTCGCCTGCACGTATGCGCACCAGATTATAGGCTCCCCTTAAGTCCAGTTTGGAGAAGATTTTGGCTCCCTGGATTTGAGAGAACAATTCTGTGATGAGAGGAAGAGGATACCGATTGGGAACAGTTATTTTATTTAGACCTCTGTAAATAAACACAAAGTCTCAGTCCCCCATCCTTCTTTGGGACAAAGAAGCATCCTGCTCCTGCGGGAGAAGTGGAGGGACGGATGAAACCCTTAGCTAGGTTTTCCTGGATGTATTCTTGCAAGGCAAGATTCTCTGGCTCAGACAGTGGAAAGACTCTCCCTCGAGGAGGTGTAGTGTCAGGCAAGAGGTCAATGGGACAATCATAACTGCGATGAGGTGGTAAAGTGTCAGCAATCCCTTTAGAAAACACATCCCAAAAGTCCTTATAACAAAGTGGAATCTGTTCCATACCCACTTGACAGGTAGCCAGTCGAACAGGGTGCTGGATGCAGTTCTTTTTACACTGATTGGACCAAGCCAGAATATTTCCTGTTCGCCAGTCAATTACAGGATTGTGCTTCTGAAGCCAAGGAAGGCCTAGGATCAAAGGAGTGGATGGAGAGTCAATGACAAGACATGAAATCTTCTCCCAATGCAAAGCCCCCAATTGTAACTGGAAAAGGTTGGTGGCTTGGAGCACTAGATCCTGTGAGAGAGGACGATTATCCACGGAAATCAGGCAGACTGGGCAATCTAGAGCATGAGTTTCCAAGGTCGAAGAGGTAATCAGAGTCTTATCAATAAAATTCTCAGCGGCTCCAGAATCTACCAAGGCCAGCAGTTCATGAGCCCCTGTCCCAAAGTGAATGACAGCGGGTAAAAGAATAGGATTGTCCCCCTGGGGAGATGAGAGCAGACCTAAGGTAACCTCCCCGCAAATTACCTAGGTCCTGGAGTTTCCCGGGCGTGTAGGGCACGAACGGAGCATATGACCCTTGAGGCCACAATACAAGCAGAGTCCCATGTTACACCGGCGCGTGTGTTCCTGGGCAGATAACCGGGTGGAGCCTAACTGCATAGGTTCTTCCTCAGATTTGGCACTGGAGGTGGAATAGTCAGGCGGCAAGGGAGGTATATAGTTTGCCACAGCTGTAGTTTGTTCTCGTCTCCTCTCTCGCTGGCGGCGGTCAATTCTAATGGCTAGACTCCTAGCCTCCTCCAGTGAGGCTGGGTAGGAGAAGTTGACCAGAGCATCCTTAATTGCATCTGAAAGGCCCATTCTAAACTGGCTGCGGAGTGCTGCATCATTCCAGCCAGATTCCGGGGCCCACCTGCGAAACTCTGAGCAATACATTTCAGCTGTGGTAGCTCCTTGCTTTAAGTTACGCAGGGTTGATTCTGCAGTAGCAGCACGATCTGGATCATCATAAAGCAACCCTAGGGCTTCAAAGAAGGCATCTACTGTTAGCAAGGCTGGATGGTTTGGTTCCAGGTTAAAGGCCCAAGCCTTGGGGTCACCCTGTAGTAGAGAGATAATGATTTGAACCCTCTGAGTTTCAGGGCCAGATGAGGATGGCCTTAACTTGAAATATAATTTGCAGCTGTTTTTAAAGTTGCAAAACCCTTTACGGTCACCAGAAAACCGGTCAGGCAAAAGAATTTTTGGTTCAGATGGTTTTTGTAGCAGTGGTAATAGAAGGAGATTGCACCTTGGTGAGCTCTGTGGCCATTTCCTGTACTTGATGGGATAAGCGGCAAAGTTCCTGTGCAAACAACTGAGCCTGCTCAGGATCCATGATAGGTTTCCTTTATTATGTATGGCTCGTGTTAATGTCAGGCTAGAGCATATAACAGGTAACAGTTCAGGTGTTCTGATTATGCAAAGAGTTCAAAGAACAAGAGCACATACCATGAGCAGGTCTGAGCAGAGCAGGTCAGCTGGGACTTGTAGTTCACCGCTGTAGATGTAGGTAGATGTTTGCTGGACCTTGTAGTTCACCGCTGCAGATGAGGATAGATGGTGTCTGGTGTTTGTAGTTCACCGCTGCAGGTGAGAATAGATGTCTGGTGCTTGTAGTTCACCGCTGCAGATGAAGGTACTAGTAGAATCAGGCAAACGTAGTCTAGGCAAGCTGGGTCATACACAGGAAGATCAGAGTCCAAACGGTACTGAATCAGAAGCAAGCAAACAGGGTCAAACGAGCCGGGTCATACACGAAATACACAGAGCAGATATCAACTGGATCAAACACAAGGTAAACTCTAATGCCGCGTACACACGGTCGGACTTTTCGTCTACAAAAGTCCGACAGCCTGTCCGACATACTTCCGACGTACCTTCGGCGGACTTGCGGCAGACTTTCTTACGAACGGACTTGCCTACACACGACCACACAAAAGTACGACAGCCTAGTACGCGGTGACGTACACCAAGTCCGACGAGACTATAAAACGGAAGTTCAATAGCCCGTACGACACCCTTTGGGCTCCTTCTGCTAATCTCGTGTTTATCTCGTGTTAGTAGAAGTTTGGTGAGAGACGATTCGCGCTTGTGAGACTCGTATTTTTCAGTTCGTTTTAACTGTTGTTCAGTCTGTGCTTGTGAGGTTTGTATCTGCTTTTCAGTGCGTTTGGTCAGTTGGCATTGAGAAATCTTTGTTTTATTGGCCGCTCGTTCCTGATTTTCAGGTCGCTCTTCACAGGCCTTGCTGTTCTTCAGTGCGTTCTGTTTAGTGCGTTCTGACCAGCCGACCGTTTTGAAGCCATGTTACCTGTACGTACTCGTCGTCGAGCTCGTGCATTGTATGTGCTTGGTGCTGTAGTTTATTCTTCAGCCCAAGACCAGTCCATGAACAGGGCGAGGAGGAGTTCATGGACCAAGAATTGGTTGCTTCAGCGTGACCAGTTCTGTCACATGCCTTTGCTCCGTGAGATCCGTGAGAATAATCCTGAGGATTTCAGGAACTTTCTCCGGATGACGGACCCGTTTTTGACCGTTTGTTGGCTTTGCTGACCCCCTATATCAGCAGGCAGGATACCTGCATGAGGCAAGCCATCACTCCGGAGCAGAGGCTGGTCGCTACCTTGCGGTATTTGGCCACAGGGAGAAGCCTGCAGGACCTTAAGTTCTCGACAGGCATCTCCCCCCAGGCTCTGGGGATCATTATCCCAGAGACCTGTTCTGCCATCATCCAGGTCCTGCAGAAGGACTATATTAAGGTAAGATATTTTTCTTTTATTAGCATCACATGTTCTTTTATGTAATCTTTGATAATGTAATGTATTTCTTGCTTCAAACACTACTTACCATCATTGCAATATAGTGTGAATGTCCCCTTTTTATCCTCACACATGCTGGATTTTTTTCCTGTTATTTTTTGTCATGCATGTATATTTTCCTTCAATAACCTCCCCAGCATGAAGTGATGGGAACATATCCACCTAGTCTACTCATTTTGAATGTATTTTGTTTGAGTGTATTTAGTGTGCTTATAATTAGCAATTAGCTAGATTTCCCAACCCCCCCCCCCACCTAAACTCACTCCAAATAGTGTGCTGCTAAATAGCAATTATCTAGATTTCACAACCCCCCCCCCCCCCACCCTCGTAAAAATTAGCTTGAATGTTCTGTGGTGTTGATTTGTCTAAAGCAAATATATGTTGCACTTTGCAAAATGCATGTGCACTCTACAAGTGCATTTGTTCCAGTGCTTTAGTAAATGAGCAGAAGCTCTGCTGATTTCCATCATCAAATCATATGCAAGCCTCAAAGTGTTTTCATTAATTGCCCTTGCATGTGATTGTGTACTCCTTGCAACATGAATGCCTTTTTACATTACCTCATTTACTGTAAGCTGGTTAGCAACTGCACCTGCAGAGTGCGACAACTGCAGTCTTGTAGCCTTTTTAGTCCCTAAATTCCTGCGTGTCCTAAAAGTAATCTTTTTTAGGGATTTCACAACCCCCTAAAATGTAATCAATGTTCCATTAGAGGGGGTGAGCAATCTGATAAGTGTGCCTTTCCATATTAGTTATTCCAGAAGAATTAAATTATTGAATGTTATACTGATGCTGGGGAATAATGTTTTTAATTGTCTAATTTTATTGCAATGTTAGCTTCAAAATTAATTGATTTTGGTTTTCTTGTTTGATTCCCCAGTTTCCTTCAACGCCACAGGAATGGCAGACTGTGGCATCCCATTTTGCCAGCCGTTGGGACTTTCCCAATTGTGGAGGGGCTATAGATGGGAAACATGTCCACATCGTGCCACCACCCCATTCGGGGTCATACTATTTTAATTATAAGGGGTTCCACAGTATTGTTTTAATGGCGGTGGTGTCGGCACACTATGAATTTTTATATGTGGACGTGGGGAAGAATGGCCAGATGTCGGATGGAGGAGTATTTGCCCAGACGGAGTTCTGCCAGCGTCTCCAGAGTGGTGGCCTGGGATTGCCACCTGATGCGGATAACGTGGAAGGACTCCCCTTTGTCTTCATTGCCGATGAAGCCTTCGCTCTCAGCAAGCACCTCATGAGGCCATTCCCCCAAAGAACCCTC
This sequence comes from Aquarana catesbeiana, assembly GCA_037953035.1. Lineage (NCBI taxonomy): Eukaryota > Metazoa > Chordata > Amphibia > Anura > Ranidae > Aquarana > Aquarana catesbeiana. The sequence goes on from JBBHAA010001120.1 coordinate 331,148, forward strand.
ACCCCGGAGAGGAGGGTTTTTAATTTCCGGCTGGCCAGAGCTAGAAGAGTGGTTGAGAATGCGTTTGGAATTCTGGCCAGCCGGTTCCGCCTGTTTCAAACAGCCATTAATTTGGCGGAATACAAACTTAATTTTATCATTTTATCGTGCTGCATTCTGCACAACTTTTTAAACAAACATTCTCAGAATTATATAGGCACAGTTGGGCCTGAGGCCGGACAAATAGATGCCAACCTTACGGGCCTGGATACTGTCCGTACTGGCTTGGCCCCCCAAAGTGCCCGTCAAGTTAGACAGCAATATGTTAATTATTTTATGGGTAGGGGGGCCATTGCAATGGGCCAGGATATTTAATTTTTTACAATAAAAAAAATATTGATGAAATCTTGCATTATATTTATTGCTTGCCTTTCTTTTGGGCTGTCTCCTAGGTTATGGTCGAGCAGTTGTAGTGCCAACTGTATTTTAATTTTAAATGTCTAAATAAGCTCCATTGCCACTGTAAACAACTTTTTTACAATTATAACCAAACTGATACTGAGCCTTGAAATAACAAACCACACATTTATTTAATTCCTATAAGGAGATGTTTTTATTAATGGTTGTTATGCATTCAGTTCTGCATTTAGTATAAAATGTTCATAGACAAAAATATAATGATATCTTAATAATGTAGAAAAATATAATTATATTTAAATATTTCTACCTAATCCACAAAAAAATATTTTTGGCTTTTTGATTTTCGCAAACAGGCTTTTTTTTTTTTTGGTTTTTTAAAATCAAGTTTAGTTTTTTTTTTTTTTTTTTTGGAAAATCAAGTTTTTTTTTTTTGTTTTGTGTTTTTTAAAATCAAGTTTTTTTATTTTTTTGGTTTTTTTAAAATCAAGTTTTTTTTTTTGTTTTGTGTTTTTTAAAATCAAGTTTTTTTATTTTTTTGGTTTTTTTAAAATCAAGTTTTTTTATTTTTTTGGTTTTTTTAAAATCAAGTTTTTTTATTTTTTTGGTTTTTTTAAAATCAAGTTTTTTTTTTTTGTTTTGTGTTTTTTAAAATCAAGTTTTTTTATTTTTTTGGTTTTTTTAAAATCAAGTTTTTTTTTTGTTTTGTGTTTTTTAAAATCAAGTTTTTTTATTTTTTTGGTTTTTTTAAAATCAAGTTTTTTTATTTTTTTGGTTTTTTTAAAATCAAGTTTTTTTATTTTTTTGGTTTTTTTAAAATCAAGTTTTTTTTTTTTTTGTGTTTTTTAAAATCAAGTTTTTTTATTTTTTTGTTTTTTTTAAAATCAAGTTTTTTTTTTTTTTTGTGGTTTTTGAGAAAATCAAGTTTTATTTTTGTGTGGATTTTTTAGGTATTTACGAGAAACAGCCCTCCTTTTTTCAATTAGGTTAAACAGCCATTTCTGTTCAGCCAAAAAAATAAAGAGAAGGCCCAGAATGGGGTCAGCAAAACAGGAAATGAAGGACATGATTGATGTTTTGGGGTTTCAAAAAGGGCATTTAGATTCGACCCAAAACATCAATCATGTCCTTCATTTCCTGCTGCATACGATCCAGCCGATTACGCATTTCATCGATGTCCTTATTCCAGGCCATTATTTGACCAATTAGCCGTTGGGCACTTTCTGAGGTGAAATAGTCACTTCTTGTTGTACCTAAAGTGGAATGAAACCAAAAAATGTCTTTAGAAATATGCACACATACATAGTTTACCTTACCATAATAAAGCTGTTGTCTCAGACAATGACCTGGTGGGGTGCCCATGTAGCATAATTCCTCCACATCCTCGGGGGTGGTGCTGTTGCTTGAATCAAGCACAACCAGATCCCCTAAAATAGAGTAGACAAATTACATTAAACAAAAGGCAGCCATGCATAGATTAACGTAAGCTGGTGTGTCAGACACTCACCTGGTGGGGTGCCCATGTCGCCCACCTCTCCTTCCTCCACATCCTCAGTGGGACTTGGGCTGATTTCCCAATCATGTTTGGCTTGGGGTGGACTGTCTTCTTGTTGGCTGAGTGATTTTTCCCCTATGTGAAACAAAAAATTATTAATCTACTTAGCACACAGATATTTTAGTACATAGTAATTTTCCAACATTTGTAGTGAAGTGGTTTGTGTAGAGTTCCTATTTTACCTCAATATTTACAATTATAAAGACATATCGGATAGATAGATATCTAGATATCAATATCTCAAAATATAGTTAATAATCTTTTGATCTCTCTCTCTCTCTCTCTATATCTGGAACAAAATCTATAAATATCTAACTAAATGTAAAGCAAAAAAAAAAGATAACTTAAAATATTCAAAAAGAATGTTTTACATTTCTATATCTATCTATCTATCTATCTACCTATCTCTATATTTCTCTCTCTCTATATATTTCTCTCTCTCTCTCTCTCTCTCTCTCTCTCTATATATATATATCTCTCTCTATATATATCTCTATATATCTATATATATATCTATATATATATATATAGATATATATATAGATATATATATCTTTATCTATCTATATCTATATATCTATATAATAGATATATATATAGATATATATATATCTATAGATAGATAGATAGATCTATCTATAGATATGTAACGAAGTTTATTAAAAGATCGTTTAAAACAATGAACAAAAAAATCGTATAGGAAGGAAAAGCACATGGAGCAGTATACAAGGTAATAAACACAAGAGAAAAACACGACAAGTACTTACTTTTTTTAAGAACTTTCCGGATACGTCTGTATTGATCCGGCTCCCTGAGTTTCAGGTCAGACCATCTTTTTCGAAGTTGATCCTTAGAGCGCTGGACCCCAAAAGATGCCTGCAAAGTGTCCACGACCTTCGCCATTATTTTGGCATTGCGCAAATTTGGCCGTGCGTACGGCCCATACTTCCCATCATAGTCGTCTTTGTGAAGAATGGCCACCATCTCCACCATCTCTTTAAAACTCATATTAGAGGCCTTAAATCTAGGCCTCACAGATTTTGTTGACGTTCCAGCCTCCGGGCTGTCTCCACTACCTGAGTTTCGTCAACATTTCAGGTGTCTCCGCCATTATTTACTCCACTACGCGCCGTAACAAAAAATGGGCGGAGAACATGAGTTAAAATCGAACGTCGGGCGGGCGACGCAGGCGGAGTTTCACACATGCGTAGTATGTAAAGAGGGCCCTTGCGCACGTGTCGTACGTACGTTCTGTGCGTCGAATTAGGGGGCGGAGAACATGAGTTAATTTCGAACGTCAGGGGCGGGCGACGCAGGCGGAGTTTCACACATGCGTAGTGTGTAAAGAGGGCCCTTGCGCACGTGTCGTACGTACGTTCTGTGCGTCGAATTAGGGGGCGGAGAACATGAGTTAATTTCGAACATCAGGGGCGGGCGACGCAGGCGGAGTTTCACACATGCGTAGTATGTAAAGAGGGCCCTTGCGCACGTGTCGTACGTACGTTCTGTGCGTAGGTGATAGTGGACCAGGACGTTACAAAACGAAGGTCATTTTAGATATATTTTTTTTTGGGTTTTATGGTCATGACTTTGTAGCAAGCGGCCTATATGGCTTGATAGATTGATGAGGCCTACATAGGGAGAAGATGATGAGGGGTTAGCAGAAACCTATAATAAAAGTGTTTTTTGTCTTGTGACTTCATCTTTTCCAGATATAATGAATCCCCTATTTAAGGATCCAGAGTTCCTTACAGCTTTTATTTCGAAATATCGAGAGATGAGGAATTTGTGGGAGGTGAAACACCCTCAGTATTATGCAAAGCATGTGAGGAAGTCAACGCTGGAGAGACTTCTGTCCTTTGTCCAGGCGACCATCCCGGAAGCAACAATGGAGACATTGCTCAAGAAAATTGGGGTCTTGAGGAACATGTATAAGAGGGAGCATAAGAAGATCCAGGAATCAAGGAGATCAGGAGCATCAGCAGATGATGTTTATGTACCCAGGCTGTGGTACTACAATCAACTCCGTTTTCTGGATGACCAGAATGAAGCCAGGCCATCACTTTCAACCCTTCCCTCCACCCTTCCCTCCACCCCAGCAGAGGCTGATGAGGAGCAAGCTGGGTCTTCCATCCTGGATGAACCAGATATGACCATCTGGAGTCAGGTAAATTATTTTAACAAATATTTACTGTACTAATATTAATGATGTTAACTGGATGTTATAATTGTCTAAAATAATTTTGCACTCAAAATTGTGTATACATATCAATTGACAGTAGTGGCTAAATATGTTTGGCACCTGCTTGAAATAATTAGGGTGTCTGATTAGACTCTTTTATTAAAGAGATGTATTCACATTGAATTTGCTATTCATGAGAAGCAAACTGTGTGTCATTGATGAACCCAAAAAAATATACTAAAACTATTGTCCTTTTTTTATACACAGGATGAGTCCATCCAGGAGGAATGTGGGGAAAGTGGCAGGCAGGAGGAGACCGGGCCCATGGACAGCCTGGAGGAGGCCGGATTCACCATCATCCTGGAGGAGGCTGGGCCCAGTGTCAGGCAGGAGGTGGCTGCTCCCAGTGAGGTGGCTGCTCCCAGTGAGGTGGCTGGGCCAAGTGAGGTGGCTGGGCCAAGTGAGGTGGCTGGGCCCAGTAGGAGCCTGACCGAATCCCAAGTGCCTCCCCTCCACCTTCCCAAAAAAAGGGCCAGGAAGGGGATGGTCACACAGGACGCATCCCTGCGCCTCATGCAAGAGGCCACCCGTTTTTTAAGGAGCCCCCCCGAAGCGGAAGAATCCTATGGCTGCTACTTAGCCAGCAGGCTTCTTCAGATGGATTGGGAGCAGCGCCTCATTTGTGAGCGCCTATTTGGGGAAACAATCCATAAGGGGCTGCAGGGCACGCTAACACAAAACACCCAACTACATGAGGCAGCCCCCCCTCCTCCTCCTCCTCCTCCTCCTCCTCCTCCTCCTCCTGCCACAACTGAAACACCACAGCCACAGCCTCCAAAGAAGGCTACAGGGAAGGCTGCAGGGCAGCGTGAAGGAAAGGCTGCAGGGAAGAGAAGAAAGTGATGACCTGGGTTCAGTCTGGTCTGACAGAAGACGCAGGCTGTTGTAGGACCACAGTCTGGGGACATCTAGATCATCTGCTGGTGCTGTTGATCTCTGGGATTCTTGGACCAGATTGTGCTCCCTCTTATATGGACTCCGCAAGATCCCAATTTTCTTGTACACCGACTTTTGCCAGCGTTGACTTCCTCTTTATTTTATTTTGACCATGAATAAATGGATCTTTTTTGAGTTTAGCAAAAGACTTTATGTGTTTTCTTTTAAATCATTGATTTTACACACAATGTTAAATTAACAAGGGACAACAATCTCATTGAGTTTGAAAAAAACACACCAAAAATACATTACTAATGTTAATAATGTTCAAGTGGTAAGTCTTGAAAATAAAAAAATTTACATAACCAAAAACGGTGCTTTGGGTTAACTTTATCTAAAAACTAAAAAATAATCACTATAAAAAAAAACTAGAATAATGGGTTCTTTGTGGTAACTTTACAAACCTAAAAAAAAAAAAAAAGGGGAAAAAGTATTATTAGTATGGAAACATTGTTTTTAAAATGCATACTATATCATTCATGAGATCAAAGAGAAAAAGAATCCAGAAATCAGTTTGGGAGAACTCTGATTATGAACAGCAAAACACCTTCGTTCTTTAGAGCCTTCGTAAAGAAGAAATAAAATGCGCTGCATTCAACGATCACAGATTTGGCAGCGTGATGAATGTGCTACCTACAATACGAACACTAGTTTTACTAGACCGAGTGCTTCCGTTTAGTTTTTGCTTATGAGCATGCGTCGTTTTTTTGTCCGTCGGACTAGCATACAGACGAGCGGACTTCGGGGTCCGTCGTAGTTACGACGTAAAGATTTGAAGCATGTTTCAAATCTAAAGTCCGTCGGATTTGAGGCTAAAAAAGTCCGTTGAAAGTCCGGAGAAGCCCACACACGATCGGATTACCAGCCAGCTTTAGTCCGTCAGCGTCCGTTGGACTTTTGTAGACGAAAAGTCCGACCGTGTGTACGCGGCATTACACGAGCAATGATTGAATGCTGATGCAAGTTATTTAAAGGTGAGCTGGCCAATCATTGTTGTTTCCCAGGTAAAGGCTGTGTCAGGTGAGTTGTGCTGGGTCCTAAAGGGATCTTAGTACTGACAATACCTAATGGTTCCCATAGATCCTTCTTGTGCACTGAATAGAAATGTAAAAACAAATGTCAGCTTTCAAAGCTATCTACTGTGAACTAGACCTATGTAAGGTATGTAAAGGAAATAAGGAGAGGAGGAGCATTTTGTGGTTCAAAACAGGAGAGTAGCTTAGGGTGACAATGCTGATCCTCCGTAGATACAGTGCAGAAAAGGTTTGTAACCTTAGGAAAGAAAGTGTTTTATTGGCAGGATTAGAAGGAAAAATGAAAAAAAAAAGCCTGAAAAAATGAATGCAGCCACCACATCTAAGGACTGGTAACCTGCAATATATTATTTTTTTATGTTTTAGGGTATAGATATGCTTTAGCCTTTCCCCTATTAAGTGAAGTCTTAATATTTAACCCCAGCATGTATTCCCTAAAAAAATAAACCCCAAGCCTAAAACTAACCTAACAAAACCTCTAAACTAACCACTAATACTAATTAACATTCTTAATTAATTAATTCACACTAATTAATCTTCATGGTCACCTTGAACTGTATCAGTCCCAACAAACCCTAAAGTCCCAAAGCATGTTGGTAGCTCACCTGTCATATTTGTACATGGAAACACATTTATATTTTTCCTCCTGGATTTCCTTTTCTGCAGAGCTGAAATCCAAGAATCATAGTATTTTGATATCCAGAGATAAGGAGTTGATCATACGACCCTGGTATGTAACACAAGTCTCAGTCCGCTCAGAGGACAGAACTGCAGTTTGCTTTCTACAGTAAACATGTGCAGAATGGAAAAACTTGTTTTATTTCGGATCAATTCGTTATGTTACTAACTTCATTTCTGAATTTGTTTAATTTTGTTTCATTTATTAATTTTCTAACGAATTCCACATTTTCGGAACGATTCGGATAGGTCGAAGAATGATCGACCGATTCTAATTCTGTGTGAAGAATAACTGCTTGTTTAACCACTTAAGGACCGCCTCACGCCGATATCCGTCGGCAAGGCGGCACGGGCAGGCAAAATCACGTATATGTACGTGATCTGCCTCCCGCGGGTGGGGGGTCCGATCGGACCCCCCCGGTGCCCGAGGCGGTCCTCTTTTGTCCCCCCGTGATCGGAGGTGAGGGGGAGGCCATCCGTTCGTGGCCCCCCCCCTCGCGATCGCCGCCGGCCAATCAGATCATTTCCTTTGCTGCTGTATGCTAAACAGCAGCAAAGGAAATTATGTCATCTCTCCTCGGCTCGGTATTTTCTGTTCCGGCGGAACGGAAGACAGGAATGTGAGTAAAAACACACACACACAGTAGAACATGCCAGGCACACTAAACACCCCCGATCCCCCCCCGATCACCCCTCCCTGTCACACTGACACCAAGCAGTGTTTTTTTTTTTTTTTGTTTTTTTTTTCTGATTACTGCATGGTGTCAGTTTGTGACAGTTACTGTGTTAGGGCAGTAAGTGTTAGCCCCCTGTAGGTCTAGGATACCCCCTAACCCCCCTAATAAAGTTTTAACCCCTTGATCACCCCCTGTCGCCAGTGTCACTAAGCGATCATTTTTCTGATCGCTGTATTAGTGTCGCTGGTGACGCTAGTTAGGGACGTAAATATTTAGGTTCGCCGTCAGCGTTTTATAGCGACAGGGACCCCCATATACTATCTAATAAATGTTTTAACCCCTTGATGGCCCCCTAGTTAACCCTTTCACCACTGATCATCATATAACTGTTATGGGTGACGCTGGTTAGTTAGTTTATTTTTTATAGTGTCAGGGCACCAGCCGTTTATTACCGAATAAATGTTTAGCCCCCTGATCGCCCGGCGGTGATATGCGTCGCCCCAGGCAGCGTCAGATTAGCGCCAGTAGCGCTAACACCCACGCACACAGCATACGCCTCCCTTAGTGGTATAGTATCTGAACGGATCAATATCTGATCCGATCAGATCTATACTAGCGTCCCCAGCAGTTTAGGGTTCCCAAAAATGCAGTGTTAGCGGGATCAGCCCAGATACCTGCTAGCACCTGCGTTTTGCCCCTCCGCCCGGCCCAGCCCAGCCCACCCAAGTGCAGTATCGATCAATCACTGTCACTTACAAAACACTAAACATATAACTGCAGCGTTCGCAGAGTCAGGCCTGATCCCTGCGATCGCTAACAGTTTTTTTGGTAGCGTTTTAGTGAACTGGCAAGCACCAGCCCCAGGCAGCGTCAGGTTAGTGCAAGTAGCGCTAACACCCACGCACGCACCGTACACCTCCCTTAGTGGTATAGTATCTGATCGGATCAATATCTGATCCGATCAGATCTATATTAGCGTCCCCAGCAGTTTAGGGTTCCCAAAAACGCAGTGTTAGCGGGATCAGCCCAGATACCTGCTAGCACCTGCGTTTTACCCCTCCGCCTGGCCCAACCCAGCCCACCCAAGTGCAGTATCGATCGATCACTGTCACTTACAAAACACTAAACGCATAACTGCAGCGTTCGCAGAGTCAGGCCTGATCCCTGCGATCGCTAACAGTTTTTTTGGTAGTGTTTTGGTGAACTGGCAAGCGCCAGCGGCCTAGTACACCCCGGTCGTAGTCAAACCAGCACTGCAGTAACACTTGGTGACGTGGCGAGTCCCATAAATGCAGTTAAAGCTGGTGAGGTGGCAAGCACAAGTAGTGTCCCGCTGCCACCAAGAAGAAGACAAACAGGCCTGTCGTGCCCATAGTGCCCTTCCTGCTGCATTCGCCAATCCTAATTGGGAACCCACCACTTCTGCAGCGCCCGTACTTCCCCCATTCACATCCCCAACCAAATGCAGTCGGCTGCATGAGAGGCATTTTCTTTATGTCCTCCCGAGTACCCCTACCCAACGAACCCCCCCAAAAAAGATGTTGTGTCTGCAGCAAGCGCAGATATAGGCGTGACACCCGCTATTATTGTCCCTCCTGTACTGACAATCCTGGTCTTTGCATTGGTGAATGTTTTGAACGCTACCATTCACTAGTTGAGTATTAGCGTAGGGTACAGCATTGCACAGACTAGGCACACTTTCACAGGGTCTCCCAAGATGCCATCGCATTTTGAGAGACCCGAACCTGGAACCGGTTACCGTTATAAAAGTTAGTTACAAAAAAAGTGTAAAAAAAATAAATAAATAAAAAAAATTTTAAAAAATAGTTGTCGTTTTATTGTTCTCTTTCTCTCTATTCTCTCTCTATTGTTCTGCTCTTTTTTACTGTATTCTATTCTGCAATGTTTTATTGTTATTATGTTTTATCATGTTTGCTTTTCAGGTATGCAATTTTTTATACTTTACCGTTTACTGTGTTTTATTGTTAACCATTTTTTTGTCTTCATGTACGCCATTCACGACTTTGAGTGGTTATACCAGAATGATGCCTGCAGGTTTAGGTATCATCTTGGTATCATTCTTTTCAGCCAGCGGTCGGCTTTCATGTAAAAGCAATCCTAGCGGCAAATTAGCCTCTAGACTGCTTTTACAAGCAGTGGGAGGGAATGCCCCCCCTCCCCCACCGTCTTCGATGTTTTTCTCTGGCTCTCCTGTCTCAACAGGGAACCTGGGAATGCAGCCGGTGATTCAGCCAGCTGACCATAGAGCTGATCAGAGACCAGAGTAGCTCCAAACATCTCTATGGCCTAAGAAACCGGAAGCTACAAGCATTTCATGACTTAGATTTCGCCGGATGTAAACAGCGCCATTGGGAAATTGGGAAAGCATTTTATCACACCAATCTTGGTGTGGTCAGATGCTTTGAGGGCAGAGGAGAGATCTAGGGTCTAATAGACCCCAATTTTTTCAAAAAAGAGTACCTGTCACTACCTATTGCGATCATAGGGAATATTTACATTCCCTGAGATAACAATAAAAATGATTAAAAAAAATGAAAGGAACAGTTTAAAAATAAGATAAAAAAGCAAAAAAATTATAAAGAAAAAAAAAAAAGCACCCCTGTCCCCCCTGCTCTCGCGCAAAGGCGAACGCAAGCGTCGGTCTGGCGTCAAATGTAAACCGCAATTGCACCATGCATGTGAGGTGTCACCGCGAACGTCAGATCGAGGGCAGTAATTTTAGCAGTAGACCTCCTCTGTAAATCTAAAGTGGTAACCTGTAAAGGCTTTTAAAGGCTTTTAAAAATGTATTTAGTTTGTCGCCACTGCACGTTTGTGCGCAATTTTAAAGCATGTCATGTTTGGTATCCATGTACTCGGCCTAAGATCATCTTTTTTATTTCATCAAACATTTGGGCAATATAGTGTGTTTTAGTGCATTAAAATTTAAAAAAGTGTGTTTTTTTCCCCAAAAAATGCGTTTGAAAATTCGCTGCGCAAATACTGTGTGAAAAAAAAAAATGAAACACCCACCATTTTAATCTGTAGGGCATTTGCTTTAAAAAAATATATAATGTTTGGGGGTTCAAAGTAATTTTCTTGCAAAAAAAAATAATTTTTTCATGTAAACAAAAAGTGTCAGAAAGGGCTTTGTCTTCAAGTGGTTAGAAGAGTGGGTGATGTGTGACATAAGCTTCTAAATGTTGTGCATAAAATGGCAGGACAGTTCAAACCCCCCCAAATGACCCCATTTTGGAAAGTAGACACCCCAAGCTATTTGCTAAGAGGCATGTCGAGTCCATGGAATATTTTATATTGTGACACAAGTTGCGGGAAAGAGACAAATTTTTTTATTTTTTTTTGCACAAAGTTGTCACTAAATGATATATTGCTCAAACATGCCATGGGAATATGTGAAATTACACCCCAAAATACATTCTGCTGCTTCTCCTGAGTATGGGGATACCACATGTGTGAGACTTTTTGTGAGCCTAGCTGCGTACGGGACCCCGAAAACCAAGCACCGCCTTCAGGCTTTCTAAGGGCGTAAATTTTTGATTTCACTCTTCACTGCCTATCATAGTTTCTGAGGCAATGGAATGCCCAGGTGGCACAAAACCCCCCCAAATGACCCCATTTTGGAAAGTAGACACCCCAAGCTATTTGCTGAGAGGTATAGTGAGTATTTTGCAGACCTCACTTTTTGTCACAAGGTTTTGAAAATTGAAAAAAGAAAAAAAAAAAGTTTTTTCTTGTCTTTCTTAATTTTCAAAAACGAATGAGAGCTGCAAAATACTCACCATGCCTCTCAGCAAATAGCTTGGGGTGTCTACTTTCTAAAATGTGGTCATTTGGGGGGGTTTTGTGCCACCTGGGCATTCCATGGCCTCCGAAACTGTGATAGGCAGTGAAGAGTGAAATCAAAAATTTACACCCTTAGAAATCCTGAAGGCGGTGATTGGTTTTCGGGGCCCCGTACACGGCTAGGCTCCCAAAAAAAAAAAAAAAATGTGTCACTTTCCCGCAACTTGTGGCAAAATATAAAATATTCCATGGACTCAACATGCCTCTCAGCAAATAGCTTGGGGTGTCTACTTTCCAAAATGGGGTCATTTGGAGGGGGGTTGTGCCATCTGGGCATTTTATGGCCTTCAAAACTGTGATTAGGTAGTGAGGAGTGAAATCAAAAATTTACGCCCTTAGAAATCCTGAAGGCGGTGATTGGATTTCGGGGCCCCGTACGCGGCTAGGCTCCCAAAAAGTCCCACACATGTGGTATCCCCATACTCGGGAGAAGCAGCTAAATGTATTTTGGGGTGCAATTCCACATATGCCCATGGCCTGTGTGAGCAATATATCATTTAGTGACAACTTTGTGCAAAAAAAAAAAAAAAAATGTGTCACTTTCCCGCAACTTGTGGCAAAATATAAAATATTCCATGGACTCAACATGCCTCTCAGCAAATAGCTTGGGGTGTCTACTTTCCAAAATGGGGTCATTTGGAGGGGGGTTGTGCCATCTGGGCATTTTATGGCCTTCAAAACTGTGATTAGGTAGTGAGGAGTGAAATCAAAAATTTACGCCCTTAGAAATCCTGAAGGCGGTGATTGGATTTCGGGGCCCCGTACGCGGCTAGGCTCCCAAAAAGTCCCACACATGTGGTATCCCCATACTCAGGAGAAGCAGCTGAATGTATTTTGGGGTGCAATTCCACATAGGCCCATGGCCTGTGTGAGCAATATATCATTTAGTGACAACTTTTTGTAAATATTTTATTTTTTTGTCATTATTCAATCACTTGGGACAAAAAAAATAAATATTCAATGGGTTCAACATGCCTCTCAGCAATTTCCTTGGGGTGTCTACTTTCCAAAATGGGGTCATTTGGGGGGGTTTGTACTGCCCTGCCATTTTAGCACCTCAAGAAATTACATAGGCAGTCATAAACTAAAAGCTGTGTAAATTCCAGAAAATGTACCCTAGTTTGTAGATGCTATAACTTTTGCGCAAACCAATAAATATACGCTTATTGACATTTTTTTTACCAAAGACATGTGGCCGAATACATTTTGGCCCAAATGTATGACTAAAATTGAGTTTATTGGATTTTTTTTTATAACAAAAAGTAGAAAATATCATTTTTTTTCAAAATTTTCGGTCTTTTTCCGTTTATAGCGCAAAAAATAAAAACCGCAGAGGTGATCAAATACCATCAAAAGAAAGCTCTATTTGTGGGAAGAAAAGGACGCAAATTTCGTTTGGGTACAGCATTGCATGACCGCGCAATTAGCAGTTAAAGCAACGCAGTGCCAAATTGGAAAAAGACCTCTGGTCCTTAGGCAGCATAATGGTCCGTGGCTGAAGTGGTTAAGGAGCGGCCCGGGAAGACGGCCGCCACATCCTTAACAACCGATCACTCATCAGCTGTCAGCTGAAAAGTAAACAAAAGAATGCCGGCAATGAAAAATTCTGAAAAAAAACTGTGGGCCCCCCAATCCATATCAGGCTCTTCAGGTCTGATATGGATTTTAAGGGGAACCCCATGCAAAAATTAAAAGAGAAAAAGCAGCATGGGGCCCCCACAAAATCCATTCCAGACCCTTATCTGAGCATGCAGCCCAGCAGGCCAGGAAAGGGGGGAGGATAAGCAAGCCCCCCCGAACCATATTGGGCCACTGAACATGGGGGGGTGCTTTGGGGCCCCAAAGCACATGGGGACAAGGGCCTCTTCCCCACAACCCTGGGGGATGGTTGTTGGGGTCTGCAAGCGGGGGGCTTATTGGAATCTGGAAGCCCCTTTTAACAAGGCAGACCCCCAGATCCCGCCCCCCCACTATGTGAATGAGTACCTACCCATTTACCCAAAAAGTGTAAAAAGTGAATAAAGACACTACACGAGTTTTTGACAATTACTTAATTGTTAGATCCATCGTTATCCATGATGCCCGCCACACCGCCTGACCTGAAAAAAAAACAAAAAAACCTCCGGACCCGACAAAGGCTTCCACCATCTGCCTGCTCTGCCGCCTGCCTGTTCTTAAATAGCTAAAGGTCAGGGCCACCCTGTGATGTCACTGGGTGGCCCCACCTCATGATTTCATTGACCAGGGCATGCTGAGTCAATGATTTCACAAGGGGGCAGGGACACCTGATTACGTCATCTGGTGACTCAGCCCCTTAGTTATTTAAGAAATGTCAGACAGCGGAGCAAGCAGACAGCAGGAGCCTTCAACGAGATCGGAAGTCTTTTCTTTTTCTGGGTCCGCCTGTGCTGTGGGCATCATGCTTGGGGACATTTTTACAAGTTTTTTAATAAAGAAAATGTAGTGTTAAAGAGGGCTTCCAGATTCTGATAAGCCCCTTCCCGGAGACCGTGTGGACACGTGTGGACACGTGTGGACGCGGTGCTTCAGGGTGCTGGGGTAGAGACCCAAAGCACCCCCCCATGTTGAGGGCATGTGGCCTTGCATGGCCGGGCTGAATTTTTCATTGCCTGCATTCTTTTATTTAAATTTCAGCTGTCAGTGAGGAACCCCGCTGACAGCCGATGAGTCATCGATTGTTAAGGATGTGTCCCAGCTCGGTCCTTCACACAAATTAAAATCAGTCGATCACTTTCCGACTATGTCTATTCTACAGAGATGGACAGAATGTTCAGGACTTCAGTTCATCTGATCAATATGGAGTCCATTCTGCCCAGCTGGCGGATTCTGGGAATTATTCCTGTGACGTGAGAGCTTTGAATAGTCAGTTCATCCTTATTACTAGGGATGAGCCAAACACCCCCCGCTTTGGTTCGCAGCAGAACATGCGAACAGGCAAAAAATTTGTTCGAACACATGAACACCATTAAATTCTATGGGACACGAACATGAAAAATCAAAAGTGCTAATTTTAAAGGCTTATATGCACGTTATTGTCATAAAAAGTGTTTTGGAACCAGGGTCCTCCCCCAGGGGACATGTATCAATGCAAAAAAAAGTTTCTAAAAACGCACGTTTTTTCGGGAGCAGTGATTTTTAAAAAATGCTTAAAGTGAAACAATAAAAGTGAAATATTCCTTTAAATTTTGTACCTGGGGGGTGTCTATAGTATGCCTGTAAAGTGGCGCAAGTTTCCCGTGTTTACAACAGTCCCTGCACAAAATGACATTTCTAAAGGAAAAAAAGTAATTTAAAAGTACTTGCGGCTATTTAATGAATTGTCGGTCCCGGCAATACACATATAATTCATTGAAAAAAACGGCATGGGATTCCCCCACAGTCCATTACCAGGCCCATTGGGTCTGGTATGAATATTAAGGGGAACCCCACGCCAAAATTAAAAAAAAAATTGTGTGGGGGTCCCCCCAAATTCCATACCAGGCCCTTCAGTTCTGGTATGGATATTAAAGGGAACCCCACACCAAAATTTAAAAAAAAAATGGCGTGGGGGTCCCCCTCAAAATCCATACCAAACAGGTCTGGTATGGATTTTAAGGGGAACCCCGTGCCAAAATTTTTTTAAAAATGGCGTGGGGTCCCCCCCAAAAATCCACACCAGACTCTCATCGGAGCACACAACCTGGCAGGCCCCAGGAAAAGAGGGGGGACAAGAAAGCACCCCCCTTCTGAACCATACCAGGCCACATGCCCTCAACATGGGGAGGGTGCTTTGGGGTAGCCCCCCAAAGCACCATGTCCCCATGTTGATGGCATCCCCACAACCCTTGGCCGGTGGTTGTGGGGGTCTGCAGTCGGGGGGCTTATCGGAATCTGGAAGCCCCCTTTAACAAGGGGACCCCCAGATCCCGGCCTCCCCCCCTGTGTGAAATGGTAAGGGGGTACAAATGTACCCCTACCATTTCACAAAAAAGTTCTCCTCCTCCTCCTCCTCCTTATTCTTCTTCCCCGACCAAACACTTTTTATGACAATAACTTGCATATTAACCTTTAAAATTAGCAATTTTGATTTCTCCCATAGACTTTTAAAGGGTGTTCCGCGGCTTTCAAATTTGCAGCGAACACCCCAAATTGTTCGCTATTCGGCGAACAGCCAATGTTCGAGTCGAACTCATGTTCATAAAGCTCATCTCTACTTATTACGATGAAAGGTGAATATGATTTATTTCTGAACAGATCACAAATACATCACCAGCTTTAAGGAAAAAGGTGTTCTGTGCAGAATTATAGACCGTCACCCAACCATTACAATTGTTTCTTGAAGATGCTTTTCAAGTTGCTAGCAATTTATAGGGATGATCAGAAAAATATTATGAAAGTTCTGTAAATTGTGACCCCCCTATTGACCACAGATTTGATCATACCATTGTCAAAATTTTAGGACTTTTTGACCAAATTCATTGATGTTAAATCTAAATTCCAGATATGGATTTTATGCATACTTATATTGGACCAGTGTAACTTTGCAAAAAATCCATACCTGGAATTCAGCTTTAACGGTGTAGCACCCTCTAGCTAGGTGCTAGTGTAGATCATTTTTTTTCTGTTAGAGTAGGGAAATTGGCCTGGCTGAGTGCCAGGCCTGGGTTGAATCTGGGTCAGGGTTGAGTGACTCAGGGAGGCTGGATGACTCATCATGCAGCACCTCTGGTGACTCCCCCTGCTTGCTGGAACCTTGAAGAAGCTTCTAGAAGAAGAGGATGGAGTCTAGGAGGAGCTGCTTGGAGTATTCATGAGGGCCCCAGCCAATCCCCAGCAAAATGCGTTGGCAGGGGGCAGGCCACCTCATAAATACTCAAGAGTCAAGCCAGCAAAGGCAGTTGGGTGGAAGATGGAGAAGAAGTGCTGAGGAGGCTATCAGTGGCACTTGAGGTTGCCCCCTAGTCTGGGGGGTGACCTTGGGCCTGGGGCTCGGGTGCTCTGGTGCTGGAGGGACCCTCTACAACACAAAGAGGAGGACAATGGCAGAGAGTCAGCTGTCCAGGAGTTCTCCAGGAGAAGTCAGCCAGGTGGGCTGGTTTATGTGCAGTCAGGGAGGACTGTGGGAAATAGCCAGGAGGGCTAGTAAGAGGGGCAGCTGAAGCCAGGCGGGCTGGCAGTGCTTCAAGAGGTGGTGCTGGGATCAGTAGCCACAGAGATGTAAGCTGGACACTGGACTTTTTCTCTACACCCCAAAAGGGTTCCTGCCTGTAAAGGGCTTTTGCTTAATCTGACTAAGTGCTTTTTGTCAGATCCTCAAACAGTGTCCCAGCTGAGTCTGTGTTTCTGCAAGCAAGAGAGTGCTGGAGGAGGAGGAGTGTATATACTGTACATAGGAGAGTTGTCCCTGAATTACTTTAAAGTTAAGTGGGCATCCCATAATCTTCTTAATCCCTATCCAAGTTTTATCCCCTCAATAAAATACAAAAACAAAGCACTGGACGGTTTCCTGACTCTGGAGTGCCCATGAGGATTCGGGGTGCCTGGCTGTGCAGGGTGGGGGATCCCAGTTCACCAGCGGCTCCTATGTGGGGTGTGCTACACACAAATAGGGCATTCTTTTGGTGGTATTTAACCACTTAACCACCAAGAGGATTTGCCCCTTAATGACCAGGCCATTTTTTTCGATACGGCACTGCGCCGCTTTAACTGACAATTGCGCAGTAGTGCGACGCTGTACCCAAACAAAATTGACGTCCTTTTTTTCCCACAAATAGAGCTTTCTCTTGGTGGTATTTTATCACCTCTGCGGTTTTTATTTTTTGCGCTATAAACAAAAAAAGACCGACAATTTTGAAAAAAAAGCAAAATTTTTTATTTTTTGCTATAATAAATATCCCCCCAAAAAATATAAAAAACAACAAATTTCTTCCTCACTTTAGGCCGATATGTATTCTTCGACATATTTTTGGTGAAAAAAAAGTAGTAATGGCGGCGAGCTGCGATTTTTATTGGGACTGTGACATTGCAGCGGACAGATTGGACACTTTTTTTTTTTACACTTTTTTGGGACCATTGACATTTATACAGCGATCAGAGCTAAAAATGAGCCACTGATTACTGTATAAATGTCATTGGCAGGGAAGGGGTTAACACTAGGGGGCGATCAAGGGGTTAAATGTGTGTCCTAGGGAGTGATTCTAACTGTGGGGGGATGGGACTGCCTGGGGGAGGAGACCGATTGTTGTTCATACTTAGTATGAACAACAGATCGGTCTCATCTCCCCTCACAGAACGGAGATCTGTCTGCTTACATTGACAGATCTCTGTTCTGACTCTCTCAGGAGCGATCACGGGTGCCCGGTGGACATCGCGGCCGCCAGGCATGAGCATCGGCTCTGTCGTCGCCCAACCCTTTCCCCCCCTTTAGTGGTCTTAAAGTGGCCGACCGTATAGCTACGGGGATTTGCACAGGAGAGCCAACCTGCCGCAGTATAACTGCGGCAGCTGGTCCTCTAGTGGTTAATCACCACTATTTTATTTCTTTATTTTATTTTGCGATATAAGTGAAAAAAAGAGCAAACATTTTGGAAAAAAAAACACCTATTTTTTAGTTCCTATTATAAAATTTTAAAAGTTTATACTGCTACATATCTTTGGTAAAAAAACAAAAACAACTTAGTGTATATTATTTAGTCTGTTTTAAAGTTATAGAGTCTACAAGATATGCTATGTATCATTGAAAATTGATTAATCCTAATGTACTGACTGTCTATCTAATTTCTTGCAGTCCTGAAATGTCAGGACAGTAAAAATACCCCCCAAATGACCCCTTTTTGGAATGTAGACAGTCCAGGGTATTTAGTAATAGGCATGATGAGTTTTTTGAAGTTGTTCCACAATTCTTGGGAAAATTAAGAAATTATTATTATAATTTTTTTTTTTTACACAAATTTGTCATATTAACACGTTATTTCTCACACACGGCATAGCATACTTGCAATTACACCCCAAAACACATTTTCCCACTCCTGAGTATGGTAATACCACATGCGTGAGACCTTTTCACAGCCTGGCCACATACAGAGGCCCAACATTCAAATAGCACCTTCAGGTGTTCTAGGAACATAAATTACACATCTAATTTCCTGACAACCTATCACACTTTTGAATGCACTGGAGCACCAGGACAATGGAAATGCCCACAAAATAACGCCATTTTGGAAAGCAAACACCCCAACGTATATTCTATGAGGTATTATGTGTCTTTTGAACATGTAATTTTTTTTACACACGTTTTTGGCAAATGTGGAAAGAAAATGAAAACTTTTTTTTTTTTACACAAAGTTGTCAGTTTATACGACAGTTCTAAAACCAACATGGACATACCAAGAATTACACCCCAAAATACATTCTGTTACTCCTCCTGAGTATAGCAATACCACATGTGTGAGACTTTTTTACAGCCTGGCCACATAGAGAGGCCCAACATCCAAGGAGCACCATTTGGTGTTCTAGGGACATAAATTACACATACTTTCCTGACAACCTATCCCATTTTTAAAGGCCCTTCGTATTTCTAACACATAGCATGTACATATCAAATACACCCAAAATACATTCTGCTGAGCAAAGGGTAAACAAAACATTACCTGTGGTTTTAGCAGTGCAGTGGTCCACAGAGGAGATAATTTGTCCAGGCAGCAGGCAGGGACGTGGTCTATGACAGCTAAATAAATCATCCAGGCAGCAGGCAGGAGTACTGTCCATAGTCAGTACAGGCAGCAGGCAGAAATACTTTCAGCGCAGCCAAAGCATTGGTCCAGGTAGCATACAGGGACCTGGTCAGGAGCAAAAGGAATAATCCAGGCAACAGGCAGGAATACTGTCCATTAGTACAGGCAGCAGGCAGAGATATACAGTACTCAGTACAGCCAAAGTATTGGTCCAGGCAGCAGGAAGGAGCATGGTCCATAATGTCCTGGGTCATTACAGGCAGCAGGCAGAGATATGGTCAGCACAGCCAAGGTATTGGTACAGGCAACAGGCAGGAATATCAAGCTTAGGGCCTCGTTCAGGAAAGAATGGGGCTAGGGGTAAAGGCTTCTTCCCACCCAAATGTCTTCGAAGCCTCCGGTCTCCAGACATTGTTCTGGGAATTACAAAACCCAGAGAAAGATAAAAACTGGTTTTCTCTACTCAGAACACTATTCTGAAGCCCCTCGCATATATGGGACCCCTTGCATCTCACTACTACAGTGGCAGGGCAAAAAATCAGTCCAAGCGGCAGGCAAAAAACATGGTTGATTAACAGGCCGGGGTAAGTGCAGGTGGAAGGCAGACACGTGGTTTAAAAACAATCCAGATGACAAGCAGAGGCATCGTTGGTAAAGAGGTCAGGGTAAGTTAATGTGGAAGGTACAAACGTGGTTTAGAAACAATCAAAACTGCAGGCAGAATCATTGTCGGTAAACAGGTCAGGTTCAGTTAACGTGGAAGGTAGAGTCATGGTCAATTGAGGCAGCAGGCAAATGATCCGCACAGGTATTAGAAACGTGGAAATTGCAGGCTGTTGAAAATAAGAGGAACTAATATTTTGGGGATATGTGATAGCGTCTGAAGCATTCTCCGATGCATAGGCCCGGTTGGGAGGGATATTGGGGACAATGATAACTGGTGTCTCTTCTAACTCCCCCTCTGCTACATACACAACATTCTTTTTGGCATCTTCTTCCTGATTCTGTGGGTGGAATGTTTTCTAAAAAATGTTGATTATGAAGTCGACTCTCACAATCAGAGTGAATGCTTTCTGGGGGATCCTTGCTGGAAGATCAGGGCAGTGACAATTTCTTCAATAAATTTGAGGAAGGTGCTGGGTCTTTCTGTTGACTTTTGACTTTTGATTTATGATGTACGCACTATACATAGTCAAGTGGAAAAGATAAAATGCTTTTTATACCAGTATAGGGACTTTATAATTGATAAATAATGCTGTAGCATCTGGTCGCTGCGTATTCTGTGAATCTCCACCAAGGTGTCATTGTGGATGGTGGACAGGACGTAGACATCTCTCTTATTCCTCCACTTCATGGCCAACACTTCCTCATTCCTCAGACTTGCTGATCCCCCCCCCCCCCCTTTGTAGCCTTGTTGTTACTAAATTTTGTGAGAACCCCTTCCTGTTTTTTCTGGTGATACCGCAGGCCAAGATTTTCACGGAATAGGTGGTGGAAAAGGGCAGACTGGTATATTAATTGTCTAGGTACATACTGTATGATAACCTTTTTTGAACAGTGGGTATACCAGGTCCCAGACAATGTTTCCCCTTGTTCTGGTGTAGGTTGGGCACTCGGGAGGCTGCAGCTGGGAATCATTGCCTTCGTATACGCGCAAGCCGTACACCTATCCAGTGCTGTGTCTTGGCCTAGGCCGACAAAGCTCAGGCCTATGGTGGCACTTTGCGGGGGCGGCAAAAAAGCCCCTCCACACAAAAACATTCCCCCCGACCCGTCCTCCCAAGTCCCGGCTCGTGTGGTCTCCTCCCACTCAGATACAGCCTCCCGTGTGCACACACGCAGCGTCGGCGGACGCATCCGCCACCCACAGCCACTGATGCCTGACTAGTGGCAGAGTGATCTGCAGCCTTGTGTGCTGCGCCGGGAGCCGGGACTTGTCTTCAGATATCTGAAAATCCCGCCCACTGCTTCACCATGCAGCGCGACATGCCGCCCAGACTCAGGTAGGACACCATTGTATCATGGGGAGAGTGGGGAGAAGTGTATGGCAGCCAAGGAGTGAGTGGCAGGGGTGGAAGGCTGTGCAGTCTCCTGATGCTGTGTTTGGAGGACTGGTGACAGCCCGCTCTGCTGGGACTTGTAGTGCCCTCTGTGGGGAGGCTGAGATATGGCAGCCTCCTATGCTGGGACCTGTAGTGCCTTAGACTGTGGGGGGACTGAGGAATCTTCAGTCCCCCACAGAGGGCACTACAAGTCCCAGCAGAGTGGGCTGCCATTCATCAGTCCCCTGTAGTCTAGGGCACTACCAGCATAGGAAGCTGCCATATCTCAGCCCCCCGTAGAGTGCACTACAAGTCCCAGCATAGGAGGCTGCCATATCTCAGCCCCCGTAGAGCGCACTACAAGTCTCAGCATAGGAGGCTGCCATATCTCAGTCCTCTGTAGAGTGCACTACAAGTCCCAGCATAGGAGGCTGCCATATCTCAGCCCCCCGCAGAGTGCACTACAAGTTCCAGCATAGGAGGCTGCCATATCTCAGGCTCCTGTAGAGTGCACTACAAGTTCCAGCATAGGAGGCTGCCATATCTCAGTCCCCCTGTAGAGTGCACTACAAGTCCCAGCATAGGAGGCTGCCATATCTTAGCCCCCCGTAGAGTGCACAGGGGGCTGAACATGACAAGTTCCAGCATAGGGGGCTGACATATCTCAGGCCCCTGTAGAGTGCACTACAAGTCCCAGCATAGGAGGCTGCCATATCTTAGCCCCCCGCAGAGTGCACTACAAGTCCCGGCATAGGAGGCTGCCATATCTCAGCCCCCTGTAGTCTAGGGCACTACAAGTCCCAGCAGAGCAGGCTGCTCTTACAGAACAAGAGAAGGAGCTGGGGAAGGGAGTGCTGAGGCACAGGTTTGAGATGAGGGAGGATTTTTTCCGAAAGTGAGGATTTAAGCTGGGAGCGGGAGATGGGAGAGGATTTGTGATGAGAGGGGGAATTTATGCTGGGAGGGGAAGATGGGGCAGGATTTATGCTGAGAGGGGTATTTATGCTGGGAGAGAGGGGTGGAGGAGGATTTGTGCTGAGAGGGGTATTTATGGTGGGAAGGGGCGATGGGGGAGGATTTGTGCTGAGAGGGGTATTTATGCTGGGAGGGGGTGATAGGGGAGGATTTGTGCTGAGAGGGGTACTTATGCTGGGAGGGGGCGATGGGGAGGATTTGTGCTGGCAAGGGGATATGGAAGAGGATTTATGCTGGGAGGGGGTGATGGGGGAGGATTTGTGCTGAGAGGGGTATTTATGCTGGGAGGGAGAGATGGGGGTAAATTTGTGCTGGGAAAGGGGAGGTTGAGGCAAGGGTTTGTGCTGAGAAGGGGGATTTGACTGGAAGGGGTTATATGAGGGTGAGGATTTGTGCTGAAAGGGGTATTTTTGCTGCTAGGAGTGAGATGGAGGGCGCGGGGGTCTGGAAAGGGTGTGGTTTACAGATGATAGGTCGGGTCTTATATAGGTAGGGGTGTGGCCTTGACAGGAAGGGTGGGTCATATTTAAATTAGGGGTTGCCTGAATTTAGTCAGGCCTAGGGCAGCACAAAACCTAAAAAAAACACTGCTCTGAGGCGCGCCCCTGCTGGCCAATACAACATGTAGCAACACCTGGAAGTGAAGACTGGAGTCACTGCCTACCAGACAGATAGGTATTGAACATCGTCTTTTGTAGCGTTTTCTCCTAAATTGTTATCCTAGTGATAAGGTCCCTTAAATTAAAGCTAATTGATAAATGAAACATACAGTATATACTAATTCATGGAGGTTACACACAGGAGGCATCTACTATACATCTATACTACAAATGGTTGTGGGAACAATTCTATGTCTGTCCTCCATCTTCTCATGTGATCTTCTCTGTGTTCCAGGCCGGGTGATCCTGCAGGTTCCTCTCAATGTTCATGAAGGAGATGATCTGACTCTGAGATGTCACCATCATTCTGGCTACAGAGGAAAATCTACAATGTTCTATAAGGAAGATTCTGTCATTCAAAACTGGAGCAAAACATCTGAATTTCATGTAGGAATTGTAAACATGACGAACATCGGGACATACAAATGTAAGAAGGAAATAATTCGGAATACTTGGAAAAGTTATGTACCTTTCACAGATGAAGCTTTTATCTCCATACACAGTAAGTCATAGGATGTGTACATATCTACCCTTTATTATAGCCAGAATGGTTAACTAAATCCTTTTCAAATGCACATTTTATGCCTGAAGATTTGTTTCCAATTTTTGGAAACATATAAAAGATGGAGTTATGTCAATCAAATAGATACCAAACATAACAAGCTTTAAGCCTGCACCCATGAAATGGAGAAAAATTTTGGTACCCAAAATTTTTACAGATCAAGAGTTTAGAATTAACCATGAAGGATGACCCTAGAATCATTGCTGTCAGAACTAGACATGTGCAGAATAGGGATGAGCCGAACACCCCCCGGTTCGGTTCGTACCAGAACCTGCGAACGGACCGAAAATTTGCACGAATGTTAGAACCCCATTGACGTCTATGGGACTCGAACGTTCAAAATCAAAAGTGCTCATTTTAAAGGCTAATTTTCATGGTATTGTCCTAAAAAGGGTTTGGGGACCTGGGTCCTACCCCAGGGGACATGTATCAATGCAAAAAAAACTTTTAAAAAGGGCCGTTTTTTCGGGAGCAGTGATTTTAATGATGCTTAAAGTAAAAAAAAAAAAAAGTGAAATATTCCTTTAAATATCGTACCTGGGGGGTGTCTATAGTATGCCTGTAAAGTGGCGCGTGTTTCCCGTGTTTAGAACAGTCCCTGCACCAAATGTCATTTTTAAAGGAAAAAATCTCATTTAAAACTGCTTGCGGGTTTAATGTAATGTCGGGTCCTGGCAATATGGATGAAAATCAGTGAGACAAACGGCATGGGTACCCCCCAGTCCATTACCAGGCCCTTTGGGTCTTGTATGGATATTAAGGGGAACCCCGCACCCAAATTAAAATAAGGAAAGGTGTGGGGCCACCAGGCCCTATATACTCTGAACAGCAGTATACAGGCAGTGCAAACAAGACAGGGACTGTAGGTTTGTTGTTAAGTAGAATCTGTTTGTAATTTTGAACGGGTACATTTTTAACGTGTTTAGCTCCAGCCAAAAAATCTTTTTTAAGCTTTTTGGAAAACATAGGGAAGGGTTATCACCCCTGTGACATTTGTTTTGCTGTCTTTCCTCCTCTTCAGAAGATTTCACCTCACTTTTTGTCCCAATGACAAATGTTTTTTGAAAATTTGGGTTTTTTTGTGGAACAAGGATTGGAAAGCATCAGTGGAAAGGAGAAACGTTTTTCCCATATTAACTCTTACAGGAGAGAATTTCCCTTCCTAGGGGTAGATTTCATCTCACTTCCTGTTGTCTCCTTCTGTTTGCAAGTAGGAGTCGTTTGTAAGTTAGATGTTTGAAAGTAGGGGCCTGCCCTATATACTCAGCAGAAATTTTGGCCTTAGGTGTTGTTGTGGCCACAACACTGTAAGCCCTCACAGGGCCCTGCTGTGAAATATTAGATCAAGAATTGTAATTACATGCCCCTGTTGAACAGGGGCAGAAAAATTGGGCCTTTGGTGGTGGTGGTGCTGGTGCCACAACACTGTAAGTCCTCACTCGCTCTTGGTGGCTGCAGAAGTGGGCCCTGCTGTGAAATATTAGATCAAGAATTGTAATTACATGCCCCTATTGAACAGGGGCTGAAAACTTAGGCCTTAGGCACTGGTGCTGGTGCCACAACACTGCAACCCCTCACAGACACTCTAGTTGGAACGCAGAAATGAGCCCTGCTGCAAAGTATTGCATCAAAAATTGTAATTACACGCCCCTGTTAAACAGGGGCAGAAAAATTGGGCCTTAGGCACTGGTGCTGGTGCCACAACACTGCAACCCCTCACAGATACTCTAGTTGGAATGCTGAAATGAGCCCTGCTGCAAAGTATTGCATCAAAAATTGTAATTACACGCCCCTGTTAAACAAGGGCTGAAAAATTGGGCCTTAGACACTGGTGCTGGTGCCACAACACTGCAACCCCTCACAGATACTCTAGTTGTAACGCAGAAACGAGCCCTGCTGCAAAGTATTGCATCAAAAATTGTAATTACACGCCCCTGTTAAACAGGGGCTGAAAAATTGTGCCTTAGGCACTGGTGGTGGCGCCCAGAACC
Source organism: Aquarana catesbeiana (assembly GCA_037953035.1). Taxonomy (NCBI): domain Eukaryota; kingdom Metazoa; phylum Chordata; class Amphibia; order Anura; family Ranidae; genus Aquarana; species Aquarana catesbeiana. The sequence continues at coordinate 356,492 of JBBHAA010001120.1, forward strand.
AAAAATGTTCTTACAAGCTATCAGCGTGATGATTGAGGAGGAAGAGGATAATTTCTCAGGGATAGTCACTCAGCATCAGCATAGGCAGTCTTTGAAGGGATCTGAGATTTCAAAAAAAATTATTCGGTTACATCAGCATCAGGTGCTTGGTAGCTGGTGGTGATCCAAGACTGATTCATTTTTATGAAGGTCAGTCGATCGACCGAGTCGGTGGACAGATGCACCCTGTGATCGGTTACAAAGCCTTCAGCAGCACTGAATGTGCGTTCCGAAAGAACGGAACAGGACAGGCCAGTAGCTCAATTGCATACTGTGCAAGCTCTGACCAGTGATCCATCCTCAAGACCCAGTAACCCAGAGGATTTTCGGTGGGAAAGGTGTCCAAGTCAGATCTTGCCCCTAGGTATTCCTGCACCATGTAAAACAGACGCTGGCGATGGTTGCTGGAACCGATCATACCTTGGGGCTGCGGACCAAAAAATTGTCTGAACGCATCGGTCAGACGGCCACCTTCTCCACCGCTCCTTCTTTGACTGACCGAAGCCTCAGCAACACGTTGTCCAGAAACAGGAGTTTGTAACCTCCCAGTCTCTGGGAACGCGTTGCACAGACCTTTCTGCAAGGCCTCCCGAAGATGTTTCATCCTCTGCGATGGCAAGATAAGGTCCCCAACCTTACCCTTGTAACGTGGATCAAGGAGGGTTGCCAGCCAGTATTGGTCCTTCTCCTTGCTACCACGAATACGAGGATCCTTACGCAGGCTTTGCGGGATCAGGGAGGCCATGCAGCGTAGGTTTGCTGAGGCATTCGGTCCGGAGTCCTCTGGGTCACTAAGGACGACATGGTCCGCAGCCACCTCCTCCCAGCCACGTACAAGTCCATGTGTTTCTTGGGACTGATCCCTTAAAGACTGCTGCTGATGCTGAGTGCCAGGCTCCACCTCCATACTGACACAATCTTCCTCCTCCTCCTCCTCCTCCTCGTCCTCTTCCTGTGTGATGGGCGGGCACGCAGGAACACTGTCTGGATAAAGGGGGCCTTGAGAGCTAAGGAAGTCCTCTTCTTCCTGCCTCTGTTCTGCCTCAAGTGCCCTGTCCATTATTCCACGCAGTGTGTGCTCCAACAGGTGGACAAGGGGGACAGTGTCACTGATGCAAGCACTGTCACTGCCGACCATCCTTGTGGCCTCCTCAAATGGTGACAGGACAGTGCATGCATCCCTGATCATGGCCCACTGGCGTAGGGAAAAAAAACAAGCTCCCCTGACCCTGTCCTGGTGCCATAGTCGCACAGGTACTCATTGATGGCCCTCTGCTGCGTGTGCAGCCGCTGCAGCATGGCCAACGTTGAGTTCCACCTGGTGGGCATGTCACAGATTAGGCGGTTCTAGGGCAGGTTAAACTCCTTTTGGAGGTCCGTCAGCCCAGCACTGGCATTATATGACCGGCGGAAATGCACACAGACTTTCCTGTAAGCCCGGGTACCTGCCCAAGAACCGCTGCACCACCAAGTTAAGGACATGAGCCAAACAGGGCACATGGGTCATTTGTCCCTGTCGGAGGGCAGAGAGGAGGTTGGTGCCATTGTAGCAAACCACCATTCCTGCTTTAAGTTGGCGTGGCGTCAACCACCTCCAAACCTGCCCCTGCAGAGCTGACAGAACCTCTGCCCCCCTGTGACTCCTGTCCCCCAAGCACACCAGCTCAAGCACCGCATGGCATCTTTTGGCCTGCGTACTTGCGTAGCCCCTTGAACGGCTACGGAGCACCGCTGGTTCCGAGGACAAAGCACAGGAAGAGGCCATGGAGGAAGAAGAAGAGGAGGGGGTGGAGGAGAGAGCTGTGTCACAATCATCAGCATTTTGGAGGCGTGGTGGCGGAACAACCTCCAACACTACTGCACCTTGTCCTGCATCCTTCCCAGCTGCCAGCAGAGTCACCCAATGTGCCTTGAAACTTAGGTAACGTCCCTGTCCATGCCTGCTGGACCATGAGTCAGCGGTAATATGCACCTTACCGCTGACCGCCCTGTCCAGCGAGGCATGGACATTGCCTTCCACATGCCGGTAGAGAGCCGGAATCGCCTTCCGTGAGAAAAAGTGGCGTTTGGGTACCTGCCACTGAGGAACCGCACATTCCACAAACTCACGGAAGGGGGCAGAGTCTACCAACTGAAAAGGCAGCAGTTGAAGTGCTAGCAATTTTGCCAAGCTAGCATTCAACCACTGCGCATGTGGATGGCTGGGAGCAAGCTTCTTTCGGCGGTGCAGCAGCTGGGGCAGGGAAATTTGCCTGGTACAATCTGACGTTGGTGTACCAAAAGCAGATTGCCCACAAGTACTTGGCTGTGACACACCTAATTCTACACCTTCATTCCTCTCAGTGCAGGTCTCAGAGAGGACTGAAGGTATAGTGGGGTTGGAGATCTCAGCTGATGAGGAGCAAGGAGAGGTCCTCTTTGTTCTTTGGTGTGGGTCTTTTAGATACACTTGCCAACGAACTGCATGGCAGGTCAACATATGTCTGGTCAAGCATGTGGTACCCAAGCGGGAGATGTTTTGGCCACGCGAGATATGCTTGAGAGATATGTTGCAAATAGCAGCGGTGCGATCTGATGCACTCGTCTCAAAAAAGGCCCACACCAAAGAACTTTTTGAATAACGCGCAGAGACTGCAGCGCCCTGCACATGTGGAGCTTTGGGGTGTGATGCAGTCAATATACTGCCCTTAGGTTGGCCCCTGGAGGGCATCCTGCCTCGTTGGTGATGTGCCGCCTCCTCCTCCTCTTCCTCTCTCCTATCAGGCACCCACGTTGAGTCAGTGACCTCATCATCCCCTCCCTCCTCATCACTGGAGCAAACCTGGCAGTATGCTGCAGCAGTGGGAGCATGACTGCCAGATTGCTGTCCTTCTTGGGCACCCACTCTGTCCGTGCTCATGTTACTGCCTTCATCGAGCTCAGTATTATCATCAGAGCCTTCCAAACGCTGAGCATCCTCCTGAAGCTTGTACCCAACACTGTGGTCAAACAGTTCGAGGGACTCCTCAGGAGGATATGGTGGGGCTAGGGAAGGAGTCACTGATGACATTGAGCCGAGGGAAGAGGCCGCTGCTTTGCCAGACAAAGTACCCTGGGCATGGGTGAGAGAGGATGAGGAGGATGAGGACGGCTTGGTCATCCACTCGACCAAGTCTTCCGCATGTTGCGGCTCAACACGGCCAGCTGCCGAAAAAAAGGCCAAGCGTGTCCCACGGCCACGTGCTGATGAGGATGCACCGTCTCCACGACCAGCACTAGACACAGAGCCTGCTTGCCCTCTCTTATTGGCTTGTGACTGTCTGCCTCTCCTTCTTGGCCTTCCAGACATACTAATGGCCTGTAGCTGCACTAAGCTGGGATATATATATATATATGTATATATATATATATATATATGTACTGATACTGCAGCTAGCAAAATCAACTGCCTGCCTGTAGTATGAGAACACCACCAACCTTCTACAGGTAGCTTTAGCTGAACACTGTGCAGAGCTCGCAAAAAAATAACTTGTAGCTTTTTTAGCTGCCTGCGGTAGTGATAGGATCAGGAAAACACCACCAACCTTCTACAGGTAGCTTTAGGTGAACACTGTGCAGAGCTCGCAAAAAAATAACTTGTAGGTTTAGCTGAACACTATGAGCAGGACGCACAGCACTAACTGTAAATAGTCTAGCTGCCTGACTGTGGTACTAATAGGATCAAAAGAACACCAGTAATTTTCTTCAGGTAGCTGTATATACTGTAACAAGACAAGCCTGCCTGTCAGTAAGAAGATAACAGGAACGGATCTAGCTAAACACTGTGAGCAGGACGCACTGCACTAACTTGTGGCTTTAGATGAACACTGTGCAGAGGTCTCACTACACTAACTTGTAGGTTTAGCTGAACACTGTGAGCAGGACGCACAGCACTAACTTGTAGTTTTAGCTGAACACTGTGAGCAGGACGCACCGCACTAACTTGTAGGTTTAGCTGATCACTGTGAGGTGGAGGCACCGCACTAACTTGTAGTTTTAGCTGAACACTGTGAGCAGGATGCACTGCACTAACTGTAAATAGTCTAGCTGCCTGACTGTGGTACTAATAGGATCAAAAGAACACTAGTAATTTTCTTCAGGTAGCTGTAAATACTGTAACAAGACAAGCCTGCCTGTCAGTAAGAAGATAACAGGAACGGATCTAGCTGAACACTGTGAGCAGGACGCACTGCACTAACTTTTAGCTTTAGATGAACACTGTGCAGAGGTCTCACTACACTAACTTGTAGGTTTAGCTGAAAACTGTGAGCAGGACGCACAGCACTAACTTGTAGTTTTAGCTGAACACTGTGAGCAGGACGCACCGCACTAACTTGTAGGTTTAGCTGAACACTGTGAGGTGGATGCACCGCACTAACTTGTAGTTTTAGCTGAACACTGTGAGCAGGATGCACTGCACTAACTGTAAATAGTCTAGCTGCCTGACTGTGGTACTAATAGGATCAAAAGAACACCAGCAATTTTCTTCAGGTAGCTGTATATACTGTAACAAGACAAGCCTGCCTGTCAGTAAGAAGATAACAGAACGGATCTAGCTGAACACTGTGAGCAGGACGCACTGCACTAACTTGTAGCTTTAGATGAACACTGTGCAGAGGTCTCACTACACTAACTTGTAGGTTTAGCTGAACACTGTGAGCAGGACACACAGCACTAACTTGTAGTTTTAGCTGAACACTGTGAGCAGGACGCACTGCACTAACTTGTAGGTTTAGCTGAACACTGTGAGGTGGACGCACCGCACTAACTTGTAGTTTTAGCTGAACACTGTGAGCAGGACGCACTGCACTAACTTGTAGGTTTAGCTGAACACTGTGAGCAGGACGCACCCCACTAACTTGTAGTTTTAGCTGAACACTGTGAGCAGGACTCACTGCACTAACTGTAAATAGTCTAGCTGCCTGACTGTGGTACTAATAGGATCAAAAGAACACCAGTAATTTTTTTCAGGTAGCTATATATACTGTAATAAGACAAGCCTGCCTGTCAGTAAGAAGATAACAGGAACGGATCTAGCTGAACACTGTGAGCAGGACGCACTGCACTAACTTGTAGCTTTAGATGAACACTGTGCAGAGGTCTCACTACACTAACTTGTAGGTTTAGCTGAACACTGTGAGGTGGACGCACCGCACTAACTTGTAGTTTTAGCTGAACACTGTGAGCAGGACGCACTGCACTAACTGTAAATAGTCTAGCTGCCTGACTGTGGTACTAATAGGATCAAAAGAACACCAGCAATTTTCTTCAGGTAGCTGTAAATACTGTAACAAGACAAGCCTGCCTGTCAGTAAGAAGATAACAGGAACGGATCTAGCTGAACACTGTGAGCAGGACGCACTGCACTAACTTGTAGCTTTAGATGAACACTGTGCAGAGGTCTCACTACACTAACTTGTAGGTTTAGCTGAAAACTGTGAGCAGGACGCACAGCACTAACTTGTAGTTTTAGCTGAACACTGTGAGCAGGACGCACCGCACTAACTTGTAGGTTTAGCTGAACACTGTGAGGTGGAGGCACCGCACTAACTTGTAGGTTTAGCTGAACACTGTGAGCAGGACGCACAGCACTAACTTGTAGTTTTAGCTGAACACTGTGTGCAGGACGCACTGCACTAACTTGTAGTTTTAGCTGAACACTGTGAGCAGGACGCACTGCACTAACTTGTAGGTTTAGCTGAACACTGTGAGGTGGACGCACCGCACTAACTTGTAGTTTTAGCTGAACACTGTGAGCAGGACGCACTGCACTAACTTGTAGGTTTAGCTGAACACTGTGAGCAGGACGCACCCCACTAACTTGTAGCTTTAGATGAACACTGTGCAGAGGTCTCACTACACTAACTTGTAGGTTTAGCTGAACACTGTGAGCAGGACGCACTGCACTAACTTGTAGCTTTAGCTGAACACTGTGAGCAGGACGCACCGCACTAACTTGTAGGTTTAGCTGAACACTGTGAGGTGGACGCACCACACTAACTTGTAGGTTTAGCTGAACACTGTGAGCAGGACGCACCCCACTAACTTGTAGGTTTAGCTGAACACTGTGAGCAGGACGCACCCCACTAACTTGTAGTTTTAGCTGAACACTGTGAGCAGGACTCACTGCACTAACTGTAAATAGTCTAGCTGCCTGACTGTGGTACTAATAGGATCAAAAGAACACCAGTAATTTTTTTCAGGTAGCTATATATACTGTAATAAGACAAGCCTGCCTGTCAGTAAGAAGATAACAGGAACGGATCTAGCTGAACACTGTGAGCAGGACGCACTGCACTAACTTGTAGCTTTAGATGAACACTGTGCAGAGGTCTCACTACACTAACTTGTAGGTTTAGCTGAACACCGTGAGGTGGACGCACCGCACTAACTTGTAGTTTTAGCTGAACACTGTGAGCAGGACGCACTGCACTAACTGTAAATAGTCTAGCTGCCTGACTGTGGTACTAATAGGATCAAAAGAACACCAGCAATTTTCTTCAGGTAGCTGTAAATACTGTAACAAGACAAGCCTGCCTGTCAGTAAGAAGATAACAGGAACGGATCTAGCTGAACACTGTGAGCAGGACGCACTGCACTAACTTGTAGCTTTAGATGAACACTGTGCAGAGGTCTCACTACACTAACTTGTAGGTTTAGCTGAAAACTGTGAGCAGGACGCACAGCACTAACTTGTAGTTTTAGCTGAACACTGTGAGCAGGACGCACCGCACTAACTTGTAGGTTTAGCTGAACACTGTGAGGTGGACGCACCGCACTAACTTGTAGTTTTAGCTGAACACTGTGAGCAGGACGCACTGCACTAACTGTAAATAGTCTAGCTGCCTGACTGTGGTACTAATAGGATCAAAAGAACACCAGCAATTTTCTTCAGGTAGCTGTATATACTGTAACAAGACAAGCCTGCCTGTCAGTAAGAAGATAACAGAACGGATCTAGCTGAACAATGTGAGCAGGACGCACTGCACTAACTTGTAGCTTTAGATGAACACTGTGCAGAGGTCTCACTACACTAACTTGTAGGTTTAGCTGAACACTGTGAGCAGGACGCACAGCACTAACTTGTAGTTTTAGCTGAACACTGTGAGCAGGACGCACTGCACTAACTTGTAGGTTTAGCTGAACACTGTGAGGTGGACGCACTGCACTAACTTGTAGTTTTAGCTGAACACTGTGAGCAGGACGCACTGCACTAACTTGTAGGTTTAGCTGAACACTGTGAGCAGGACGCACCCCACTAACTTGTAGCTTTAGATGAACACTGTGCAGAGGTCTCACTACACTAACTTGTAGGTTTAGCTGAACACTGTGAGCAGGACGCACAGCACTAACTTGTAGTTTTAGCTGAACACTGTGAGCAGGACGCACCGCACTAACTTGTAGGTTTAGCTGAACACTGTGAGGTGGACGCACCACACTAACTTGTAGGTTTAGCTGAACACTGTGAGCAGGACGCACCCCACTAACTTGTAGGTTTAGCTGAACACTGTGAGCAGGACGCACCCCACTAACTTGTAGTTTTAGCTGAACACTGTGAGCAGGACTCATTGCACTAACTGTAAATAGTCTAGCTGCCTGACTGTGGTACTAATAGGATCAAAAGAACACCAGTAATTTTTTTCAGGTAGCTTTATATACTGTAACAAGACAAGCCTGCCTGTCAGTAAGAAGATAACAGGAACGGATCTAGCTGAACACTGTGAGCAGGACGCACTGCACTAACTTGTAGCTTTAGATGAACACTGTGCAGAGGTCTCACTACACTAACTTGTAGGTTTAGCTGAACACTGTGAGGTGGACGCACCGCACTAACTTGTAGTTTTAGCTGAACACTGTGAGCAGGACGCACTGCACTAACTGTAAATAGTCTAGCTGCCTGACTGTGGTAATAATAGGATCAAAAGAACACCAGCAATTTTCTTCAGGTAGCTGTAAATACTGTAACAAGACAAGCCTGCCTGTCAGTAAGAAGATAACAGGAACGGATCTAGCTGAACACTGTGAGCAGGACGCACTGCACTAACTTGTAGCTTTAGATGAACACTGTGCAGAGGTCTCACTACACTAACTTGTAGGTTTAGCTGAACACTGTGAGCAGGACGCACAGCACTAACTTGTAGTTTTAGCTGAACACTGTGAGCAGGACGCACCGCACTAACTTGTAGGTTTAGCTGAACACTGTGAGCAGGACGCACCCCACTAACTTGTAGTTTTAGCTGAACACTGTTAGCAGGACGCACCCCACTAACTTGTAGTTTTAGCTGAACACTGTGAGCAGGACGCACTGCACTAACTGTAAATAGTCTAGCTGCCTGACTGTGGTACTAATAGAATCAAAAGAACACCAGCAATTTTCTTCAGGTAGCTGTATATACTGTAACAAGACAAGCCTGCCTGTCAGTAAGAAGATAACAGGAACGGATCTAGCTGAACACTGTGAGCAGGACGCACAGCACTAACTTGTAGGTTTAGCTAAACACTGTGAGCAGGAAGCACCGCACTAACTTGTAGGTTTAGCTGAACACTGTGAGGTGGACGCACCACACTGTCTTGTTACAGTATTTACAGCTACCTGAAGAAAATTGCTGGTGTTCTTTTGATCCTATTAGTACCACAGTCAGGCAGCTAGACTATTTACAGTTAGTGCAGTGCGTCCTGCTCACAGTTTAGCTGAACACTGTGAGCAGGACGCACCCCACAACTTGTAGGTTTAGCTGAACACTGTGAGCAGGACGCACCCCACTAACTTTTAGTTTTAGCTGAACACTGTGAGCAGGACGCACCGCACTAACTTGTAGGTTTAGCTGAACACTGTGAGCAGGACGCACCCCACTAACTTGTAGGTTTAGCTGAACACTGTGAGCAGGACGCACTGCACTAACTATAAATTATTTAGCTGCCTGACTGTAGTACTAATAGGATCAAAAGAACACCAGCAATTTTCTTCAGGTAGCTGTAAATACTGTAACAAGACAAGCCTGCCTGTCAGTAAGAAGATAACAGGAACGGATCTAGCTAAACTGAATACAGTGTACATATATATATGCAACACCTGGGATGCATATATATACACAATACACTGTAAGTGCAGCTAACTGACTGACTGTTCTGCCTAATCTATCTAACTCAAATCAAATGACACTGTCTGTCTGTCTATCTCTTTCAACGCCGGAACACACACTACACAGGGCTGCCGTGCAGGCGGCCTTATATAGTGTTGGGCGTGTACTAAATCCCCTGAGCCATAATTGGCCAAAGCCTCCTTGGCTTTGGCCAATTACGGCTCTCTGTTCAGACGGCGCTGTGATTGGCCAAGCATGGTGGTCATAGTGCATGCTTGGCCAATCATCAGCCAGCAATGGACTGCGATGCCGCAGTGCATTATGGGCCGTGACGCGCCACACGAATTTGGCGCAAATGGCCCATATCGTTCGCAATACGGCGAACGGGCGAACAGACGATGTTCGAGTCGAACATGGGTTCGACTCGAACACGAAGCTCATCCCTAATGACTAATTTTAGCACAGGTTTGGCATCCCCTACAGGCATAAAAGCCTGCCTGATCCCAAAACATCACTGGTCTAACTGGTGGATCGAGAACTTTCTTAACGACCATGTCTCCAAAATTGGGAGCCTTCCTATATATAAAAGAAGGATTGTTTGGAAGGGATTGACTCAACACTTTATCCATGCGTAATATATGCCAGTGTTGTTTGAAAATATTCTCAATTTCCTTGTATTGTACATGAAAGTTGGAAATGAAACCCCACTCATGCTTAGAACTCTTCGCAAGTGGTCTATCTCCCAAGCATAATTCTCGTGGAATATTGCCAACAGAGTTAATAATTTTATTAAGCTCCTGCTCATTGTATCCTTTTTGCATAAATCTTTTTAATTACTTCAGATTGTGACTGGTAATTGGCATCCAATGTACAGTTTCTCCTAATTCTCATTATTTGGCCTCTTGGTATATTTTTAATCCAATGTGGATGGTGACCACTAGTGAGAGGGAGATAACTGTTTCTGTCCGTTGGTTTAAAATAAACTGACGTGATTAAACTGACTCCTTGTCTAATAATGTTCACGTCCAAAAAGTATATTCGATCTTTGCTGAACTCATAATCCAACACAATGTTGTTTTTATTGGAATTGATTTCAGTCATGAAATCATGCAAAGAGCTCTCGCTTCATTCCCATATAAACAGGAGGTCATCGATATACCTCCTGTAAAAGAGGAGGTGATCTCTCTGTTTTCAAAAAAACGACTTGTCCTCCCACTCGCCCATAAAGAGGTTTGCCAAGCTGGGGGCAAACTTGGCCCCCATGGCAACACCCGTCTTTTGTGAGTAGAACTGGTGATCTTACCAAAAGTAGTTGTGAGACAGGCAAAAATCCAGTGCCTGCCTCAAAAAAACTTTCTGCTCAAAAGGGATATCATCCCTCTGACATAATGCCCAATTAAGAGCCAGCAGAGCGTCATCGTGCTGAATTATACTATATAATGAAGAAACATGCAGGGGTCAGGAGTAAGTTACATGCAACACAACATATAGAGTGCAGAAGTCAGGATGAACCCTGTGGTCACATCAGAGTCTCCTCCTATATAAAAGTCCCCATTATTTCCCTATACATCAGAGTTTCTCCTTACATCAGAGTTCCCCCCTATATCAGAGTTACCCTTTAATTCAAATTCCATAGACTTCCTCCTTAGATCAGAGTCCACAGAGCCCCCCCCTTACATCAGAGTCCTCAGTTCTCCTTTACATCAGACTCCACAGAGTTTTCCCTTACATCAGAGTCCCCAAAGTTCCCCTCCTTTACATCAGAGTCCACAGGGTTCAGTGTAAGGGGGAACTCTGCAGATCCTGATGTAATGGGGAACACTGTGGACCATAATGTAAAGGATGTAATGGGGTCTCTGATCACCAAACCCCCCTCTCCCTTACACAAGAGTCCACAGAGCTCCCCCTTACATCAATGTAAAGGGGGAATTCTGAAGACCCGGATGTAAAGGGGAACTCTGATGTAAAAAGGAATGCTGTGAACCATGATGTAAGGGGGAATGCTGTGGACTCTGGTGTAAAGAGGAACTCTGAAGGTCACCAGTGCTCCCCTTACATCAGAGGGCACTGAGGACAGGCTCAGTCAGGCTCAGTCAGCCTTGCTTGCCTTTGATCCTCTTCTCCTCCTGGGACAGCTCTTCCTCTCCCCCTCTTTGCGCTCTCAGACTCAATTTTCCGAAAAGGCACCAAGTGCCATGATGTCACCATGCACCCACCCCCCACCCAAGACCAAGTACCATTTGCCTGGCTTCGGAACTGCGCATGCGCAGTGATAAATTTGATCACAACGATCTTTTTTTACTTGCACTCGCTACATCTTCCCAGACATTAACAGACAGGTAAAAATCTGCTAATTTTTACAAACTGTCCATAAATTTACGGGCGGGTTCGCAATCCTGGCTGCTGCAGACATAGCATTTACTCCCATGACAGTGATGAGGTTAAATAAAGGAAACCCCCAAGTACAAAATAATACACCTGCAGAATTTTTTACAGGTGTGATGTGAATTCTGCACTCAGTAATGATCAATACAGAAGATACATTACTAATACTGTTTGTGTATCTGATTATTTTTTAGATCTATTTGAAATTCCAGAGATAAAAGTGACCCCGTATCCAGTGGTAGAAGGTGATGAGATGACAATGACATGTGACACTAGTCTCAGCCCGCTCAGACCGAGGACACAACTAAAATTTGCTTTTCAAAAAGATGGACAGAATGTCAGAGAATTCACTTCATATAATCAGTATGGAGTTCAGTCTGCTCTGGTGAAGGACTCTGGGAATTATTCCTGTGAAGTGACAACAGCAGCCAACAGTGTAAAGAAGAGAAGTCAGGAGATATTGGTGAAGATAAAAGGTGAGTCAACCTCAGGATCAACCAAAGGAATGAGTAACATTTTATAAACCCAAACCAGAAGACTCAGATTTGTGATGATCAGCATTTACAGTAACAATGAATTATTGGGAAATCAAACATTCTTACATGCCCAGATTCAACTGTAATAGTCCCTAAAAAGAGGTGGACAAACCACTTGGTATGTAGCACCCCCTCAACCCCTGGAGGCAGTTCAAGACCCCCAAGTGGCTCAGTACGCTGACTTTTAACTTCAGGGTTGAATCATTGACTTGTAGGGTGGAAGAAAGTGGGAGCCTGGCACTTTAGGACAGTTCAACAGAGTTTATTATATGACCAAAAAAACTCAGAGGTGTAGTAAAAGTCCAAAATCCTTCCACCTTCACCCAAGGAGGAAAAAGGGATGAGACAAGAAGAGGGGGAGGGAGATCCTTGAATCAAAAAACAAAACCCACTCGGTGTGTGGGGACCTTTACCCGAACTGGTGGACCACCTAAAGAGCAAGGTCTAATACGCCAGCAGATTTAGCCCTCTGCGGGGTCTAACGAACCTCCGTCTTCTTGGAGCACTCCAGACGCAGCAAGGAATCCTCCGTGGTGTCTTGATTGGAAATGGAGAGTGCGGTCTGTGGAATGCACAAACTTACAGCTCCTTCATCTCTTTTGGCTTTATCACACTTGGGTTGTTGGCATGTCCCCTTTATAAAAGCTGTGCTGTAGCCTCCAAACTTTGTGGCAAAATGGCTCATAGAATAGAGGTTTTACAATGGACTTTCTCCGCGGTCCTCCACAGCCACTCTGTGAATGGATCTCACACTGATTACATGCGAGGACCCCAGTGAGAGTTCCAGGTCAGCAGAGGATTCCTTGCTGCGTCTGGAGTGCTCCAAGAAGACGGAGGCTCGTTAGACCCCGCAGAGGGCTAAATCTGCTGGCGTATTTGACCTTGCTCTTTAGGGGGTCCACCAGTTCGGGACACCGCGGAGGATTACTTGCTGCGTCCAAGAAGACGGATTATTATTATTATTTTTATCACTGTTGATGAAGAGTTTTGCATATAGACTTTCACAAACAGATTTTCTTTTATGTTTTGTTCACTCAGAATTTGTTTTATTGCAATAGTGCACCCTTTGTTTTTTCTCATTTGTTACACAGGATCACTTATGTTATAAGCGTAACTTATTTGTGTACAATTTTTGCACTATAGAGATATTTGATAGCTTTTGTTGCAGCTATATATATATATATATATATATATATATATATATATATATATATATATATATACACGTTTTAAACTCTAGCGCAGTATAACCTTATATATTTTCTCAAATAAACTCAGAAACAGAGGGATTAGGGCAAAGGTTACACAAAGAGCGAAAAGTGCATACTCCAATTTATTTATTTTTTATTTTTTTCACAAAGTTTTTACTGATTGAACAAAGTAAAATAATACAACATAACATTGTCGTGGTCTTATAATCATAATAGTATAACAATGGGAATGCAATACATTTTACATTTGAACATTAATTTTTAGTATGGTATCTATATGTTTTAGAGTAAAACAGAAATATACAATTTATGCATATATTTATAACATTTAGATCTGAGATCATTCTGTGATCTTTGTATTTATTAGTTCGTACCATTGCTCTTGTGCTGAACTATAGTTTGCAACTGTTTGAGCATTAAGATTTGAATGTGTTAATTAGGAATGATAAAGGGAATAAAATGGGGGGATAAATAATAATAATTTAAAAAAACGGGATATGGGAGGATAAGGTGATGTTATATTCATAATTCCCTCAACATTCTTATGTGTTTTGTTTATAGGAATTGGTTTCAGTTCTTAAATATTCACTGCTTTATAGGCAGAGGAGTTTTTAAATTCTATCCAGTTGTACCATGTTGAAGTGAAATTGGTTATTTTTTCCTGTGATATGCTAATGAGTTATTCTATTTTTTCTATGTTATTTTTTCTACAAACCATTCTTTTTTCGTTGGAATAACATTCGAACGCCAGTGTCAGGGAATACAATGTCTTGCTGCGTTTATCATGAACATAGATAGGGATTTTAGATATTGTTTCTTAGGGATCGAGCTGTGGTGTAAAAGGTATTGCGCTGGATTAAGCCTTAGGTTGTCTGAAGTTATTGAGATAGTAGTTTCATGTACCATTTTCCAGAATCTCTGGAGCAAAGGGCAAGACCACCAGATATGTAACATCGAGCCTTCCTCACGTTTGCATCTCCAGCATCTATCGGAGATTTGGGGAGAAAATATATGTAGTAAGGTGGGAGTTCTATACCATCTTGTAATGATCTTGAAACCACATTCTTGGGTGGCTACATTTAGAGAGACTTTGTGTGCATACATATAGATTGTTTCCCAGTCCGCTTCTGTTAAGTTTATATCAAGGTTTTGTTCCGAAGCTTGACATGACATACTGGAGAAGTCCGTTTTACCCTCAAATAGTGAGTTGTATAGGGTGGAAATGATGTATCTTTGTGGGGGGTTTTTTGTACATAAGTCTTCTAAAGTCGTAAGGGGTCTTTCCCAAGACTAGGCTGTTTCTCTTCTGGTCAAATAAAGTCTGATTTGTATATAGTTCCATTGTGGGATCAAGTTTGGGTTAATGTCTTTGTTTATTTCGTCTCTAGATAGAAGTGTTCCTTTTTTAACCAGTTGCCGACCGCCGCACGACGATGTACGTCGACAGAGCGGCACGGGCAGGCAAAAGGACTTACAGGTACGTCCTTGCCTGCCCGCGGGTGGGGTGTCCGATCGGACCCCCCCCCCCCGGTGCCTGCGGCGGTCGGCAAATCTCCCCCGGCGATCGGTGGTGAGGGGGAGGCCATCCATTCGTGGCCCCCCCTCGCGATCGCTCCCAGCCAATGGGATCATTTCCCTGCCTCTGTAGTGTACACAGAGGCAGAGGAAATGATGTCATCTCTCCTCGGCTCGGTAATTTCCGTTCTGGCCCGAGGAGAGAAGACAGGTATGTGAGTGCACCAACACTACACACACACAGTAGAACATGCCAGGCACACAAAATACCCCGATCCCCCCCCCGATCGCCCCCCGATCCCCCCCCAATCACCCCCCCCCTGTCACAAACTGACACCAAGCAGGTTTTTTTTTTTTTTTCTGATTACTGTATTGGTGTCAGTTTGTGACAGTTACAGTGTTAGGGCAGTGAGTGTTAGGCCCCCTTTAGGTCTAGGATACCCCCCTAACCCCCCCTAATAAAGTTTTAACCCCTTGATCACCCCCCGTCACCAGTGTCGCTAAGCGATCATTTTTCTGATCGCTGTATTAGTGTCGCTGGTGACGCAAGTTAGGGACGTAAATATTTTGGTTCGCCGTCAGCGTTTTATAGCGACAGGGACCCCCATATACTATCTAATAAATGTTTTAACCCCTTGATTGCCCCCTAGTTAACCCTTTCACCACTGATCACCATATCACCGTTACGGGTGACGCTGGTTAGTTCGTTTATTTTTTATAGTGTCAGGGCACCCGCCATTTATTACCGAATAAAGGTTTAGCCCCCTGATCGCCCGGCGGTGATATGCGTCGCCCCAGGCAGCGTCAGATTAGCGCCAGTACCGCTAACACCCACGCACGCAGCATACGCCTCCCTTAGTGGTATAGTATCTGATCGCATCAATATCTGATCCGTTCAGATCTACACTAGCGTCCCCAGCAGTTTAGGGTTCCCAAAAACGCAGTGTTAGCGGGATCAGCCCAGATACCTGCTAGCACCAGCGTTTTGCCCCTCCGCCCGGCCCAGCCCAGCCCACCCAAGTGCAGTATCGATCGATCACTGTCACTTACAAAACACTAAACGCATAACTGCAGCGTTCGCAGAGTCAGGCCTGATCCCTGCGATCGCTAACAGTTTTTTTGGTAGCGTTTTGGTGAACTGGCAAGCACCAGCCCCAGGCAGCGTCAGGTTAGCGCCGGTCGCGCTAACACCCACGCACGCACCGTACACCTCCCTTAGTGGTATAGTATCTGAACTGATCAATATCTGATCCGATCAGATCTATACTGGCGTCCCCAGCAGTTTAGGGTTCCCAAAAACGCAGTGTTAGTGGGATCAGCCCAGATACCTGCTAGCACCTGCGTTTTGCCCCTCCGCCCGGCCCAGCCCAGCCCACACAAGTGCAGTATCGATCGATCACTGTCACTTACAAAACACTAAACGCATAATTGCAGTGTTCGCAGAGTCAGGCCTGATCCCTGCGATCGCTAACAGTTTTTTTGGTAGCGTTTTGGTGAACTGGCAAGCGCCAGCGGCCTAGTACACCCCGGTCGTAGTCAAACCAGCACTGCAGTAACACTTGGTGACGTGGCGAGTCCCATAAGTGCAGTTCAAGCTGGTGAGGTGGCAAGCACAAATAGTGTCCCGCTGCCACCAAGAAGACAAACACAGGCCCGTCGTGCCCATAATGCCCTTCCTGCTGCATTCGCCAATCCTAATTGGGAACCCACCGCTTCTGCAGCGCCCGTACTTCCCCCATTCACATCCCCAACCAAATGCAGTCGGCTGCATGAGAGGCATTTTTATGTCCTCCCGAGTACCCCTACCCAACGAACCCCCCCAAAAAAGATGTTGTGTCTGCAGCAAACGCAGATATAGGCGTGACACCCGCTATTATTGTCCCTCCTGTCAATCCTGGTCTTTGCATTGGTGAATGTTTTGAACGCTACCATTCACTAGTTGAGTATTAGCGTAGGGTACAGCATTGCACAGACTAGGACACACTTTCACAGGGTCTCCCAAGATGCCATCGCATTTTGAGAGACCCGAACCTGGAACCGGTTACAGTTATAAAAGTTACAGTTACAAAAAAAGTGTAAAAAAAAAAAAAAAAACACAAACAAAAATATAAAATAAAAAATAATAGTTGTCGTTTTATTGTTCTCTCTCTATTCTCTCTCTCTCTATTCTCTCTATTGTTCTGCTCTTTTTTTACTGTATTCTATTCTGCAATGTTTTATTGTTATTATGTTTTATCATGTTTGCTTTTCAGGTATGCAATTTTTTATACTTTACCGTTTACTGTGCTTTATTGTTAACCATTTTTTTGTCTTCAGGTACACCATTCACGACTTTGAGTGGTTATACCAGAATGATGCTTGCAGGTTTAGGTATCATCTTGGTATCATTCTTTTCAGCCAGCGGTCGACTTTCATGTAAAAGCAATCCTAGCGGCTAATTAGCCTCTAGACTGCTTTTACAAGCAGTGGGAGAGAATGCCCCCCCCCCACCATCTTCCGTGTTTTTCTCTGGCTCTCCTGTCTCAACAGGGAACCTGACAATGCAGCCGGTGATTCAGCCAGCTGACCATAGAGCTGATCAGAGACCAGAGTGGCTCCAAACATCTCTATGGCCTAAGAAACCGGAAGCTACAAGCATTTTATGACTTAGATTTCGCCGGATGTAAATAGCGCCATTGGGAAATTGGGGATGCATTTTATCACACCGATCTTGGTGTGGTCAGATGCTTTGAGGGCAGAGGAGAAATCTAGGGTCTAATAGACCCCAATTTTTTCAAAAAAGAGTACCTGTCACTACCTATTGCTATCATAGGGGATATTTACATTCCCTGAGATAACAATAAAAATGATTAAAAAAAAAAAAAAAAAAATGAAAGGAACAGTTTTAAAATAAGATAAAAAAAGCTAAAAAATAATAAAGAAAAAAAAAAAAAAAAAAAAAAAAAAGCACCCCTGTCCCCCCTGCTCTCACACTAAGGCGAACGCGTCAAATGTAAACAGCAATTGCACCATGCATGTGAGGTATCACCGCGACGGTCAGATCGAGGGCAGTAATTTTAGCAGTAGACCTCCTCTGTAAATCTAAAGTGGTAACCTGTAAAGGCTTTTAAAGGCTTTTAAAAATGTATTTATTTTGTTGCCACTGCACGTTTGTGCGCAATTGTAAAGCATGTCATGTTTGGTATCCATGTACTCGGCCTAAGATCATCTTTTTTATTTCATCAAACATTTGGGCAATATAGTGTGTTTTAGTGCATTAAAATGTAAAAAAGTGTGTTTTTTCCCCAAAAAATGCGTTTGAAAAATCGCTGCGCAAATACTGTGTGAAAAAAAAAAAATTAAACACCCACCATTTTAATCTGTAGGGCATTTGCTTTAAAAAAATATATAATGTGTGGGGGTTCAAAGTAATTTTCTTGCAAAAAAAAATAATTTTTCATGTAATCAAAAAGTGTCAGAAAGGGCTTTGTCTTCAAGTGGTTAGAAGAGTGGGTGATGTGTGACATAAGCTTCTAAATGTTGTGCATAAAATGCCAGGACAGTTCAAAACCCCCCCAAATGACCCCATTTTGGAAAGTAGACACCCCAAGCTATTTGCTGACAGGCATGTCGAGTCCATGGAATATTTTATATTGTGACACAAGTTGCGGGAAAGAGACAAATTTTTTTTTTTTTTGCACAAAGTTGTCACTAAATGATATATTGCTCAAACATGCCATGGGAATATGTGAAATTACACCCCAAAATACATTCTGTTGCTTCTCCTGAGTACGGGGATACCACATGTGTGAGACTTTTTGGGAGCCTAGCCGCGTATGGGACCCCGAAAACCAAGCACCGCCTTCAGGCTTTCTAAGGGCGTAAATTTTTGATTTCACTCTTCACTGCCTATCACAGTCTCGGAGGCCATGGAATGCCCAGGTGGCACAAAACCCCCCCAAATGACCCCATTTTGGAAAGTAGACACCCAAAGCTATTTGCTGAGCGGTATAGTGAGTATTTTGCAGACCTCACTTTTTGCCACAAAGTTTTGAAAATTAAAAAAAGAAAAAAAAAATTTTTTTTTTTTTCTTTCTTCATTTTCAAAAACAAATGAGAGCTGCAAAATACTCACCATGCCTCTCAGCAGATAGCTTGGGGTGTCTACTTTCCAAAATGGGGTCATTTGGGGGGTTTGTGCCACCTGGGCATTCCATGACCTCCGAAACTGTGATAGGCAGTGAAGAGTGAAATCAAAAATGTACACCCTTAGAAATCCTGAAGGCGGTGATTGGTTTTCGTGGGCCCGTACGCGGCTAGGCTCCTAAAAAGTCCCACACATGTGGTATCCCCGTACTCAGGAGAAGCAGCAGAATGTATTTTGGGGTGCAATTCCACATATGCCCATGGCCTGTGTGAGCAATATATCATTTAGTGACAACTTTGTGCAAAAAAAAAATAAATAAATAAATAAATTGTCACTTTCCCGCAACTTGTGTCAAAATATAAAATATTCCATGGACTCAACATGCCTCTCAGCAAATAGCTTGGGGTGTCTACTTTCCAAAATGGGGTCATTTGGGGGGGGGGTTGTGCCATCTGGGCATTTTATGGCCTTCAAAACTGTGATAGGTAGTGAGGAGTAAAATCAAAAATGTACGCCCTTAGAAATCCTGAAGGCAGTGATTGGTTTTCGGGGCCCCGTATGTGGCTAGGCTCCCAAAAAGTCCCACACATATGGTATCCCCATACTCAGGAGAAGCAGCTAAATGTATTTTGGGGTGCAATTCCACATATGCCCATGGCCTGTGTGAGCAATATATCATTTAGTGACAACTTTTTGTAATTTTTTTTTTTTTTTTTTGTCATTATTCAATCACTTGGGACAAAAAAAATGAATATTCAATGGGCTCAACATGCCTCTCAGCAATTTCCTTGGGGTGTCTACTTTCCAAAATGGGGTCATTTGGGGGAGTTTTGTACTGCCCTGCCATTTTAGCACCTCAAGAAACGACATAGGCAGTCATAAATTAAAGGCTGTGTAAATTCCAGAAAATGTACCCTAGTTTGTAGGCGCTATAACTTTTGCGCAAACCAATAAATATACACTTATTGACATTTTTTTTTACCAAAGACATGTGGCCAAATACATTTTGGCCTAAATGTATGACTAAAATTGAGTTTATTGGATTTTTTTTAGAACAAAAAGTAGAAAATATCATTTTTTTTCAAAATTTTCGGTCTTTTTCCGTGTATAGCGCAAAAAATAAAAACGGCAGAGGTGATCAAATACCATCAAAAGAAAGCTCTATTTGTGGGAAGAAAAGGACGCAAATTTCGTTTGGGTACAGCATTGCATGACCGCGCAATTAGCAGTTAAAGCGACGCAGTGCCAAATTGGAAAAAGTGCTCTGGTCAGGAAGGGGGTAAATCCTTCCGGGGCTGAAGTGGTTAAAGAAATGCTTGTTCAGGATGTCTTTGTGGGGCCACGTAGTTACAAGAAAGTTTTGTTCTAGTCCTGGGGTAAAGTCTGGATTGTTTCTTAGTGGGGTGAGTGGGCCATGACATGGAGAGGGGTTATTAGTTTTAAAGGTGTTGTGAAAGATCTCTAGTGTGGGACCAATGAGAGGGTGAGATTTGGCAGCATTTGAGTGATGTTTAAGATGTATCCATGGAAGAGATCTTACATGTTGTGAGAGTTGTATGTGTTCTAAGGTTACCCAATCTTTAACCGCTTGATGAATATTCCAGTCTACAATTTTTGCTAAGGGGGCTGTCTGGTAAAATTTGCGAAAGTCGGGAACAGCAATTCCTCCTTTATTTTTGGGTAGATTTAGTCTAGTATATTTGACTCTAGGAGGTTTGCTCCTCCAGATGAAAGTTGAGCAAGCTCGCTGGAAAGATGAGAAGAATGATGATGGTAACCGAATGGGGATTGTTTGCATGACGTAGAGAAAATGGGGTAGGATTGTCATCTTGATTAATGAAGCTCTACCAAACCATGATGCATTTAAAGAACTCCATCTTTTTAGATCATCATGTTTTTTTTTTAGAATGGGTGTGTAGTTGAGTTTAAAGAGATCGTTTAAGTTCGTAGGGATTTCTATTCCTAAATATGTTATGTTTTGTTTGGCCCATGAGAAGGGAAAGTTTTTTTACATAGTTCTACTGAGCTTGGAGGTAATGTAATGTTGAGAGCGTTAGATTTTGAATGAATAATTTTCAGGTTTGATAATAATTGGAAGTATTCTAGGTCTTGTACAAGGTTGGGTAGGGAAATATGAGGTTCTGAGAGAAAAAGAAGCATATCATCAGCAAATGCTGCGACTTTATACGTGTGGTTTTGGATTTGTATTCCCTTAATATCTGGGTTGGATCTAATTTTGTTTAGTGATGGTTCTAGCATAAGGAAGAACAACAAAGGGGATAAGGGGCATTCCTGTCTCGTACCATTGCGTAGATTGAAGGCGTTCGACAGGGGGCCATTGACACAAACTCTTGCTGTTGGGTTTGAATATAGAGCCTGAATGTATGCTCTCATTTGAGGTAGAAGACCAATATGGTTTAAAACTGTGTCAATGTAATCCCAGGCCACTCTGTCAAATGCTTTCTCTGCATCTAGGGAAAGGAAAAAGCCTGGTTTCTTTTTAGATGTGAGGCAATGTTTATTGCTTTGATCGTGTTGTCATGTCCTTCTCTACCTGGGATAAATCCCACTTGATCAAGGGATATAAGGGAAGTTATTAAGGGGAGAAGTCTATTTGCTAGGATCTTAGCATAGATCTTTACATCAACATTAATCAGGGAAATTGGTCTGTAATTAGTGACCTGATTTGGATCTTTGCCTTCTTTGGGTATCACGGTTATGTGGGCTTCTAGTAGTTGTTTTGGAGGGTGTTGTTTGGAGTGGAGTGAGTGAAAGGTCTTCAAAAATCTTGTCTTTAGTATATTTGTAAATGTTTTATAATATTGTAGGGGTAAGCCATAAGCTTTGCTTATTTTCATATCTTTGATTGCTTTATCAAATTCCGGGCTAGAGATAGGGGCTTTGAGTTCTTGGGCCGTGTTTACTGTTATTTGGGTTGCCTATATTTCTGTAGGAATTCTTGTATGAGTTTTGTTCTTTTTTCTATGTTGTGTGGGCATTTAGGGTTGGATGGAATATTGTATAGAGTCTGGTAGTAAAGTTCAAACTGTTTAGCTATCTCCTCATTCGATGAATGTGGTGTACCCTGTTTATCTCTTATTTGGTGAATTGTGGAGGCGGCTTTTTTATTCTGAACTGCTTTTGCTAACATTTTCCCACTCTTATTTCCCTGTTCATAGTATATCTTGTGTCTTAGGATGTATTGTCGTTTAGTTTTCATGTTCAGTTCTTCTTCTGACAGTAGTGTTCTAGCATTTGTTAGTTCGTCAAATGTTGAGAGTGCAACAGTTTGTATGTGTTGTTTCAAGTCAGTGAATTTGATCAATCAATGAACTTATTTTTGATTGATGTTCTTTCTTCAGTTTGGCCAGCTTGGTTATGAATTCCCCCCTTATGACACATTTGTGTGTTTCCCATTGTGTAAGGAGTGAGGTCTCGTCATTTTCGTTTTGTGAGAAGTAGTCTTTTAGTGTGTCGTTGAAATGTTGTCTATGGGATCTTTCAGGACAGAAGTATTGAGTCTCCAAGATTTAGTTTTTATGTTATTCTCTGGGAATATCAGTGTCATGGTGATTGGGTGGTGGTCAGATATGGTCAAGGTTTCAATTGTTGAATTTGTGAATGAATTTCATGAATTTTTTAATAATTTGAGGTCGGATTGTGACAAGAAAAAGTACCGTATATACTCGAGTATAAGTTGATCCGAGTGTAAGTCGAGGCCCTAATTTACCACAAAAAAATGGGAAAAACTTATTGACCCGAGTATAAGACGAGGGTGAGAAATGCACAGCTGCTGTAAGTGGAAAAGAGGGTCAACAATGCCCATTTGCAGCCTCACTGTGCCCATTTGCATGCCTTACTGTGCCCATTTGCAGCCATAGGTCCCCCGAACTTCAAACTCGGTAGTTAAGGGTTCCTAGATGCCCCCTAGCTGCACCAAAAAGTTGGGGTCTCTGAACCCAAAGGGTCCCGAAATGACATTGCTGCAGATGGACACAGTTGACCGAATTTGGGGCCCCTGTATCTCGGGGCCACTTAGTACTAGGAACCCCAAATTTGGTATGCAAAAACAGTGGCACCATAAAATATCCAAAGCTGGGGTTTCTAGCACTAAGTGGCCCTGAGATACGGGGCCCCAAAAATCAGTTCAGAAAATGTCAAGCACTTTTCTGCAGCAGAGAATGACATTTTCCGAACCGGATTTGGGGCCCCGTATCTCAGGGCCACTTGGTGCTAGGAACCCCAGCTTTGGATATGTTATGGAACCAGTTCCACTGGGTTTGCACACCAAATTTGGGGTTCCTAGCACCAAGTAGCCCTGAGATACGGGGCCCCAATTTGGTTCAGAAAATGAAATTTTTTGCTGCAGAAAAGTGCATGACTCGAGTATAAGCCGAGGGGGGACATTTTCAGCACAAAAAAAAGTGCTGAAAAACTCGACTTATACTCAAGTATATACAATAGTCGTTTCTAGAGTATTTTTGATGGACAGAAGAGAAGTATGTAAAATCTTTAGTTTGTGGGTTTAGAGTTCTCCAGGCGTCATGTAGCATTAGAACTTCTAGCTGTACTTTAATTTGCTTCAGTGCTCTAAAAGGAAGGCTCGATGTGCCACTCGAGCTGTCTATGAGGGGATTTAAGGGAATGTTAAAATCCCCTCCCAGGATCAGAATACCTGAGGTGAAAGTCGTTAGTAAATATTTTATCTTGCGAAAGAAAGCTACCTGTTTTGTGTTTGGGGCTTATATGTTAGCTATAGTAATGGTGTGAGATCCTATTTTCCCTTTAAGGAATATGTATCTTCCCCTAGGATCTAACATTGACTCTAATATTTGAAATGAAGTCTGTTTAGATATCATTATTGAAACTCATTTAGTTTTCCCTTCTGGGTTAGTGGCGTGAAAGGCTAGGGGAAATCTTTTGTCTTGAAGTTTTGGAACCTTGTCAGATTTAAAATGTGTTTCCTGAATGCATATGATGTTTGTTTTTTGTTTATGGAATTCATTAAGAAATTTGGTTCTTTTTTCAGGAATGTTGAGTCCTTTTGCATTTATTGAAAAAAGCTTAATTGAAAGTGGAATGGTTTGTTGTTTATGGGTGGGTATATTGGTTGTTAGCTATCAAGTTTTTAAACAGATAGTTTAAAAGATGTTGTGCCTAATGCGTGAGACTTTTAGAGAAGTGATGTGTTGTGTATGTTCGGTTTGGTGTTGATCAAGAGGGTGTTTGTAGCAAGAAAAAAAAAAAGTGATGAGCGGGAAAGGGGAGGGGTAAAGTAAACTGGAGGTAGGTTTAGACCAGCTTGTCTACCCTAGTTGATGATAATGTTTTTTCCTCGTTCTCTTATCAGGAGTGAAGGAAAGATTCGGTAAGGTCAAAGGGTAAAGTATGATTCACCCTTTGTGTGGGTCCGAGGTCTAAGTTGGTCCGAATAAATTTCTTTTGTGCTTTTCTTTTTTAAATCAAAGCTTTTCTTTTCTTGTTTTATATACAGTGCCTTGCAAAAGTATTCACCCCCCTTGGCATTTTTTGTGTTTTGTTGCCTCACAACCTGGAATTAACATGGATTGTTTGAGGATTTGCATCATTTAATTTACAGAACATGCCCACAACTTTGAAGATTTTTTTTTTTTTATTGTGAGGCAAACAACAAATAGGACAAAATAACAGAAAAGGTCAATGTGCATAACTATTCACCCCCTAAAGTCAATACTTTGTAGAGCCACCTTTTGGGGCTATCACAGATCCAAGTTGCTTTGGATAAGTTTCTATGAGCTTGCCACATCTTACCACTGGGATTTTTGCCCATTCCTTCTTGCAAAACTGCTCCAGTTCTTTCAAGTTGGATGGTTTGCACTTGTGAACAGCAGTCTTTATGTCTAACCACAGATTTTCTATCGGATTGAGGTCTGGGCTTTGACTAGGCCATTCCAACACATTTACATGTTTCCCCTTAAACCGCTCAAGTGTTGCTTTAGCAGTGTGTTTGGGGTCATTGTTCTGCTGGAAGGTGAACCTCCATCCTAGCCTCAAATCACACACAGAGTGCTACATGTTTTTGCTCAGGAATATCCCTGTATTTAACACCATCCATCTTTCCCTCAACTCTGACCAGTTTCCTGATCCCGACTGCTGAAAAACATCCCCACAGCATGATGCTGCCACCACCATGTTTCACTGTGGGGATGGTGTTCTTTGGGTGATGTGATGTGTTGGGTTTGCGCCAGACATAGTGTTTTCTTTGATGGCCAAAAAGTTCAATTTTAGTCTCATCAGACCAGAGCACCTTCCTCCATACATTTTGGGAGTCTCCCACATGCCTTTTCACAAACTCAAAATGTGCCATTTTGTTTTTTGCTGAAAGTAATGGCTTTCTTCTGGCCACTCTGCCATAAAGCCCAACTCTATGGAGCGTACGGCTTATTGTCATCCTATTTACAAATACTCCAGTCTCTGCTGTGGAACTCTGCAGCTCCTCCAGGGTTACCTTAGGTCTCTGTGCTGCCTCTCTGATTAATGCCCTCCTTGCCCGGTCTGTGAGTTTTGGTGTGCGGCCGTCTCTTGGCAGGTTTGCTGTTGTGCCATGTTCTTTCCATTTGGTTATGATAGATTTGATGGTGCTCCTAGGGATCATAAAAGATTTGGATATTTTTTTATAGCCTAACCCTGACTTGTACTTCTCAACAACATTGTCCCTTACTTGTTTGGAGAGTTCCTTGGTCTTCATGGCAGTGTTTGGTTAGTGGTGTCTCTTGCTTAGGTGTTGCAGCCTCTGGGGCCTTTCAAAAAGGTGTGTATATGTAATGACAGATCATGTGACACTTAGATTGCACACAGGTGGACATCATTTCACTAATTATGTGACTTCTGAAGGTAATTGGTTGCACCAGAGCTTTTTATGGGCTTCATAACAAAGGGGGTGAATACATACGCACGTGCCAATTATCAGTTTTTTATTTCTGAAAAATAGTTTTATGTATATATTTTTCTAATTTTACTTCACCAACTTAGAATATTGTGTTCTGATCCATCACATATAATCCAGATTAAAAAAAAACACTGAACTAAAGGCTGCAATGTAACAAAATAGGTAAAAAGCCAAGGGGGTGAATACTTTTGCTAGGCACTGTATACTAGCACTGTGGAGGAGCTAGCTAGATAAACTGTCAATATGGTTCAGGAATTAGGCATAATTAATTGAGATTGGGGAAGGGTTATCATTATGTTTGGATTAGATACCTCTGTGCTATGTTGTGAGGAGGGATGTTGTGATTTTCTATATGCAGATGTGTTGGTGTTTTTAACAAGGTTATAAAGGGGAGAAACAGGTTCTCTGAGCTATGTAAATCTAAGCATAGGTGGTTTGGTTAGCTTTGTGTCGTGTGCACTTTGTCCAGTAGAGGGAGCCAGTGCATAAGAGAATTGAAAATGGATGTGAGTGGTGAATATAAAGAGCCACAATTGTGAATGTAATTAATTACAAATAATCAGTACAATATACTTAACTCGATTACTTTTAACTTATGCTCTTACACACTTATTAATTATAGATCAGAGCTTTAATATTGTCTCAAAGAGTAACTGGTGTAAATGAGAGGTATTATGGCGGTCAAGGTAGATTTTCATCCTAATGCCCTGTACACACGATAGGATTTTCTGACAACAAAATCTATGGATTTTTCAGACGGATGTTGGCTCAAACTTGTCTTGCATACACACGGTCACACAAATCTTGTCAGAAATTCCAAACATCAAGAACGCGGTGACGTACAACACGTACGACGAGCCGAGAAAAATGAAGTTCAATAGCCAGTGCGGCTCTTCTGCTTGATTCCGAGCATGCGTGGAACTTTGTGCGGATTTTGTTGTCGGAAAATTTGAGATCCAGATCTCAAATTTTGTGTGACGGAAATTCCGACGGAAAATGTCCGATGGAGCCTACACATGGTTGGAATTTCCGTCAACAAGTCCGTCTCCCATCAAACATTTTCCGTCGGAAAATCCTATCGTGTGTACGGGGCATTATAGTGTGCTGTATAAAGCACATTGGTTGTTGAGGGATTAGTCTGGTGGTACAATAAGTCGCTGGACTAGAATAGTGGGAGGGATATATGAATAGATTTGCAGTGTATTGCAAGATACATTAGTCTTTAAGTTGGAGTTAGGTTAATTGGCTTCTGTCCAAAATTGGCCCTAGTGTATGGGTGTGGGCGGGGACCTTGGATTGTGGGTTGGGACCGATGTGAGTGTGTGATGTATGTGTGGAGTGCTGTGTAGATTGACAGCGCTTTATGGGTAGACTGGGCTGCTGCTAGTGCCCCACCTCCCCTTCACACGTTGTGAATTTAAAGAAGGGGGTGCCTAAAAATGTAACTTTACTGAAAATTACAGCAGCCGCAGATTGAAAAGGAAAGATCTAGCCAACACTACAGATGCCGGTATAGGTTGTTGGGAGACCTTAACATCCCCTATGCTTGGTGAGACCACCTGTGTGGTCATTTGAGTCGGTAAGGAGCCTCGTTACTCACTTGGGTGTTTTTAACAATTGGGAGACTGGATTCCTTTCATCACAATTCTTGGATTTGCTTCTTTATTAAGTTTATGGACTTTTTTTCTTTTTTTATTTGCACTGTGTGTGATGGGACTTTTCATATATTTGTTTTTTTTTCATTTATTGTGATTAATTTCACTTGGATGGTATTTTGTATTTATACAATTATTTTCACTAATTTTACACTTGGATCCTTTTAATGGATTAATATATCACTATTCATGACACTGGTTTATGATATACTGCGTGTATTTATGTATATTTTTGTGAAACTGTTATAGTTGCTCTTTTTGCAGTTTCCTTTGTGATTTTTCACATTAATGCTCAATTTACTTTAGCGCTGCATCGTTATTTATATTTGGAGTTCTTGTATCTGACTCTTTGATGCTGGCTGCTTTGCTGATATAAGGTTGATTTCCTTTAAAAAAAAAACAAAGCCCAATTTTATCAATTAGGTTTCTAGCGCAGCGTTAACCCTTGCTGGTTTTTTATACAGCGATTTATGGGTATCTTAAATAAATGGGGACAATTGTAGACACGCTCACTCACTCAGGTTGAATTGGATGGACTGGTGTCTTTATTCAACCTTACTAACTATGTAACTATTATGATCCCCCATTATTCCTCTCAGTTATTCTTTTTTTAGATAAACATTCCATTTTATGGTGTATATATAACGACAACCTGCAATCATTTGTCAATGATTATAGCTGAACAACAAAAACATATCCATATCTTTGTGACATGTCTCCTGGGTTTATATTATTTTTGCCCAGAAGGCTATGATAGAGACTTTGTACATTACATAACAGGTGTTTCTCAATAAGGTAGTTTGCAGTTTTTTTTTTCTGTTGCAATCCTGATCAACATTTGTGGAACCCTATGCATAGTGTAATATGGGGTTTGAAATATACAGTATATATAGTATGTGTGCTCTGGTAAGGTTGCAGCTCTTAGTGCAGAGGACAGACATACTTCTGATCAGATGGGTTTATATAAAATATGTTCAGATTCTTCTGTTTAACTGAATGTCTGCTAATGAAAATCAAATGTGATACTCACAGGTGAACTCCCATAGTTCATAGCATACTCATCAGTCCATTATGGGGTTGGCGTTTTCCAGTTGTCTTGTATAGGGAATGGAAATCTTGCCTTATTGGGAGTATGAGCAATAACTGTAAGGAAAGACTAAAAACAGGGGGAGGTGTAAAAACAGTTAACTTGAAAACTGAACTTTCAGCTGAGTGGCTGAGTAATGGCTGTTGTATATTTTGTTGTTACATCTGTTGGATTTGAAAATGGATTCTTGTATACCAGATATCTATGAATAAACAGTCATAGAATAATAAGCGTAGGAATCTTATTCAGTGGCATTTCAGGTGTCCATACGATCCGTTGCTTTAATGTAAAATTTGAGAGGTCTTGGTAAAGTTTTATTTCGTTACCATTAAATAGGACTCTTTTTCCCTTGCCTTTTTTAGAATAGCTTCTTTCAGGGGAAAATTGACCAGATAACAGATTATGTCTCTTGGGGGATCAGTGTCCCGTCCTCTTGGTCTGAGGGCTCTCTCAGATTCAATGGGAGAATCTGGGGTCTATCCAATAAGTCATTAAATATTGTAGAGGCAGTTTGTTCTATTGGATTTTGATCCGTTAATTCTGGGACCCCTCCAATTCTTATATTATGACGTCTTCCTTGGTTATCTAAATCTTCTAAGTGTCATTGTAGTTCAATTATATGTGAAAGATGCATGTCAGAAGATTTCTGTACCTGCTTTATGGCATCCGCATGGCGTGCTGTGGCCTGCTCCACTGATCCCATCCTTGCTACTATGCCCTGTATGTCTGCCTTAAGATGTGTGATGGCCGTAGACAGGGTCGCTTTTATGTCCATTGCTACTGTTTGCAAATCTGAGAGACAGAGGGCTTGTGTGGGCTGAACAGCTTGTGTTGCTGTGTTGTGAGTGCCGTCTGTTATGAGACAGGAACCGCGAGTGGGATGGAGTGCTGAGGCGAGGCTGAGGCTGTGAGGCCTTCTCCTTGCGATGTCCGGGAACATCGCAGGGATGTTAGCTATTTGCTGCTGGCTCGTGTCTCAGGGACTGTGGGTAGCAGAGAAGCTCCGATCGCCCTTTCCCATAGTTGGGAAACGTGTCAGGGGTCCTGTAGCTTAATTTAGCTGCTCCTGTGTGCAGGAGGACTCGGTTCAGGCGTCCATCTTGGACCAGAGTTAGACCATGCCCCTCCCAAAATTCTACTCACAGTCAATAAAGAAAAAGGAACTTTAAATGAGATTGGAGCTCTGTACTATTCAGACAGTAGAGCAGCTTCGATTCAGCACAGTGACCACACTGAGCCACCAGGACTTCCTGCAATGTCCACCAGTAGAAGCTTCTCCCCAGCTTCCATTCACTGGGCACTTTACAAATGTACACCAAAACACTTGACATCCTCCTCAAACTGCATTGCAGTTCCAATCTCCTGCAGTGGAGAAAATAGACTGCATCTGCCTAAACACCACTACCAATGAACCCCCTAGTGGTTGGCCAGGGAGATATAATTATTGATAACTAACTTTTTGGATCCTCTTGCATTATTCTCTAGGCTGTGTTCTTAGGTAAAATGTGAGTGAACCCACTCCCTTTGCTGAGAAGCAACCCCACACATGAATGGTCTCAGGATGCTTTACTGTTGGCATGACACAGAACTGATGGTAGCGCTCACCCTTTTTTCTCCAGACAAGGTTTTTTTCTGGATGCCCCAAACAATGGGAATGGGGAGTCATCAGAGAAAAGAACTTTACCCCAGTCCTCAGCAGCCCAATGTCTGTACCTTTTGCAGAATATCAGTCTGTCCCTGATGTTTTTCTTGGAGAGAAGTGGCTTCTTTGCTGCCCTTCTTGACACCAGGCCATCCTCCAAAAGTCTTCTCCTCACGGTGCATGCAAATGACTCACACCTGCTTGCTGCCATTCCTGAGCAAGCTCTGCACTGGTGGTGCCCAGATCCTGCAGCTGAATCAACTGTAGGAGACCGTCCTGGCACTTGCTGGACTTTCTTGGGTGCCCTGAAGACTTCTTCACAAATGCAGTGGAAATGTTTTTTATGGCATTAAAGAGGAGTTCCGCCTGGGGAAAAAAAATTAAAAGTCAGCAGCTACAAATACTGTAGCTGCTGACTTTTAATATATGGGCTCTTACCTGCCCAGGGAGCCTGCGATGTCGGCACCCCAGCCGATTTACGGATCGGCTGTCGGGTGCTGCTGCTGCCATCTCCACTAAGGAAAACCGGCTGTGAAATTGTGGCACCAGACGGGGGAGGAAGCAAATAAGCTGAGGTTACACTTTTGGGTGGAACTCCGCTTTAGGTTCATTTTCATAGCAAAGAGGGACTTTGCAATTAATTGCAATTCATCTGATCACTCTTCGTAACATTCTGGAGTATATGCAAATTGCCATCATAAAAACTGAGGCAGCAAACTTTGTGAAAATGTATGTTTGTGTTATTCTAAAGACTTTTGGCTGTACAGTCAAAATGGTATAAATGCAGAGCCAGGTGGATCAACGCATTTCGCACTGATAAATTGCTTCATCAGGATCCACGTGCCCTTGTTTCAGAAGGATATGGGATGTGATATAATGTCTATAATAGAAAATGTAACATAACAGCAACATTTCTTATAGTACAGTAATTCATTACATAGATCACAGAGGAATGTATGAACATTAGTTAGGGGCTGGAGGATGGAAGAGGATAAATGGTACTTCAATTTTTGAGTGAAGGTCCACTTTAACCTTCACACCCTACAACTTACAGTATATAAAAACTCAAGAACAGATATATAATATATTGCAGCTTACCAGACCCCAGATGTGGAGGCTGCATTCATTTTTCAGGCTTTTTTTTTCATTTTCCTTTCTAATCCTGCCAATAAAACACTTTCTCTCCTAATGCAGCCACCATATTATCAGCCACCTTCTTCATTCAGGCTAAGTACATTTTCTGTAAGTATGAAAATATACCTAATTGTTCCAATAGAAAGCCAGTTTCCTTCCTGTGCACTGAAGAGAAATTTCAGGGTTGTATAGGTTTTTATGAGCACGAATACACCAATTAATTTAATGGCACCACATCCCAAGATATAAGCAGTAAAAGAGAGCACAGAAACGGGACTTTGGAGGTGCAAATGATTTGGAAATAATATCAAATATAGTATAAAAAATTCATTTATTTTGATAAAAAAAATTTTTATCAAAATAAATGAATTTTTTATACTATATTTGATATTATTTCCAAATCATTTGCACCTCCAAAATCCCATTTCTGTGCGCTCTTTTACTACTGGGTCAGAGTTGAGTGACTCAGGGAGGCTGGATGACTCATCAGGCAGCGCCTCAGGTGACTCCCCCTGTTTGCTGGAACCTTGAAGAAGCTTCCAGAAGAAGAGGATGGAGTCTGGGAGGATCTGCTTGGAGTATTCATGAGGGCCCCAGCCAATCCCTAGCAAAATGGGCTGGCAGGGGGCAGGCCACCTCATAAATACTCAAGAGTCAAGCCAGCAAAGGCAGTTGGGTGGAAGATGGAGTGCTGAGGAGGTTATCAGTGGTCCTTGAGGGTGCCCCCTAGTCTGGGGGGTGACCTAGGGCCTGGGGCTCGGGTGCTGGAGGAACCCACTACAACACAAAGAGGAGGACAATGGGAGAGAGTCAGCCATCCAGGAGTTCTCCAGTAAAAGTCAGCAAGGTGGGCTGGTAAGTGTGCAGTCTGGGAGGACTGTGGGAATTAGCCAGGGGGGCTAGTAAGAGGGACAGCTGAAGCCAGGCAGGCTGGCAGTGCTTCAAGAGGTGGTGCTGGGATCAGTAGCCACAGAGATGTAAGCTGGACACTGGACTTTTTCTCTACACCCCAAAAGGGTTCCTACCTGTAAAGTGCTTTTGCTTAATCTGACTAAGTGCTTTTTGTCAGATCCTCAAACAGTGTCCCAGCTGAGTCTGTGTTTCTGCAAGCAAGAGAGTGCTGGAGGAAGAGGAGTGTATATACTGTAGCTGTACATAGGAGAGTTGTCCCTGAAGTTCTTTAAAGTTAAGTGGGCATCCCATGATCTTCTTAATCCCTATCCAAGTTTTATCCCCTCAATAAAATACAAAAACAAAGTGCTGGACTGTTTCCTGACTCTGAAGTGCCCATGAGAATTCGGGGTGCCTGGCTGTGCAGGGTGGGGGATCCCAGTTCACCAGCGGCTCCTATGTGGGGTGTGCTACACACAAATAGAGCTTTCTTTTGGTGGTATTTAACCACTTAATCCCCAAGAGGATTTGCCCCCAGAGGCGGCTCTCTAATTAGGCGAAATAGGCGGTGGCCTCAGGCCTCGCAGTCACAGGGGCCTCACACAGCTGGCTAGTTTACCTAATTAGAGAGCCGCCTCTTCCAGCAGCAGAGATCTCCGCCATCACACAGTCCTGTATCCCCTCGCCCTGCTACAGGGAGAGATACGGGCTGCGGATGAGACATGTGATCGGAGCTCACCTACATCTCCGGATCACAGACAGGGAGGGAGAGCCGCTCAGCAGAGCTCTGACAGATCTCCCGCCCTCCCCCTGCTACCCGCACAGCCAGACAGAAGAGGAGAGAGAGCTTCTGCTCCTCCTCCTCCCGCCCTCTCCTCCTGTGTCTGCCCCGCCCACTCTCCTCGGCAGTGTTCTCTGTTCTGCCTCACAGAAGAGAATGTGTGGGTGGGAAGATTCAAGCTGAAGCCCAGCAAAGAGAAAAGGACAAGGGGAGTCTGTTCCATCCATCCATCCCTCCATCCATTCCCTCCTGCCTCCCAGTGAGTACACTGATGTAGGAGATGCTCTTCCTTTCTCCATCCCCCTCGCTTGTTTCTTTCTTTCTTTCTTTCTTTCTTTCTTTCTTTCTTTCTTTCTTTCTTTCTTTCTTTCTTTCTTTCTTTCTTTCTTTCTTTCTTTCTTTCTTCCTTCCTTCCTTCCTTCCTTCCTTCCTTCCTTCCTTCCTTCCTTCCTTCCTTCCTTCCTTTCTTTCTTTCTTTCTTTCTTTCTTTCTTTCTTTCTTTCTTTCTTTCTTTCTTTCTTTCTTTCTTTCTTTCTTTCTTTCTTTCTCTCTTTCTTTCTTTCTTTCTTTCTTTCTCTCTTTCTTTCTCTCTTTCTTTCTCTCCTTCCTTCCTTCCTTCCTTCCTTCCTTCCTTCCTTCCTTCCTTCCTTCCTTCCTTCCTTCCTTCCTTCTCCACCCATCCCCCTTTATTTCTCTCTTTGTGACAGCCTACCAGAATAGGTAGGATCTGTGAGAGCAGCTTCCCTGTGCAGCTCTGCTTGAGGAAAATATATCTTTATTATGCCCACTTACCTAGAGCTTTCTTTTAGTGGTATTTTATCACATCTGTGGGGGTTTTTTTGCGCTATAAACAAAAAAAAAACCCTACAAATTTGGAAAAAAGCAATATTTTTTACTATAATAAATATCCCTCCCAAAAATTTAAAAAAACTAATTTCTTCCTCACTCTAGGCCAATATGTATTCTTCTACATATTTTTGGTAAAAAAAATTACAATAAGCATTTATTGGTTGGTTTGCGCAAAAGTTATAGTGTCTACAATATAGGGGATATATTTATGACATTTTTATTATACGTTTTTTTTTTCAGTAGTAATAGCGGCGATCTGCACTCAGTACATGTTCCCAGACATTAACAGACAGGTAAAACCTCCAAGTACAAAATAATACACCTGCAGAATTTTGTACAGGTGTGATGTGAATTCTGCACTAAGTAATGATCAATACAGAAGATACATTACTAATACTGTTTGTGTATCTGATTATTTTTTAGATCTATTTGAAATTCCAGAGATAAATGTGACCCCGTATCCAGTGGTAGAAGGTGATGAGATGACCCTGACATGTGACACTAGTCTCAGCCCGCTCAGACTGAGGACACAACTGAAATTTGCTTTTCAAAAAGATGGACGGAATGTCCGAGAATTCACTTCATATAATCAGTATGGAGTTCAGTCCGCTCAGGTGAAGGACTCTGGGAATTATTACTGTGAAGTGACAGCGGCAGCCAACAGTGTAAAGAAGAGGAGTCAGGAGATATTGGTGAAGATAAAAGGTGAGTCAATTACAGGACCATCCAAAGGAATGAGTAACATTTTATAAACCCAAATCAGAAGATTCAGATTTGTGATGATCAGCCTTTACAGTAACAATGAATTAATGGGAAATCAAACATTCTTAGATGCCCAGTTTCAACTGTAATGCCCCGTACACACGGTCGGATTTTCCGACAGAAAATGTGTGATAGGACCTTGTTGTCAGAAATTCCGACCGTGTGTACGCTCCATCACACATTTTCCATCGGATTTTCCGACACACAAAGTTTGAGAGCAGGCTATAAAATTTTCCGACAACAAAATCCGTTGTCGGAATTTCCGATCTTATGTACACAAATCCGACGCACAAAGTGCCACGCATGCTCAGAATAAATAAAGAGATGAAAGCTATTGGCTACTGCCCCGTTTATAGTCCCGTACGTGTTTTACGTCACCGCGTTCAGAATGATCGGATTTTCCGACAACTTTGTGTGACCGTGTGTATGCAAGACAAGTTTGAGCCAACATCCGTCGGAAAAAATCCTAGGATTTTGTTGTCGGAATGTCCGATCAATGTCCAACCATGTGTACGGGGCATAATAGTCCCTACAAAACAGGTGGACAAACCTCTTGGTATGTAGCACCCCCTCAACCCCTGGAGGCAGTTCAAGTGGCTCAGTGAGCTGACTTTTAACTTCAGGGTTGAATCATTGACTTGTAGGGTGGAAGAAAGTGAGAGCCAGTCACTTTAGGACAGTTCAACAGAGTTTATTATATGACCAAATCAACTCAGAGACAGAGGGATTAGGGCAAAGGTTACACAAGGAGCGAAAAGTTCAGACTCCAAATTTCTACTCACAGTCAGTAAAGAAAAAGGAACTTTAAATGAGATTGGAGCTCTGTATTATGCAGACAGTAGAGCAGCTTCAATTCAGCACAGTGACCACACTGAGCCACCAGAACTTCCTGCAATGTCCACCAGTAGAAGCTTCTCCCCAGCTTCCATTCACTGGGCACTTCACAAATGTACACCAAAACCTGGGGGGGCAGGGACTTAAAAAGACTCTGCATGACCCAAGATGGCCACCAGGGTCACCTAGATCCAGCGTAACCAACCAGAACGCTGCTATAGGTAAACTTAGAGAAACCCAGTTTCCCTTGACATCCTCCTCAAGCTGCATTGCTGTTCCACTCTCCTGCAGTGGAGAAAATAGACTGCACCTGCCTAAACACCACTAGCAATGAACCCCCTAGTGGTTGGCCAGGGAGATATCATTATTGATAACTAACTTTATGGATCCTCTTGCATTATTCTCTAGGCTGTGTTCCTAGGTAAACTGTGAGTGAGCCCACTCCCTTGGCTGAGAAGCAACCCCACACATGAATGGTCTCAGGATGCTTTACTGTTGGCATGACACAGAACTGATGATAGCTCTCACCATTTCTTCTCCAGACAAGGGTTTTTTCTGGATGCCCCAAACAATGGGAATGGTCATTCATCAGAGAAAAGGACTTTACCCCCAGTCCTCACTAGCCCAATTCTTGTACCTTTTGCAGAATATCAGTCTGTCCCTGATGTTTTTCTTGGAGAGAAGTGGCTTTTTTGCTGCCCTTCTTGACACCAGGCCACCCTTCAAAAGTCTTCTCCTCACTGTGCATGCAGATGCACTCACACCTGCCTGCTGTCATTGCTGGGCAAGATCTGCACTGGTGGTGCCCCGATCCTGCAGATGAATCAACTGTAGAAGACGGTCCTGGCACTTGCTGGACTTTCTTTGGCGCCCTGAAGCCTTCTTCACAAATGCAGTGGAAATGTTTTTTATGGGATTAAACAGGAGTTCCGCCTGGGGGAAAAAAATTAAAAGTCAGCAGCTACAAATACTGTAACTGCTGACTTTTAATATATGGGCTCTTACCTGCCCGGGTAGCCTGCGATGTCGGCACTCTAGCCGATTTTCAGATTGGCTGTCAGGTGCTGCCGCTGCCATCTCCACTAAGGGAAACCGGCAGTTTTTTTCGGCTTCACTGCTGGTTCCCTACTGTGCATGTGCGAAGCGCGCTGCGCTTTCTAATTGTGCTGGCGGCCGAGGGAGGAGGAGGGGGACCGAACTTCCGAGGGATGCGCCGCGACGCCGTCAAAAACAGGTTCCCGTTCCCCTCTCCCCCGTGAAAGGTGCCAATTGTGGCACCGGACAGGGGAGGAAGCAAATAAGCTGAGGTTACACTTTTGGGTGGAACTCCACTTTAAGTTCATTTTCATGGCAAAGAGGGACTTTGCAATTAATTGCAATTCATCTGATCACTCTTCATAACATTCTGGAGTATATGTAAATTGCCATCATAAAAACTGAGGCAGCAAATTTTGTGAAAATGTATATTTGTGTCATTGTATAAACTTTTGGCTGTACAGTCAAAATAGTATAAATGCAGAGCCAGGTGGATCAACGCATTTTGCATGGATAAATTGCTTCATCAGGATCCACGTGCCCTTGTTTCAGAAGGATATGGGATGTGATATAATGTCTATAATAGAAAATGTAACATAACAGCAACATTTCTTATAGTACAGTAATTCAATACATAGATCACAGAGGAATGTATGAACATTAGTTAGGGGCTGGAGGATGGAAGAGGATAAATGGTACTTCAATTTTTGAGTGAAGGTCCGCTTTAACCTTCACACCCTACAACCTACAGTATATAAAAACACAAGAACAAATATATAATATATTGCAGCTTACCAGATCTTAGATGTGGAGGCTGCATTCGTTTTCTAATGCAGCCACCATATTATCAGCCATCTTTTTCATTCAGGCTAAGTACATTTTCTGTAAGTACAAACATATATCTATTTGTCTTGATAGAAAGACAGTTTCCTTCCTGTGCACTGAATAGAAATTTCAAACAATTTTTTTAGCTTTCAAAACTATCTTCTATGAACTAGAAAACACCTCCCTTCTATGTAAAGAAAATAAGGAGAGGAGGAGGATTTTGCGGTTCAAAACAGTAGAGTAGCTTAGAGTGATAATGCTGATCCTCCGTAGATACAGTGCAGAAAAGTGTTGTAACCTTAGGAAAGAAAGTGTTTTATTGGCAGGATTAGAAAAGAAAATGAAAAAAAAAGCCTGAAAAAATGAATGCAGCCACCACATCTAAGGACTGGTAAGCTGCAATATATTATTTTATGTATGTGTATATATTTTTATGTGTTAGGGCCCTTTCACACTGGGGCGGGGGCGGCGTCGGCGGTAAAGCGCCGCTATTATAAGCGGCGCTTTACCGTTGGCATTTGGCCGCTAGCGGGGCGGTTTTACCCCCCGCTAGCGGCCGAGAAAGGGTTAAATACCACAGCAAAGCGCCTCTGCATTGGCGCTCTGCCAGCGGTATAGCCGCGCTGTCCCATTGATTTCAATGGGCAGGAGCGGTGAAGGAGAGGTATACACTCCGCTCCTTCACCGATCCGAAGATGCTGCTATCAGGACTTTTTTTCCCGTCCTGCTAGCGCACCGCTCCAGTGTGCAATAGCGCCTGCAAACTGCCCCAGTGTGAAAGGGCCCTTAGGGTATAGATATGCTTTAGCCTTTCCCCTATTAAGTGAAGTCTTAATATTGAACTTCAGCATGTATTCCCTAAAAAATAAACCCCAAGCCAAATACTAACCTAACAAAACCTGTAAACTAACCCCTAATACTAATTAACCTTCTTAATTAATTAACACTAATTGATCTTCATGGTCACCTTGAACTGTATCAGGCCCAACAAACCCTAAAGTCCCAAAGCATGTCGGTAGCTCACCTGTCACATTTGTACATGGAAACACATTTATATTTTTCCTCCTGGATTTCCTTTTCTGCAGAGCTGTTCAGAAATCCAAGAATCATAGTATTTTGATATCCAGAGATAAGCAGTTGATCATATGACCCTGGTATGTAACACAAGTCTCAGTCCGCTCAGAGAACAGAACTGCAGTTTGCTTTCTACAGTAGACATGTGCAGAATGGAAAAACTTGTTTTATTTCGAATAGATTCGTTATATTACTAACTTCATTCTGGAAGTTGTTTAAATTTGTTTCATTTATTAATTTTCTACCGAATTCCAAATTTTCGGAATGATTAGAATTCGGATAGATCGAAAAATGATCGTCCGATTCTAATTTTGTGTGAAGAATAGCTGGTTGTTAAGAAGTGGGCCGCCGCATCCTTAACAACCGATCACTCATCAGCCGTCAACAGGCTTACCCACTGACAGCTAAAATGTAAACAAAAGAATGCTGGCAATGGAAAATTCTGAAAAAAAACAGTGTGCTCCCCCCCGAAAAAGGGGGGGAGCACCTACAAAATCCACACCAGACCCTGGCAATGGAAAATTCTGAAAAAAAACAGTGTGCTCCCCCCGAAAAAGCAGCGTGGGGCACCTACAAAATCCATACCAGACCCTTATCTGAGCATGCAGCCCAGCAGGCCAGGAAGGATTGCACAAGGGGACAAGGGCCTCTTCCCCACAACCCTGGGTGATGGTTGTTGAGGTCTGGAAGCAGGGGGCTTATTGGAATCTGGAAGCCCCTTTTAACAAGGGGGACCC
Source organism: Aquarana catesbeiana (assembly GCA_037953035.1). NCBI lineage: Eukaryota > Metazoa > Chordata > Amphibia > Anura > Ranidae > Aquarana > Aquarana catesbeiana. The sequence continues at coordinate 395,639 of JBBHAA010001120.1, forward strand.
GCAGATCCCGCCCCCCCATGTGAATGAGTACCTACCCATTTACCCAAAAAGTGTAAAAAGTGAATAAAGACACTACACAAGTTTTTGACAATTACTTTATTAAAAAATAAACAAAAAGTGTCCCCCTAGTTATATCCATCGTTATCCATGATGCCCGCCACACCGCCAGACCTGGAAAAAAAACAGAAAACCTCCAGACCCGACGAAGACTCCCACCATCTGCCTGCTCGGCTGCCTGCCTGTTCTTAAATAGCTAAAGGGCAGGGCCACCCGGTGATGTCACTGGGTCGCCCTTCCTCGTGATGTCATTTACCAGGGAATGCTGGGTCAATGATTTCACAAGGGGGCAGGAACACCTGATTACGTCATCGGGTGACTCCGCCCCTTAGTTATTTAAGAGATGTCAGACAGACGGTGGAGTAACCAGACAGCAGGAGCCTTCAACGAGATCGGAATTTTTTTCTTTTTCCGGGTCCGCCTGTGCTGTGAGTATCAGGCTTGGGACATTTTTTACAAATTTTTTAATAAAGGAAATGTAGTGTTAAAGAGGGCTTCCAGATTCTGATAAGCCCCTTCCCGGAGACCCTCACAACCACCAGCCAGGGTTGTGGGGAAGAGGCCCTTGTCCCCATCAACGTGTGGACACGGTGCTTTGGGGTGCTGGGGCAGAGACCCAAAGCACACCTCCATGTTGAGGGCATGTGGCCTTCTATGGTTCAAGAGGGGGAGGGCGCTCGCTTGCCCCCTCCTTTTCCTGGCCTGCTGGGCTGAATTTTTCATTGCCTGCATTCTTTTGTTTACATTTCAGCTGTCAGTAGGGAACCCCGCTGACAGCCGATGAGTCATCGATTGTTTAGGATGTGCCCCGGCCGGCTCTTTCACAGCCAGCTATTCTTCACACAGAATTCAAATCGGTCGATCATTTTCCGACAGATCTGAATTTGAATTGTTCCAAAAATTTTGAATTTGTTAGAAATATACAAAATGAAATTAAACAAATTTCAACAAATTTCATTTGGAGCTTCGGATACATCCGAATCTTCCGAATAACCAAAAATGTGTCCAAATTTATATTCGGACCGAAACAAATTGCACATGTCTATTCTATAGAGATGGACAGAATGTTCAGGACTTCAGTTCATCATTATGGAGTCCATTCCGCCCAGCTGACGGATTCTGGGAAATATTCCTGTGATGTGAGAGCTTTGAATAGTCACTTCATCCCTATTAGGTCCCTTTCACACGAGGCGGATCCGCTTCCACGGAGTCCGCCTCGGTCCGCCGGCTCAGCGGGAGATCTCTCCGTTGATCTCCGCTGAGCCGGCGGATGACAGGTCCCTCTCTGCTCACTCATCAACATGGGGACAAGGTGTTTTGGGGGGCTACCCCAAAGCACCCTCCCAATGTTGAGGGCATGTGGCCTGGTACGGTTCAGGAGGGAGGGGGGGCCGCACTCTCGTCCCCCCCTCTTTTCCTGCGGCCTGCCAGGTTGCGTGCTCGGATAAGGGTCTGGTATGGATTTTTGGGGGGACCCCACGCCGTTTTTTTTTTTTTTTTTTGGTGCGGGGTTCCCCTTAAAATCCATACCAGACCCTAAGGGCCTGGTATGGAATTTAGGAGGACTCCCACGTCATATTTTTTTTTTAATTTTGGTTCGGGGTTCCCCTTTGGGGAATTCCCATGCCGTTTTTATCAATGAACTTCTATGTGTATTGTCGGCAATGCAATAGCCGCGGGTAGTTTTAAATGAGTTTTTTCCTTCAAAATGTCATTTTGCTGTCAGACTGTTCTAAACACAGGAAACATGCGCCCCTTTACAGGCATACTATAGACACCCCCCAGGTACGAAATTTAAAGGGATATTACACTTTTATTGTTTGACTTTAAGCATTATTAAAATCACTGCTCCTGAAAAAACGGCCGTTTTTAAAACTTTTTTTTGCATTGATCCATGTCCCCTGGGGCAGGACCCAGGTCCCCAAACACTTTTTATGACAATAACTTGCATATAAGCCTTTAAAATTAGCACTTTTGATTATTCATGTTCGTGTCCCATAGACTTTAACGGTGTTCGCATGTTCGAACGAACTTTTTTCCTGTTCGCATGTTCTGATGCGAACCGAACAGGGGGGTGTTCGGCTCATCCCTAGTGCAGAATTATAGACCGTCACCCAACCATTACAATTGTTTCTTGAAGATGCTTTTCAAGTTGCTAGTAATTTATAGGGATGATCAGAAAAATATTATGAAATTTCTGTAAATTGTGACCCCCCCTTATTGACCACAGATTTGATCATACCATTGTCAAAATTTTAGGACTTTTTGACCAAATTCATTGATGTTAAATCTGAATTCCAGATATGGATTTTTTGCATACTTATATTGGACGAGTGTAACTATGCAAAAAATCCATACCTGGAATTCAGCTTTAATAGTGTAGCACCCAGTATAGATCTTTTTTTTTCTGTTATGCCGCGTACACACGGTCGGACTTTTCGTCTACAAAAGTCCGACAGCCTGTCCGACAGACTTCCGGCAGACTTGCGGCGGACTTGTGGCAGACTTGTGGCAGACTTTCTAACGAACGGACTTGCCTACACACGACCACACAAAAGTCCGACGGATTCGTACGTGATGACGTACACCGGACTAAAATAAGGAAGTTCATAGCCAGTAGCCAATAGCTGCCCTAGCGTGGGTTTTTGTCCGTCGGACTAGCACACAGACGAGCGGATTTCGGGGTCCGTCGTAGTTACGACGTAAAGATTTGAAGCATGTTTCAAATCTAAAGTCCGTCGGATTTGAGGCTAAAAAAGTCAGTTGAAAGTCCGGAGAAGCCCACACACGATCGGATTACCAGCCAGCTTTAGTCCGTCAGCGTCCGTTGGACTTTTGTAGACGAAAAGTCCGACCGTGTGTACGCGGCATTAGAGTAGGTAAATTGGCCTGGCTGAGTGCCAGGCCTGGGTTAAATCTGGGTCAGGGTTGAGTGACTCAGGGAGGCTGGATGACTCATCAGGCAGCACCTCTGGTGACTCCCCCTGCTTGCTGGAACCTTGAAGAAGCTTCCAGATGAAAACGATGGAGTCTGGGAGGAGCTACTTGGAGTATTCATGAGGGCCCCAGCCAATCCCCAGCAAAATGGGCTGGCAGGGGGCAGGCCACCTCATAAATACTCAAGAGTCAAGCCAGCAAAGGCAGTTGGGTGGAAGATGGAGTGCTGAGGAGGCTATGAGTGGTCCTTGAGGGTGCCCCCTAGTCTGGGGGAGGATGACCTCGGGCCTGCAGCTCATGTGCTGGAGAGACCCACTACAACACAAAGAGGAGGCCAATGGGAGAGAGTCAGCCATCCAGGAGTTCTCCAGTAAAGATCAGCCAGGTGGGCTGGTAAGTGTGCAGTCTGGGAGGACTGTGGGAATTAGCCAGGGGGGCTAGTAAGAGGGGCAGCTGAAGCCAGGCAGGCTGGCAGTGCTTCAAGAGGTGGTGCTGGGATCAGTAGCCACAGAGATGTAAGCTGGACACTGGACTTTTTCTCTACACAGGGTTCCTGCCTGTAAAGGGCTTTTGTTTAATCTGTGCTTTTTGTCAGATCCTCAAACAGTGTCCCAGCTGAGTCTGTGTTTCTGCAAGTAACAGAGTGCCGGAGGAAGAGGAGTGTATATACTGTAGCTGTACATAGGAGAGTTGTCCCTGAAGTTCTTTAAAGTTAAGTGGGCATCCCATGATCTTCTTAATCCCTATCCAGGTTTTATCCCCTCAATAAAATACAAAAACAAAGCACTGGACTCTTACCTGACTCTGGAGTGCCCATGAGGATTCGGGGTGCCTGGCTATGCAGGGTGAGGGATCCCAGTTCACCAGCGGCTCCTACGTGGGGTGTGCTACACACAAATAGAGCTTTCTTTTGGTGTATTTAACCACTTAACCCCCAAGAGGATTTGCCCCCTTAATGACCAGGCCATTTTTTGCGATACGGCACTGCGTTGCTTTAACTGACAATCGCGGGGTAGTGCGATGCTGTACCCAAACAAAATTGACATCCTTTTTTTCCCACAAATAGAGCTTTCTTTTGGTGTATTTTATTTTTTGCGCTATAAACAAAAAAAACTCGACAATTCGGGAAAAAAGCAATATTTTTTACTATAATAAATATCCCCCCCCCCCCAAATATAAAAAAACGAATTTCTTCCTCACTCTAGGCCAATATGTATTCTTCTACATATTTTTGGTAAAAAAAATCACAATAAGCATTTATTGATTGGTTTGCGCAAACGTTATAGTGTCTACAATATAGGGGTAGGGATGAGCTTCGTGTTCGAGTCGAACCCATGTTCGACTCGAACATCGGCTGTTCGACCGTCCGTCGAATTGCGAACGATATGGGCCGTTCGCGCCAAATTCGTGTGGCGCGTCACGGCCCATAATTCACTGCGGCATCGCAGTGCATTGCTGGCTGATGATTGGCCAAGCATGCACTATGACCCGCATGCTTGGCCAATCACAGCGCTGTCAGTAGAGAGAGCTGTAATTGGCCAAAGCCAGGGTGGCTTTGGCCAATTATGGCTCAGGGGATTTAGTACACACCCCACACTATATAAGGCCGCCTGCACGGCGGCCCTGTGCAGTGTGTTCCGGTGTGCTGAGAGATAGAGAGAGAGAGAGAGACAGTGTCATTTGATTTGAGTTAGATAGATTAGGCAGAACAGTCAGTCAGTTAGCTGCACTTACAGTGTATTGTGTATATATATGCATCCCAGGTGTTGCATATATATATATACACTGTATTCAGTTTAGCTAGATCCGTTCCTGTTATCTTCTATCTAGACTATTTACATTTAGTGCAGTGCGTCCTGCTCACAGTGTTCAGCTAGATCCGTTCCTGTTATCTTCCTACTGACAGGCAGGCTTGTCTGGTTACAGTATATAAAGCTACCTGAAGAAAATTACAGGTGTTCTATTTGATCCTATTAGTACCACGGTCAGGCAGCTAGACTATTTACATTTAGTACAGGGGCGTGTAATTACAATTTTTGAAGCAATACTTTGCAGCAGGGCTCGTTCCTGCGTTCCAACTAGAGTGTCTGTGAGGGGTTGCAGTGTTGTGGCACCAGCACCAGTGCCTAAGGCCTAATTTTTCAGCTCCTGTTCAACAGGGGCATGTAATTACAATTCTTGATCTAATATTTCACAGCAGGGCCCTGTGAGGGCTTACAGTGTTGTGGCCACAGCAACACCTAAGGCCCAAATTTCTGCTGAGTATATAGGGCAGGACCCTACTTTCAAACATCTAACTTACAAACGACTCCTACTTGCAAACGAAAGGAGACAACAGGAAGTGAGATGAAATCTACCCCTAGGAAGGGAAATTCTCTCCTGTAAGAGTTAATATGGGAAAACAATTTCTCCTTTCCACTGATGCTTTCCAATCCTTGTTCCACAAAAAAACCCAAATTTTCAAAAAACATTTTTCATTGGGACAAAAAAGTGAGGTGAAATCTTCTGAAGAGGAGGAAAGACAGCAAAACAAATGTCACAGGGGTGATAACCCTTCCCTATGTTTTCCAAAAAGCTTAGAAAAGATTTTTTGGCTGGAGCTAAACACGTTAAAAATGTTCAAAATTACAAACAGATTCTACTTAACAACAAACCTACAGTCCCTGTCTTGTTTGCACCGCCTGTATACTGCTGTTCAGAGTATATAGGGCCTGGTGGCCCCACACCTTTCCTTATTTTAATTTGGGTGCGGGGTTCCCCTTAATATCCATACAAGACCCAAAGGGCCTGGTAATGGACTGGGGGGTACCCATGCCGTTTGTCTCACTGATTTTCATCCATATTGCCATGACCCGACATGACATTAAACCCGCAAGCAGTTTTAAATGAGATTTTTTCCTTTAAAAATGACATTTGGTGCAGGGACTGTTCTAAACACGGGAAACACGCGTCACTTTACAGGCATACTATAGACACCCCCCAGGTACGATATTTAAAGGAATATTTCACTTTTTTTTTTTTTACTTTAAGCATCATTAAAATCACTGCTCCCGAAAAAACGGCCGTTTTTAAAAGTTTTTTTTGCATTGATACATGTCCCCTGGGGTAGGACCCGGGTCCCCAAACCCTGTTTAGGACAATACCATGCAAATTAGCCTTTAAAATGAGCACTTTTGATTTCGAACGTTCGAGTCCCATAGACGTCAATGGGGTTCTAACGTTCGTGCGAACTTTCGGTCCGTTCGCGGGTTCTGGTGCGAACCGAACCGGGGGGTGTTCGGCTCATCCCTATATAGGGGATATATTTATGACATTTTTATTATACATTTTTTTTCAGTAGTAATAGCGGTGATCTGCACTCAGTACATGTTCCCAGACATTAACAGACAGGTAAAAATCTGCTGATTTTTACAAACTGTCCATAAATATATTTCATTTTATTTATTTTATTTATGTGAATTCCAGAGCGCTGGACATTTTTTGTTGTTTTATCTTGATCTCTATCTACCAGCTACGGTTGGTCCAGCTGCACTATTCTCCCTCTATGTCTAGTCATGCTAAATGCACATAAAACATTATATGACATGGTATGATAACAATATATGTTATATACTCCACGCCTTGATCGAGTTCTCCAGGTGGCTACTCATTGGCGCTGGGTTATTGCTGTTGGTGTTCCATAAATATATGGGTGGTTTGCAACCCTGGCTGCAGCAGACATAGCATTTACGCCAATGGCAGTGCTGAGGTTAAATAAAGGAAACCTCCAAGTACAAACTAATACACCTACAGAATTTTGTACAGGGGTGATGTGAAATCTGCACTCTGTAATGATCAATACAGAAGATACATTACTATTACTATTTGTGTATGTGATTATTTTTTAGATCTATTTGAAATTCCAAAGATAACAGTGACCCCGTATCCAGTGGTAGAAGGTGATGAGATGACCCTGACATGTGACACTAGTCTCAGCCCGCTCAGACCGAGGACAGAACTGAAATTTGCTTTTCAAAAAGATGGACGGAATGTCAGAGAATTCACTTCATATAATCAATATAGAGTTCAGTCCGCTCAGGTGAAGGACTCTGGGAAATATTCCTGTGAAGTGACAACGGCAACCAACAGTGTAAAGAAGAGAAGTCAGGAGATATTGGTGAAGATAAAAGGTGAGTCAATTACAGGACCATCCAAAGGAATGAATACCATTTTATAAACCCAAATCAGAAGATTCAGATTTGTGATGATCAGCCTTTACAGTAACAATGAATTATTGGGAAATCAAACATTCTTAGATGGCCAGTTTCAACTGTAATAGTCCCTACAAAACAGGTGGACAAACCTCTTGGTATGTAGCACCCCCTCAACCCCTGGAGGCAGTTCAAGACTTCCAAGTGGCTCAGTGGGCTGACTTTTAACTTCAGGGTTGAATCACTGAATGGTAGTGTGGAAGAAAGTGGGAGCCAATCCCTTTAAGACAGTTCAACAGAGTTTATTATGTGACCAAATAAACTCAGAGACAGAGGGATTAGGGCAAAGGTTACACAAAGAGCAAAAAGTGCAGACTCCAAATTTCTACTCACAGTCAGTAAAGAAAAAGGAACTTTAAATGAGATTGGAGCTCTGTATTATTCAGACAGTAGACCAAAGTCCTCAGCAGCCCAATTCCTGTACCTTTTGCAGAATGTCAGTCTGTCCCTGATGTTTTTCTTGGAGAGAAGTGGCTTCTTTGCTGCCCTTCTTGACACCAGGCCACCCTTCAAAAGTCTTCTCCTCACTGTGCATGCAGATGCACTCACACCTGCCTGCTGTCATTGCTGGGCAAGATCTGCACTGGTGGTGCCCCGATCCTGCAGATGAATCAACTGTGGGAGACGGTCCTGGCACTTGCTGGACTTTTTTTGGTGCCCTGAAGCCTTCTTCACAAATGCAGTGGAAATGTTTTTTATGGGATTAAACAGGAGTTCCGCCTGGGGGAAAAAAATTAAAAGTCAGCAGCTACAAATACTGTAGCTGCTGACTTTTAATATATGGGCTCTTACCTGCCCGGGTAGCCTGCGATGTCGCCACCCTAGCCAATTTACCGATCGGCTGTTGGGTGCTGCCGCTGCCATCTCCACTAAGGAAAACCGGCAGTGAAGCCTTTCATTTTCACTGCTGGTTCCCTACCGTGCATGTGCGAAGCGCGCTGCTGTCACGGACTAATACTCACCGAGGCCGAGATGCCGAGAGCGGCTCGCCCTTACGACCACGCGCACCCAAACCCCCGAAGTGGGTACAGAGAGCTGGAGGCACGCGGAGGCATGGGCTTCCAGTAGGCAAGAGATCCGAAGATAGGAAACGGGTGCTCTGGGATCTGTAGACGGACCAAAGATCAGGACTGAGTATGGGCAGAGACAAGACTGTAATGATAAGCAGGGGTCAGATGGGTAGCAAGCAGTTAGACCGTGGTAAGTCCGCACTGGACAGGGGAGGAAGCAAATAAGCTGAGGTTACACTTTTGGGTGGAACTCCACTTTAAGTTCATTTTCATGGCAAAGAGGGACTTTGCAATTAATTGCAATTCATCTGATCACTCTTCATAACATTCTGGAGTATATGCAAATTGCCATCATAAAGACTGAGCCAGCAAACTTTGTGAAAATGTATATTTGTGTCATTCTAAAAACTTTTGGCTGTACAGTCAAAATGGTATAAATGCAGAGCCAGGTGGATCATTGCATTTCGCATGGATAAATTGCTTCATCAGGATCCACGTGCCCTTGTTTCAGAAGGATATAGGATATTATATAATGTCTATAATAGAAAATGTAACATAACAGCAACATTTCTTATAGTACAGTAATTCAATACATAGATCACAGAGGAATGTATGAACATTAGTTAGGGGCTGGAGGATGGAAGAGGATAAATGGTACTTCAATTTTTGAGTGAAGGTCCGCTTTAACCTTCACACCCTACAACCTACAGTATATAAAAACACAAGAACAAATATATAATATATTGCAACTTACCAGACCCCAGATGTGGAGGCTGCATTCGTTTTCTAATGCAGCCACCATATTATCAGCCATCTTTTCATTCAGGCTAAGTACATTTTCTGTAAGTACGTAAAATATACCTAATCATTCCGATAGAAAGCCAGTTTCCTTCCTGTGCACTGAATAGAAATTTCAAACAATTTTTTCAGCTTTCAATGAACTAGAAAACACCTCCCTTCCCTAATATATTATTTTTTTATGTTTTAGGGTATAGATGTGCTTTAGCCTTCCCCCTATTAAGTGAAGTCTTAATATTGAACTTCAGCATGTATTCCCTAAAAAATAAACCCCAAGCCAAATACCAACCTAACAAAACCTGTAAACTAACCCCTAATACTAATTAACCTTCTTAATTAATTAACACTAATTAATCTTCATGGTCACCTTGAACTGTATCAGGCCCAACAAACCCTAAAGTCCCAAAGCATGTCGGTAGCTCACCTGTCATATTTGTACATGGAAAAACATTTATATTTTTCCTCCTGGATTTCCTTTTCTGCAGAGCTGAAATCCAAGAATCATAGTATTTTGATATCCAGAGATAAGGAGTTGATCATACGACCCTGGTATGTAACACAAGTCTCAGTCAACTTGGAGGTCAGAACTGCAGTTTGCTTTCTACAGTAGACATGTGCAGACTAGAAAAAATTGTTTTATTTCAAATAGATTCATTATGTTACTGACTTCATTCTGGAATTTGTTTAATTTTGTTTCATTTATTAATTTTATACCGAATTCCAAATTTTCAGAACGATTCGAACTCTGATAGGTCGAAAAATTATCAGCCGATTCAAATTCTGTGTGAAGAATAGATAGTTGTTAAGGAGAGGGCCAGGAAGACGGCCGCCGCATCCTTAACAACTGATCACTCTTCAGCCGTCAACAGGCTTACCCACTGACAGCTGAAATGTAAACAAAAGAATGCCAGCAACGGAAAATTCTGAAAAAAAAACAGTGTGGGCCCCCCCAATCCATACCAGGCCCTTCAGGTTTGATATGGATTTTAAGGGAACCCCATGCCAAAATTAAAAGAGAAAAAGCAGCGTGGGGCCCCCACAAAATCCATACCAGACCCTTATCTGAGCATGCAGCCCAGCAGGTCAGGAAAGGGGGGAACAAGCAAGCCCCCTCCCAAACAATATCAGGCCACTCAACATGGGGATGGGGGTGCTTTGGGGCCCCAAAGCACATGGGGACAAGGGCCTCTTCCCCACAATCCTGGGAGATGGTTGTTGGGGTCTGCAAGCAGGGGGGCTTATTGGAATCTGGAAGCCCCTTTTAACAAGGGGGACCCTCAGATCCTGCCCCTCCTCCATGTGAATGAGTACCTACCCATTTACCCGAAAAGTGTAAAAAGTGAATAAAGACACTACACAAGTTTTTGACAATTACTTTATTAAAAAATTTTTAAAAAAGTGTCCCCCTAGTTAGATCCATCGTCATCCATGCAACCCACCACACCCCGGACCTGAAAAAAAAAAACCTCAGGACCCGACGAAGGCTCCCACCATCTGCCTGCTCGGCTGCCTGCCTGTTCTTAAATAGCTAAAGGGCATGGACACCCAGTGATGTCACTGGTTGGCCCCCCCTCGTGATGTCATTGACCAGGGCATGCTGGGTCAATGATTTCACAAGGGAGCAGGGACACCTGATTACGTCATCGGGTGACTCCGCCTCTTAGTTATTTAAGAAATGTCAGACGGCGGAGCAAGCAGACAGCAGGAGCCTTCAATGAGATTGGAAGTTTTTTCTTTTTCCGGGTCTGCCTGTGCTGTGGGCATCATGCTTGGAACATTTTTTACAATTTTTTTTAATAAAGGAAATGTAGTGTTAAAGAGGGCTTCCAGATTCTGATAAGCCCCTTCCCAGAGACCCTCACAACCACCGGCCAGGGTTGAGGGTAGGAGGCCCTTGTCCCCATCAATGAGTGGACACGGTGTTTTGGGGTGCTGGGGCAGAGACCCAAACTACCCCCCCATGTTGAGGGCATGTGGCCTTCTATAGTTTTGGAGGGGGGGCGCTCTCTAGTCCCCCCCTTTTCCTGGCCTGCCGGGCTAATTTTTTCATTGCCTGCATTCTTTTGTTTACATTTCAGCTGTCAGGGGGAAGCCCGCTGACAGCCGATGAGTCATCGATTGTTTAGGATGTGCCCTGGCCCGCTCTTTCACAGCCAGCTATTCTTCTCACAGAATTCAAATCGGTCGATCATTTTCCAACAGATCTGAATTTGAATTGTTCCAAAAATTTGGAATTTGTTAGAAATATACAATATCAAACTAAACGAATTTCAACTAATTTCATTTGGAGCTTCGGATATATCCGAATCTTCCGAATAACCAAAAATTTGTCCAAATTTATATTCGGACCAAAACAAATTGCACATGTCTGTTCTACAGAGATGGACAGAATGTTCAGGACTTCAGTCCATCCAATCAATATGGAGTTCATTCCGCCCAACTGGAGGATTCTGGGAATTATTCCTGTGATGTGAGAGCTTTGAATAGTCACTTCATCCTTATTACGATAAAAGGTGAATATGATTTATTTCTGAACAGATCATAAATACATCACCAGCTTTAAGGAAAAAGGTGTTTTGTGCAGAATTATAGACCGTCACCCAACCATTACAATTGTTTCTTGCAGATGCTTTTCAAGTTGCTAGCAATTTATAGGGATGATCAGAAAAATATTATGAAATTTCTGTAAATTGTGACCCCCCTTATTGACCACAGATTTGATCATACCATTGTCAAAATTTTAGGACTTTTTGACCAAATTCATTGATGTTAAATCTAAATTACAGATATGGATTTTATGCATACTTATATTGGACGAGTGTAACTATGCAAAAAATCCATATTTAATGGTGTAGCACCCTCTAGCTAGGTGGTAGTGTAGATCGTTTTTTGTTTTTTTTCTGTTAGAGTAGGTAAATTGGGTTGAATCTGGATCAGGGTTGAGTGACTCAGGGAGGCTGGATAACTCATCAGGCAGCGCCTCTGGTGACTCCATAGGCGTGCCCACGGGGTTTGCCAGGTGTGCCTGGGCACACCCTAATCACTCCAAGCTGTCTCCAAAGATCTGCCCCAAAATGTTGCATTTAACAGTGTGTAGCCTGCGCTGCCAGGTAGCCCAGGCAGCAGATCGTGAAACTTGCCAGAGCCGCTGCTCTGAGTGTGTGAACTGTGCAGTAATGTCACTGCTTGCAGAGAGAAAGACCATCTGTCAAAATTGAGCTGTGATTTCGGGGGTGGGCAGGCCAAACAGCTGTCAAACACCAGCCAATGGGATGGGGTCTGGGCGGGCTGCTTTATGTGGCTCCACCCCCTTTGTTAAGCAGCCCAATCATTGGCTGGTGGTTGTTAGCTCCTCGGTGAGTTGTGATAGCTGGTCTTTCTCCCATTACATGACAGTGTCACACACAATGGATCTAGCAAGCCTCACTACCTCTCCCCAATCAGTGCCACTCTGTGCTGACACTGACAATCAGTTCTGCCAATCTGTGTTGCCAATCAGTCCCACTCTGTGCTGACAATCAGTTCTGCCTTTCTGTGCTGACAATCAGTTCTGCCACTCTGTGCTGCCAATCTGTGCTGCCAATCAGTGCCAGTCTGTGCTGACAATCAGTGCCAATCTGTGCTGACAATCAGTTCTGCCTTTCTGTGCTGACAATCAGTTCTGCCATTCTGTGCTGACAATCACTGCCAATCTGTGCTGACAATCACTGCCAATCTGTGCTGACAATCAGTGCCACTCTGTGCTGACAATCAGTTCTGCCACTCTGTGCTGACAATCAGTTCTGCCACTCTGTGCTGACAATCGGTGCCAATCTGTGCTGACAATCGGTGCCAATCTGTGCTGACAATCAGCGCCAATCTGTGCTGACAATCAGTGCCAATCTGTGCTGACACTGACAATCAGTTCTGCCACTCTGTGCTGCCAATCGGTGCCACTCTGTGCTGACAATCACTGCCAATCTGTGCTGCCAATCACTGCCAATCTGTGCTGCCAATCGGTGCCACTCTGTGCTGCCAATCGGTGCCACTCTGTGCTGACAATCGGTGCCACTCTGTGCTGCCAATCACTGCCAATCTGTGCTGCCAATCAGTGCCAGTCTGTGCTGACAATCAGTGCCAATCTGTGCTGACAATCAGTTCTGCCACTCTGTGCTGACAATCAGTTCTGCCATTCTGTGCTGACAATCACTGCCAATCTGTGCTGATAATCAGTGCCACTCTGTGCTGACACTGACAATCAGTTCTGCCACTCTGTGCTGCCACTCTGTGCTGCCAATCGGTGCCACTCTGTGCTGACAATCACTGCCAATCTGTGCTGCCAATCGGTGCCACTCTGTGCTGACAATCGATGCCACTCTGTGCTGACAATCACTGCCAATCTGTGCTGACAATTAGTGCCAATCTGTGCTGACAATCAGTTCTGCCACTCTGTGCTGACAATCAGTGCCAATCTGTGCTGACAATCAGTGCCAGTCTGTGCTGACAATCAGTGCCAATCTGTGCTGACAATCAGTTCTGCCACTCTGTGCTGACAATCAGTTCTGCCACTCTGTGCTGACAATCACTGCCAATCTGTGCTGACAATCACTGCCACTCTGTGCTGACAATCACTGCCAATCTGTGCTGACAATCACTGCCAATCTGTGCTGCCAATCAGTGCCAGTCTGTGCTGGCAATTAGTGCCAATCTGTCCTGACAATCAGTTCTGCCACTCTGTGCTGACAATCAGTGCCAATCTGTGCAGCCAATCAGTGCCAATCTGTGCTGCCAATCAGTGCAGCCTATCAGTGCCACTCTGTGCTGACAATCGGTGCCACTCTGTGCCGACAATCACTGCCAATCTGTGCTGCCAGTCAGTGCCAGTCTGTGCTGACAATTAGTGCCAATCTGTGCTGACAATCAGTTCTGCCATTCTGTGCTGCCAATCACTGCCAATCTGTGCTGCCAATCAGTGCCAATCTGTGCTGACAATCAGTTCTGCCACTCTGTGCTGACAATCAGTTCTGCCACTCTGTGCTGACAATCAGTTCTGCCATTCTGTGCTGACAATCACTGCCAATCTGTGCTGATAATCAGTGCCACTCTGTGCTGACACTGACAATCAGTTCTGCCACTCTGTGCTGCCACTCTGTGCTGCCAATCGGTGCCACTCTGTGCTGACAATCACTGCCAATCTGTGCTGCCAATCGGTGCCACTCTGTGCTGACAATCGATGCCACTCTGTGCTGACAATCACTGCCAATCTGTGCTGCCAATCAGTGCCAGTCTGTGCTGACAATTAGTGCCAATCTGTGCTGACAATCAGTTCTGCCACTCTGTGCTGACAATCAGTGCCAATCTGTGCTGACAATCAGTGCCAGTCTGTGCTGACAATCAGTGCCAATCTGTGCTGACAATCAGTTCTGCCACTCTGTGCTGACAATCACTGCCAATCTGTGCTGACAATCACTGCCACTCTGTGCTGACAATCAGTGCCAATCTGTGCTGGCAATTAGTGCCAATCTGTGCTGACAATCACTGCCAATCTGTGCTGCCAATCAGTGCCAGTCTGTGCTGGCAATTAGTGCCAATCTGTCCTGACAATCAGTTCTGACACTCTGTGCTGACAATCAGTGCCAATCTGTGCAGCCAATCAGTGCCAATCTGTGCTGCCAATCAGTGCAGCCTATCAGTGCCACTCTGTGCTGACAATCGGTGCCACTCTGTGCCGACAATCACTGCCAATCTGTGCTGCCAGTCAGTGCCAGTCTGTGCTGACAATTAGTGCCAATCTGTGCTGACAATCAGTTCTGCCATTCTGTGCTGACAATCACTGCCAATCTGTGCTGACAATCAGTGCCACTCTGTGCTGACAATCAGTGCCAATTTGTGCTGACAATCAGTTCTGCCATTCTGTGCTGACAATCGGTCCCAATCTATGCTGACAATCGGTGCTGACAATCTGTGCTGACAATCATTGCTGCCAGTGTCCATCAGTGCTGCCTATCAGTGCAAATCTGTGCTGCCAATCAGTGCCCATCAGTGCCAAACTGTGCTGCCAATCAGTGCCCATCAGTGCCAAACTGTGCTGCCAATCAGTGCAAATCTGTGCTGACAATCTGTGCCTAGTGCTGCCAATCAGTGCCCATCAGTGCCCAACAGTGCGGCCTATTGGTGCTGCCTATCGGTGCCAATCAGTGCTGCCATAATACTGGTCTCTGTGATATGCAACGTTATATATAATACACATCAGTTTGA
Source organism: Aquarana catesbeiana (assembly GCA_037953035.1). NCBI lineage: Eukaryota > Metazoa > Chordata > Amphibia > Anura > Ranidae > Aquarana > Aquarana catesbeiana. The sequence goes on from JBBHAA010001120.1 coordinate 410,928, forward strand.
AAACAAGACATAATAGAAACTTGTCAGGGATGGTGGAAACCCCTCTATGGATAATTGCAATACAAATTAACTTCAAGTGCAACAACTTTTTAGCTGGGAGGTTCACACCATTATACTTTGGAATATTTGTTTTTTTTTAAATTGTTACACTTAATGTTATATGTTTTAGTTACTATTATAATGTAAATTATTGCACTTGAAGTTGATTTTCTACCACCCTTCCTAAGTCCATGTCTTTATGGACCTTGCTTTGTGCACTGGTGCGCAGTCATGTTGGAACAGGAAGGGGCCATCATCAAACTGTTCCCACAAAGTTGGGAGCATGAAATTGTCCAAAACTAAAGGGCCAAGATCAATCCCTGAAAAACAACCCCACACCATAATCCCCCCTCCCCCAAATGATTTAGACCAGTGCACAAAGCAAGATCCATAAAGACATGGATGAGCGAGTTTGGGGTGGAGGTACTTGACTGGCCTGCACAGAGTACTGACCTCAACCCGATAGAACACCTTTGGAATGAATTAGAGTGGAGGCTGCAAGCCAGACCTTCTTGTCCAACATCAGTGCCTGACCTCACAAATGCACTTATGCAAGAATGGGCAAACATTCCCATAGACACACTCCTAAACCTTGTGGATGGCCCTCCCAGAAGAGGTCAAGCTGTTATAGCTGCAAAGGGTGGGCCAACTCAATATTGAACCCTACATGCGTGTAAAGGCAGGTGTCCCAATACTTTTGACAATATAATGTGTGTATCATATTATATATATACACGTATGTGCATTTGAGCTTTGGGGTGCACACCCTAATGCAATAGGCTGTGCACGCCTATGGGTGACTCCCCCTGCTTGCTGGAACCTTGAAGAAGCTTCCAGAAGAAGAGCATGGAGTCTGGGAGGAGCTGCTTGGTGTATTCATGAGGGCCCCAGCCAATCCGCAGCAAAATGGGCTGGCAGGGGGCAGGTCACCTCATAAATACTCAAGAGTCAAGCCAGCAAAGGCAGTTGGGTGGAAGATGGAGAAGGAGTGCTGAGGAGGCCCTTGAGGGTGCCCCCTAGTCTGGGGGGGTGACCTCAGGCCTGGGTCTCGGGTGCTGGAGGAACCCACTACAACACAAAGAGGAGGACAATAGGAGAGAGTAAATCAGCCAGGTGGGCTGGTAAGTGTGCAGTCTGGGAGGACTATGGGAAGTAGCCAGGAGGGCTAGTAAGAGGGGCAGCTGCAGCCAGGCGGGCTGGCAGTGCTTCAAGAGGTGGTGCTGGGATCAGTAGCCACAGAGATGTAAGCTGGACACTGGACTTTTTCTCTACACCCCAAAAGGGTTCCTGCCTGTAAAGGGCTTTTGCTTAATCTGACTAAGTGCTTTTTGTCAGATCCTCAAACAGTGTCCCAGCTGAGTCTGTGTTTCTGCAAGCAAGAGAGTGCTGGAGGAAGAGGAGTGTATATACTGTAGCTGTACATAGGAGAGTTGTCCCTGAAGTTCTTTATAGTTAAGTGGGCATCCCATGATCTTCTTAATCCCTATCCAAGTTGTATCCCCTCAATAAAATACAAAAACAAAGCGCTGGACTGTTTCCTGACTCTGGAGTGCCCATGAGAATTCGGTGTGCCTGGCTGTGCTGGGTGGGGGATCCCAGTTCAGTATCACAAGTGTAGGCGCAACAACTCAGAAGTCATACACATCCAAATACAAATGTGCTGATAATAAATATTCTATAATGGGTATATGATCTGTCTGTTTAGTATACACAGGCTAAAAAGTCTATGTAGAGATGATGGCAAAGATATAAAAGCGTCCAAAAGGTGCAAGCAGGGCAGCCGTCATAATAGGATAGAAACCATATTCCAAAGCTGCAACAAAACACAAGTAGAATGGCGCCTCTGGGTGCAGTGGTTTTTTCAGACTTTTTCAGAACGAGGCGTGGAACACAAGGAACGGCTAGCTGCGGGGAAACAGCTGTTGAGAAAGGAGCGCCACTTGCAAACACATCCAAGTGCGCACGTTCTCGAAACCCTTCCAGTTTTGATGACGTCATCCCCCCGCAGCCAGCTGTTCCTTGTGTTCCATGCCTCGTTCTGAGGCCGCCTTCCAGAGCCGGCGTTTTCATCTGTCGGAACCAATGAGGAATCCATATGGCCCAGGATTCAGGAAACGTCACTCTGATACCATGTATACCATGCCTGTTAACCTTCACTAAAACGTGAGTTGATCTACAGTACCTGACCGCGAGATTGTGTTTCCAGCGCGATAGCATCGCGCTGGTTCTCGGCGACAGGGTACTGTGCATGTCGCGCTGGCTCACTCATCGGGAAAGGAAAACTTTGTTTTCCTTCCGCGATGAGTGACAGGCAGTGCTGACAGCTGTCTGGTATGAATCCTGAGGCGGGAACACCGCGCAAAATTTTTAATGAAAAAACCGGCGTGGGTTCCCCCCCAGGGGCATACCAGGCCCTTAGGTCTGGCATGGATTGTAAGGGGAACCCCCTACGCCGAAAAATTGGCGTGGGGGTCCCCCCAAAATCCATACCAGACCCTCATCCGAGCACGCAGCCCGGCCGGGCAGGAAAGGGGGTGGGGACGAGCGAGCGCCCCCCCTCCTGAGCCTTACCAAGCCGCATGCCCTTAACATGGAGGGGTGGGTGCCTTGGGGGAGGGGGCGCCCTGCGGGCCCCCCCCACCCCAAAGCACCTTGTCCCCATGTTGATGAGGACAAGGGCCTCTTCCCGACAACCCTGGCCGTTGGTTGTCGGGGTCTGCGGGCAGGAGGCTTATCGGAATCCGGGAGCCCCCTTTAATAAGGGGGCCCCCAGATCCCGGCCCCCCACCCTGTGTGAATGAGTTTGGGGTACATGGTACCCCTACCCATTCACCTAGGGAAAAGTGTCAATATAAAAAAAAACACAGTACACAGGTTTTAGGAGTAATTTATTAGTCAGCTCCGGGGTCTTCTTCCAACTTCGGGGGGTCTCCTTCCGACTTCTACCGGTGTTCGGCCTCTTCTCCCGGTGTTCGGCCTCTTCTCCGGGCCCCGCTGCTATCTTCTTCCAGCTCTATTGCCAGCGAGGGGCCCGGTCTGCTGCCGCTGTCTTGTCGCCGCTGTCTCTTCTTCCCCGATGTTGACACGACGCTCTCTCTGTGTGCGAGCTGCGGAGCCATTTATATAGGCGGTGACCCCGCCCCCTTACGACGTCATGGTCCCAGCATGCGCAGGGACTCTGGGGTCACGCCCCCTTATGACGCTAGGGACCATGACGTCGTAAGGGGGCGGGGTCACCGCCTATATAAATGGCTCCGCAGCTCGCACACAGCATTCGAGCCAGCGAGGGGCCCGGTCTGCTGCCGCTGTCTTGTCGCCGCTGTCTCTTCTCTTCTTCCCCGATGTTGACACGACGCTCTCTCCGGCTCGAATGCTGTGTGCGAGCTGCGGAGCCATTTATATAGGCGGTGACCCCGCCCCCTTACGACGTCATGGTCCCAGCATGCGCAGGGACTCTGGGGTCATGCCCCCTTATGACGCTAGGGACCATGACGTCGTAAGGGGGCGGGGTCACCGCCTATATAAATGGCTCCGCAGCTCGCACACAGCATTCGAGCCGGAGAGAGCGTCGTGTCAACATCGGGGAAGAAGAGAAGAAGAGACAGCGGCGACAAGACAGCGGCAGCAGACCGGGCCCCTCGCTGGCAATAGAGCTGGAAGAAGATAGCGGCGGGGCCCGGAGAAGAGGCCGAACTCCGGGAGAAGTCGGAAGGAGACCCCCCGAAGTTGGAAGAAGACCCGGAGCTGACTAATAAATTACTCTTAAAACCTGTGTACTGTGTGTTTTTTTATATTGACACTTTTCCCTAGGTGAATGAGTAGGGGTACCATGTACCCCAAACTCATTCACACAGGGTGGGGGGCCGGGATCTGGGGGCCCCCTTATTAAAGGGGGCTCCCGGATTCCGATAAGCCTCCCGCCCGCAGACCCCGACAACCAACGGCCAGGGTTGTCGGGAAGAGGCCCTTGTCCTCATCAACATGGGGACAAGGTGCTTTGGGGTGGGGGGGCCCCGCAGGGCGCCCCCCTCCCCCAAGGCACTCACCCCCCCATGTTGAGGGCATGCGGCTTGGTACGGTTCAGGAGGGGGGGGGGCGCTCGCTCGTCCCCACCCCCTTTCCTGGCCGGCCGGGCTGCGTGCTCGGATCGGGGTCTGGTATGGATTGGGGGGACCCCCACGCCAATTTTTCGGCGTAGGGGGTTCTCTTTACAATCCATGCCAGACCTAAGGGCCTGGTATGCCCCTGGGGGGGAACCCACGCCGTTTTTTTCATTTAAAATTTGGCGCGGTGTTCCCGCCTCAGGATTCATACCAGACAGCTGTCAGCACTGCCTGTCACTCATCGCGGGAGGAAAACAAAGTTTTCCTTTCGCGATGAGTGAACCATCTCGGCGCTGGCTCCTGCGACGGGGCTCCCAGGTGTCAAATCTCGCCGAGAAATGCGGCGAGATTGACACAATCTCGCGGTCACCTACTGTATATACATTATTAAAGTGTTTTACCAAAAAACTACTGCACCCAGAGGTGCCTCTCTACTTGTGTTTTTTTGGGATCCCAGTTCACCAGCGGCTCCTATGTGGGGTGTGCTATACACAAATAGAGCTTTCTTTTGGTGGTATTTAACCACTTAACCCCCAGATACGGCACTGCATCGCTTTAACTAACAATTGCGCGGTCGTGCGACACTGTACCCAAACAAAATTGACGTCCTTTTTTTCCCACAAATAGAGCTTTCTTTTGGTGGTAATTTATCACCTCTGCGGTTTTTATTTTTTTTGCTATATACAAAAAAAAGTAATATTTTTTACTTTTTGCTATAATAAATATCCCCCAAAGAAATATAAGAAAACAATTTTTTTCCTCACTTTAGGCCAATATGTATTCTTCTTTATATTTTTGGTAAAAAAAAAATCTCAATATTGATTGGTTTGTGCAAAAGTTATAGTGTCTACGATATAGGGGATATATTTATGACATTTTTATTATACTTTTTTTTTTTTACTAGTAATGGCGGCAATCTGCGATTTTTATTGGGACTGTGACATTGCGGCGGACCGATCGGACACTTTTTTTTTTACAATTTTTTGGGACCATTGACATTTATACAGCGATCAGAACTAAAAATTAGCCACTGATTACTGTATAAATGTCATTGGCAGGGAAGGGGTTAACACTAGGGGGTGATCAAGGGGTTAAATGTGTGTCCTAGGGAGTGATTCTAACTGGGGGGGGATGGGACTGCCTGGGGGAAGAGACCGATCGTTGTTCATACTTAGTATGAACAACAGATCAGTCTCCTCTCCCCTCAAAGAACGGAGATCTGTCTGTTTACATTGACAGATCTCCATTCTGTCTCTCTCAGGAGCGATTGCGGGTGCCCGGTGGACACGAGCATCGGCTCTGTCGTCGCACTGCGGGCCACAGTATAACTACGGCGACTGGTCCTCTAGTAGTTAATCACCCCTATTTTTTTTTTTTGCGATATAAGCGAAAAAAATAACAAACATTTTGAAGAAAAACACCATTTTTTATAAAATTATTGCAAAAAAGTAATTTTTCTTCATAGATTTGGGATTTAGTTTATACTGCTACATATCTTTGGTAAAAAAACAAAACAAATTAGTGTATATTATTTAGTCTGTGTTAAAGTTATAGAGTTTACAAGATATGTTCATTGAAAATTGATTAATCCTGATGTACTGACTGTCTATCTGATTTCTTGACGCCCTGAAATGTCAGGACAGTAGACAGTCCAGGGTATTTAGTAAGAGGCATGGTGAGTTTTTTGAAGTTGTTCCACAAACCTTGGTAAAATTTAGAAATTATTATTATTTTTTTTTTTTACACAAAATTGACATATTAACAGTAACACGTTAGTTCTCACATACAGTATAGGCATACTTGCAATTACACCCCAAAACACATTTTCCCACTCCTCCTGAGTATGGTAATACCACGTGCGTGAGACCTTTTCACAGCCTGGTCACATACAGAATCCCACATCCAAATAGCACCTTCAGGTGTTCTAGGAACATAAATTACACATCTAATTTCCTGAAAACTTATCACACTTTTGAATGCACTGGAGCACCAGGATAATGGAAACGCCCACAAAATAACCCCATTTTGGAAAGCAAACACCCCAATGTATATTCTATGAGGTATTATGTGTCTTTTGAACATGTATCTTTTTCTACGTTTTTGGCAAATGTGGAAAGAAAATGAAAACTTATTTTTTTTTACACAAAGTTGTCAGTTTATACGAAAGTTCTAAAACCAACATGGACATACCAAGAATTACACCCCAAAATACATTCTGCTGAGCAAAGGGTAAACAAAAGATTACCTGTGGTTTTAGCAGTGCAGTGGTCCACAGAGGAGATAATTTGTCCAGGCAGCAGGCAGGGACATGCTCTGCGACAGCTAAATAAATCATCCAGGCAGCAGGCAGGAATACTGTCCATAGTCAATACAGGCAGCAGGCAGAAATACTTTCAGCATAGCCAAAGCATTGGTCCAGGTAGCAGGCAGGGATGTGGTCAGCAGCAAAAGGAATCATCCAGGCAGCAGGCAGGAATAATGTCCATAGTCAGTACAGGCAGCAGGCAGAGATATGCTCAGTACAGCCGAAGTATTGGTCCAGGCAGCAGGAAGGAACATGGTCCATAATGTCCTGGGTCATTACAGGCAGCAGACAGAGATTTGGTCAGCACAGCCAAAGTATTGGTACAGGCAGCAGGCAGGAATCTCAAGCTTAGGGCCTCAGTCAGGAAAGAATGGGGCTAGGGGTAAAGGCTTCTTCCCACCCAAATGTCTTCGAAGGCTCCGGTCTCCAGACACTGTTTTGGGAATTACAAAACTCAGAGAAAGCCCTGTGGGGCCCCTTGCATCTCACTACTACAGTAGCAGGGCAAACAATCAGTCAAAGCAGCAGGCAAAAAACATAGTTGGTAAACAGGTCAGGGTCAGTCAATGTGGAATGTACAAACGTAGTTTAGAAACAATCAAAACTGCAGGCAGAGGCATTGTCGGTAAACAGGTCAGGGTGAGATAACGTGGAAGGTAGAGTCATGGTCAATCGAGGCAGCAGGCAAATGATCCGCACAGGTATTAGAAACGTGGAAATTGCAGGCTGTTGAAAATAAGAGGAACTAATATTTTGGGGATATGTGATAACGTCTGAAGCATTCTCCGATGCATAGGCCCGGTTGGGAGGGATATTGGGGACAATGATAACTGGTGTCTCTTCTAACTCCCCCTCTGCTGCATACACAACATTCTTTTTGGCACCTTCTTCCGGATTCTGTGAGTGAAATGTTTTCTAGAAAATGTAGCTCATGAAGTCGACTCTCACAATCAGTGAATGCTTTCTGGGGGATCCTTGCTGGTAGATCAGGGCAGTGACAATTTCTTCAATAAATTTGAGGAAGGTGCTGGGTCTTTCTGTTGACTTTTGATAGATGATGTACGCATTATACATAGCCAAGTTGAAAAGATAAAATGCAACTTTTTTATACTAGTATAGGGACTTTATAATTGATAAATAGTGCTGTAGTGTCTGGTCGTTTAAATCCACCCTCCCCCCCCATGTACAGATTATAATCACGGATGCATCCAGGATTTACAATGGGGCCGCATATTTTCTGAATCTCTACCTTCATAGAATGCATGAAGGTAAAAAACCTTAAACCTTTACAAACACTTTAATATTACCCCTAGTAAGTGATTCCTTAATACTTAACCTCTGAATGTAATCCCTGAAATTCAATGCTATCCCTAATACTAACCGAACAAAACCTCTAATCTGAGCCATAACATTAATTAACCCCTTTTGCTCTGCATGGTCACCTCACCCTGTATCAGGAGTCCCATAGCATTCTGGTAGCTCACCTGGTGTACAGTATTTGTACATGGAAAATCATTTACATTTTTCCTGCTGAATTTCCTTCTCTGCAGAACTGTTCGCAAATCCAAGAATCATAGTAATACCATATCCAACAATATGACCCTAATATGTATCACGAAGTCTCAGTCCGCTCAGACAGAGGACAGAACTGCAGTTTGCTTTCTACAGAGATGGACGGAATGTTCAGGAATTCAGTTCATCCGATCAATATAGAGTTCAGTCCATCCAACTGGAGGATTCTAGAAATTATTCCTCTAATATGAGAGCTTCGAATGGAAAAGTGAGGAAGAGTAGTCACTTCATCCCTATTATGATAAAAGGTGATTATGATTTATTCCAGGAACATATCACAATATACTCCAGCTTTATGGTAAAAGACAATCTGTGAAAAATTATAGACTGTCACCCAACCATTACAGATATGTCCTGCAGATGCTTTTTAAAAGATAAGGATAATTTTAAGACAAAGTCTAGTTATCCTTTTTGTCCCCTTCCCCCGACCTAATCTAACTCACCCTACCTCTCCACCAATACATACTTACCTCAATCTGGCAACATTGGATCCAGCAGTGTAAAGCTGGCCATACTTCATTATGAATGGTGGCGGCCCGTGCATTGAGGGCGCACTGGCGCTGCCCCCCCTATTTCTGCCGCCACCCCCCTATCCATGCACCTGGCCCCTTTCTGGATGCCAGGTGCATGGATCCCTATAGCGGGGGTGTTTTTTTAAGCACCTGATTAGAGCCAGAGGCTCTAATAGGCTTCAAATAAGGGTGGGCTTGGGGCGCATAGAGTGCAATTGTGTGACCATAGCAAATTAATTTTCGCTATTGTCACACTACATTGCCTTCCCACCAATCAGGAAGACAGGTCATGAGACCTGTTTCCCGTTTGGCCAAAGCACCAGGCGATCCTATTGGATGCTTAGCGCTTTGGCAGAAGAGGAGTCACAGAGTGGAGGAAGCATGAGGAGCGGACACCGGAGCCGCTGCTGCTGTCTGCACTGTGGAGGAGAGTGGAGACACAGGAGGATCCTCTCCACAGCCCAGTAAGTGCTGTCAGTGCTGCGAGCCCCGCCCTAGCTGAACTATATACCCTATCAGTAATGCTGACCTATATACCCTATTTGTAATGCTGACCTATATACCCTATTTGTAATGCTGAACTATATACTCTATCTGTAATGCTGACCTATATACCCAATCTGTAATGCTGACCTATATACCCTATTTGTAATGCTGAACTATATACTCTATGCTGACCTATATTACCTGATCTATGAGGCTGATCTATATGCTCTGTCCTGTGATGCTGAGCTGTATACTCCTGTCCTGTGATGCTGAGCTGTATACTCTGTCCTGTGATGCTGAGCTGTATACTCCTGACACTATGGTAGAAGCAAGTGGAATACAGGAGAGGGAGTGGGTGGATTCTATAAGTGGTGGGCTTATGAGAAGTGGGAGGGGTCAAAAAAGGAAGGACGGGGTCTGGCCCCCATCCTAAAACTTCACCAGCTGCCACTGATTATGACTATTGTAGAAGTTTTTGGAGGTCTAATGCACAGCAATGCCAGGACAGTAAAGACTTGAGGTGCTGTATATAAATAAACAGCAGAACTGTGGCCATGGAATTAAGGTAAGTATGTATCTTGAAGAGGGTGGGTTAGGTCAGGATAAGGGGACAAAAAGGATAAGTGCACTTTGCTTTAATCTGCACCTATCCTTTATGCCAGTGGTCTCCAAATTGTTGGCCCATGTGGCCCTTTACTTGCGCTCTTGGGGCACTGTATCTCCTACTGACATCGTGCACTATTCCTGCCACTGAAACAAATGATGGAGCACTATTTCTTACACTGACACCAACAATGGGGCATAAAATCCTTCCACTGATATAAACAATGGTGCACTGTTCCTCCCAATGACACCAACGATTGGGTACTATTCCTCCAAGAAAGACCAATGATGAGGCATTATTCCTCCTCCTCTTGACCACAAGCATTATGTACTTTTTTACTCCTACCAGCCACCAAGCTTGAGGCATTGATGCTGAGCCATTTTCTACTCCCACTGACCACAGTTCTGGCCCTTCCTAAGTATGAGTGACAGTAAACTGGCCCTCTAGAAAGTTTGGAGACCCCTGCTTTACACTAATATAATTTATAGGGATGAGCAGCAACTTCATTTGTTATGAAATCTATTTGATAATCAACCCTTTAATTGACTTCAAAACTTATTTTGTCTTTGTTAAATTTTTGGGACATTTTAGAAAAAATGTACAGTATTGATATTAATCTGAGACAGATACATTTCACCAACATTTCACAGAATGTTTTTTATTACTCATTTTAGAGCTGTTTTTCACCCCCAGTGCTAAATGTAAGCACTTTGAAGTCCTAAAAGGTGACAACATGACCCTGACATGTATCACAAGTCTCAGTCCGATCAGACAGAGGACAGAACTGCAGTTTGCTTTCTACAGAGATGGAGGGAATGTTCAGGAATTCAGTTTCATCTGATCAATATGGTATTCACTCTGCTCAACTGAAGGATTCTGGGAATTATTTCTGTGAAGCGAATCTGCAACCAACATTTCTAAGAAGAGTGAGGATGTCTTTGTCCAGATAAGAGGTAATTGTTTTAAAAGTGAAAAAGCTTAACGTGTATTTTCTCCTCCCACATCTGCGACTGGGCTAGGCGTTCCGCCACCACGGGAGGGGCCCCAAGACAGGCAGGAAGGGGGCCCGCTGCAGAACATGTGAAAGGGTCCTGCTGAGTGACTGTAAGATTGGTTAACATTGCTGCAACCCCAACGCTTTGTGACTTGCTTGCACTTTCCTTGCAACTTCCTTGTGATCTCCTTACGACTTTTGTGATTTAATATTGCAGTCTATGGCACTTGAATCGCACAAAAGTAGTGCAGGAACACTTTTGGCACCCATTGAAATTAATGTGTTTTGACTTGTCATCTGGCTTTTTGGGGTTCATTTCACTAAAACTGGAGAGTGCAAAATCTGATGCATCTGTTTATGGTAGCTAATCAGGCTTCTAACTTCAGCTTATTCAATCAAGCTTTGACAAAAAAAAAAACATTGGAAGATGATTGGTTCCAGATTTTGCCTTCTCCAGTTTTAGTAAATTAACCCGCACACATTTCCTTTTAGAAGGCATCGACTGGGAATGAAGCCTCTATTCCCAGTCGATGCCTTCTGAGAGGAAAGCGTCGAGTAGGAGTTAGTAGACTGAAGTCAACACACACGGACCATTCTGCAGATGGCCGTACATAATTGATACTTGTCTGCCTAATACAACTGTTCTTGAGGAACATGAGCCTGGATAAACCTTAAACCCCTAAGGCTGGGCGGCAATCAACCCTTGCTGTGATCTTGTTCATGCACATAGGAACCCTTGGTGGGATCTATATATCTGGTAAGTGGCCTTCCTTTTGTCTTGGAGCACAGTGGTTGAAGCACAAGCACTTTTGATTTATTTGTTTCTGCACAAGGACACTCTTTTTTCTGTTTTAACTGTTGGATCACACTTTTAATTATATGTGTTTTGGAGCACAATGTTTAAAATACATGTTTATTGCATTTATGGCACGCTGTATATGCATATTTGATTATTGCACATAACATTTTATCTGTAAGTGACAGAATTTTATAGAGTTTACTATGGGCAATTAAGTGGATTGTCACTTTATGTTATTATATTTTTGATCCATCAATACACGGGAGGGTAGATCGACAAACACCACAACTATTACAGGATTCCTACAAATAATGTAAGAGGTATGGAATATGGATGCAAGCTAAGAATGTGAAGGTACTGGTATGTATAAAAGTTTAGCATTAGGTCATCATAGTCTACAGTCTGACAGATGTGCGCTCCTCAAACTACTTTGCAGGCTATTTATGACTTTACCATTTATGACAGGGCCTCATTAGAAGCCTTTTGAAGACCCTGTGTTAGTAAAGGTTTATTATGCCTTGCATACTGTCTAACTTCTCTGCTTTCTATCAAATGTGCCTTAAGCAGTCCACCTTTCTTAACATTTCTACCATCCCATTATCATTTAGCATGACTACTCTCCTTTACATTAAGCATTCAGAACAGTGGCAGGCCAATCCATAAGGGGCGCAGTGGCACTGCCCCCTCTAATCCATGCCATGAGTCCGGTCCCCAAATCTACATGCGGGGCACCGAACGCATGGATTCCAATGTTTTTTTTTTTTTTTTAGAAGCACGTGATTAGAGCCAGAGGCTCTAATAGGCTTGAAAAAAAGGGTGGGCTCGGGGCGCAGAGCACTTCTCCTGAGACCCGTCACCCGATTGGCTGAGAGGAGAAGCGATCTTATTGGCTACCAAGGAGGAGAGGAGGAGGAGATGCAGGGGAAGCCACTGTGAAGCACCCAGAAGGAGGAGACGGTGCCCACTGCCCGGAGGAAGCGCTGCCCTGACCTAGGGTAAGTGCGGGCTGATAACCGACCGACTGACCGACCGGGGGAGTATGTGTCTGTGATCCGACCGACCGGGTGGTGGCAGTGGGTGGATTGTTTGCCACTCCCATAAAATATACCACCAGCCACCACTGATTCAAAAGAATGGTCCACTGTTCATTAGAAGTCAGTGGAATGGTCGACATTATATTAGAATTCAGAGGGATCATCCACTTTAAATTTGAATTCAGAGGTATTGTCTACTGTACATTAGAGTTCATAATGTTCGTTCACTTTACAATTCGCTTTCAGAGAAATCATCCATTTTATATTAGAGTTCAGAGGAATCGTTCACTTTGTATAATGGGCGTACACACGGTCCGGACTTTTCGTCTACAAAAAGTCCGACAGCCTGTCCGACAGACTTCCGACGGACTTTCGGCGGACTTGCAGCAGACTTTCTAACGAACGGACTTGCCTACACACGACCACACAAAAGTCCGACGGATTCGTACGTGATGACGTACACCGGACTAAAATAAGGAAGTTCCATAGCCAGTAGCCAATAGCTGCCCTAGCATGGGTTTTTGTCCGTCGGACTAGCACACAGACGAGCGGATTTCGGGGTCCGTCGTAGTTACGACGTAAAGATTTGAAGCATGTTTCAAATCTAAAGTCCGTCGGATTTGAGGCTAAAAAAGTCAGTTGAAAGTCCGGAGAAGCCCACACACGATCGGATTACCAGCCAGCTTTAGTCCGTCAGCGTCCGTTGGACTTTTGTAGACGAAAAGTCGACCGTGTGTATGCGGCATTAGAGTTAGTAGAGATCATCCACTTTACATTAACGTTTAGAGAAAATTTTCCACTTGAAGTGAGGGAATTCCCCCATGGAAGATTTTCCTCTCTATTCTTGTTCTGGGTGGGAACCCCATAGTTTGTGATTTTCTTTCACTTTCATTCTCAGTGATAACAATAACAGAATGAATAGAAAGAGTGAATCTCCTGAATGGGGGCACAGACAGCAATAAAAACCTGACAGGGGTTCTAAGCCTCTCCATTTCTATACAAAGCTTTAAAAAAAATGTTTTGTCTTTAGTTATACTTTCATGGTATTAGCTATTTTCATATGTTCCTTTTTTAATTCTTTAAGGTGAAAAGACCACGTTATTACATATTAGAGAACATACTTCGATCGTTGGCGTCTGGGATCATATTACTTATAGGGGCCTTTATTGTCTACTGTCACATGAAGACTGTAATGGTTTCCAAGACCAGGAATGGTGAAGACACCGCAGAAAGAGTAGAAGAAAACCAGATGTTTTATCTATGACTATAAAGCACCAACTATATTGTATGTTGTCAGTAATAGGGGATTATGGGAAAGAAGAAGCCATGATGGTTAACAGGTTTATCCTTAAAACTGATTTCTAGTCAGATATGAAAGACACAAATTATTGCAGCTCTGTAATCATTATATGTTATCAAATACATACTTTTTATAAATAGAAATAGTGTATAGTCAGTACCTGAATGTGATTGGTATAGGCCAACTGTAGTGCCTGAGTGACAGAGAGATGAGCTCATTACTGTGCTGCTTCTCCCATTCACTGTCCAGTCACAGGCTGGGGGCTGGTCCGGGATCAGAAGAAGTGGATTGAATGATGCTGTCTATTTAACTGGGGACATTTATTTTCAGAAGATAAGTACTGTGGAGAAAATATTTGTATTGAAGGATGAACATTGCATTTTTTTTTACTTCATCTTTTAATAGACTATTCAATTATATCTTGTTTTTTTGGCTCTAAGAAGTATAGTTATGTAACTGTTTCTGACAATCTATAGTAATATATTACAATGTAGGTCTATATACTGTAGACATAAATACAATTTTAAAAAGGCAAAGCTGTAATTCCCTTCAGCCATCGCTTACCCCATATGTGGCAGTGTAGACCACAGACTAGGGGAAAAATGTTTGGACAGTGGTAGACCACGTATTCTTTCTTAGCTTCATGAAAATTCTTTCTTGTCATAGCCTAAAGTATGAAAATATAACAGATCTGTACATAGAGAACCATTTTATTTATACCGGGTGCAAATAATGGTACCGCCACTTGTGTCTATATTTTTGTAAAATTTGGCAATAAAGCTTTTATCAAACAAACTGTATTGCTGATTTGATTTGTTTTATGCCCTACCCTATCCAAAAATGTTTTAAATCCAATAAACAGTTAGTAAGGGTTAGAACCTCTTTCAAATGTTCATTATCACTTTTTGTCCCCATTTGGGAGATTTCTTTCTTCCTGTGTGCTGATGTCAGATGGGACAGAATGTAAGAGGAAATTCTCACAGGCAGAAATTAAAACATTTTCCAGCATAAAGAGCAAGGGTTAGAAACTCTGTAGGACTTTATTCTTATCTGTGCCTCCGATGAAAGAAACCTTTCCTCACCTATTTGTACATATAATGGAAAGGAGACCCGGACAGCTTTTTTTATAAAATAAATGTTTTGACTTTTAAAAAAGGAAAAAATAATAATGCCATATAATACTGATATATTTAATATACAGGTATATACATTGTGTCCAGCTCTGCGTACAGATAAATTAGGGCAGAGGCTGCAAAGTGAGAGACATCAACAGCCATTTCCTGTAGACATGAGAATTTTCTCACATATAGATATGTAGCAGTCGGGTGTTTGATGGTCGTGGTACACTATACACCTCAACATAGAAAAAAACAATCTATAGTCTTTAACCTCTCCAGCTCCAACACCTCTATTCCCCCTACAGACCAGAACATTCTTTACATTACTACTATGGGTCAATTTTTTTGGCAATAACTTTGTCATTACTTAAGATAACAACATAATACACATATTGTATTTTTTAAGGACAAACGAGGCTTTTATTTAGTAATATTGTCGTGCATTGTATTTATTTTCTACACAAAAAAATGCAAAAAAACAAAAAATTCAGATTATTTCTTCTTTGACCAGTGGTGGGTTTTTATAAAAGTTTTACTTTAAATAAAAGTTCCACTGTTATTCAACCATTTCTCCTGTTTATAGTGACACTAAGAATACTTTCTGGTACAAAGCACTGCATTCATTTACAAATGAATTTATGCCTTTTTTTTTTAATTTAGCAAATGTTTTTTTTTTTCGTTTAATACATTTTTTATTATAATTTTGACAGGGTTACATTCAAATGATAAAGAAATTGTAAAATTAGCATTACAATCGGTAAGGAAAATTAACATGTCTTAAAAAATGAGATTGAGAGTAATTGTAAACTGGTCTTCAATATAATAATAAGTAAAGAAATATGTGCTGTGTCGAAAAATAAAATAAAATAGCAAAGGTAGAAAACACATGGGCAGTATAACAAACCTCAAAAAGCATATATATGTGAAAGTGTGGTCTTCAATATACAATATGTTTGCATAACAAATATTTTGACATATAAAAGTTTTGCATATAATATTACAGACTATAAAAATATTAATATTGGCAGAAAAATTAAACATGGGTTGAGGTTGAGAGTTGTATAAAAAGAACATCTAAACAAGTATAACCCATTTTAATTTTTAATTTGGGAGGGACATGAAAAGGTGTCTAAAACAAAGTAAATAAGAAAAAAAAAAAAAGTGGAAATGTGTAAGAAAAGGAGGGATGGGGAGGGTGGGATGTAATCCATCCATACCAGTTGGCAATCAAATCCAGTTAAAACCTTGGATTGAGAGTAACTTGGTCTGGAAAGTGTTTTGCAAGACAAGGAACATTTTTTTTTATAAATTTTGACGTGATAAACGAGCGATGTCTTGATATACAAGTAGCGTCAAATCACATAAAAGAGTAGAGGGGCGCCTCCAAGTGTAGCAATATGGTTACATTTAATGAAGGTACAACATTTAGCAACTCACATGGTTGATGATTAAAACAGGCACATCTAAGTATGCAAGCATCCGGAGTAAAAGCTTTTTTTACCGGCGTTAGGCTTTAGAGAGAGAACATCTCTACAACATGTCACTTGCTTAGTTCCTGTTTTTTTACTTTTAGTTATGTTGTTAGTTTCTTTAATCTTCTTTGTGGGTGTTAATAACATGAGCCCTCCAGGCGTCCCGGAAAACCAAACACTTATTAAAGTCCTCGTTCTTTCTACACTCGTTAATACTGAACCACAAAGCTGAAATGACGGTCCGGTCCACAGCTCTGATAGTCTTCATCTGTAAGTATCTGCTTTGATTATTGTCAATATAATAAATTATCTACCTATTTACCTATTTATTTCCATATCTATTAAATGTTGTTACTTATTCTAGTTACTTAATCAATGAACAATTATCTAGTAACTATTTTCAAAAGAACTGCGAAAAAGAAGAACTTTTTACTTGAAAATGCTGCGAGGTAACAACAGTTGAGTATTGTCCGTGATACTTTTTTATTTTCACTAAAATACTAATTTTCAGGACAAGCTTTCAGGTTGTGTCTCCTTCAAGGTCCAAGCCGTACTAATACCAGTATGGACCTTGAAGAAGGAGGTACACCCTGAAAGCTTGTCCTGAAAATTTTGGTTTTATTGCTAATAAAAAAGTATCATGGACATTTCTCAACTGTTATACACTAATACAGACACAATCACCTCATACGAGGCAACAAAACCATTTCTAGTAAAAACCAAGACAACATTTTATTACTTAGAAAAGTGGATAGAAGGTGCCGGAACTCTGAGGATTCTTTGTGTGATTGCTTTGTATCCTTGTTTTTATTATCACAAAGTGTAGCAGTAAAGTGTAGGTGCAGTGGGTTTTAGAAAATAATCACCCCCTTTAAAATAATCAATTTTTTTGCTTTTGCAGCCAAAAATGAAGACAGACACAGTTTTTGTATCATCTAGCTTGTATTTACTCAGTGCAACTTATAACATCCAAGTGAAAGATCAACATCAACATGTCAGAAATGTTTTAAAAAAATTCAAAAACAATTACTGAGATGGATAAAGGATCACCCCTTATGTATTTTGTTGGATCACTTTTTGCTTTAATTCCAGCCTTTAGTCTGTTGGGATTTGTCTCTACTAACTTTGCACATCTAGACTTCAATTAGAAGAGAGCGCCTACGATCAAACAGTTAGATTACCGCATATACAGTACCATCATCCCAAATATCTAATACAAGGAGAGGCAGGGAGTAGGGCAAGCCGCAGCTAGCTGCTTCTGTCGGCAGATGTCCCAACCCCCCACACATAGGAAGAAAAGCAACAGGGGACTATTACGGTACTAAAGGTAGTTGGATATTAGTGCAAGAAGAGAGGAAAAAAAGTGGTAAGATAAAAAACTACATTTTAATAGAAAATCATTTTAAAAGAAGATATATATATCTATATATTACAATAACATATACAGTTGTAATACAGGACAAGGCAATATATACAACCATATGAATTGCATCAAGTAATAACAGAAATTGCAAACATGACTTGAATTCTCGACCGGTTTTCGCGGTATTCACCGCTTCCTCAGGAGAGTAAAGTCTATAATATAGCATAGAAAACATGAAATAAATATACAAACATTTCACAGAAGTATGAAGGTTTTGTAATGGTTGCAGCAGAAGTCATTGAATAATACATTAAACAATTATGTACAAGTTAAATATAGAAAGGACAGGCTCACCCGTTCAGGTATTCTCTGTAGGTATATAGAGCCCCATACGATTCCCCCTGCGTCGAACACAGGGGATAACAGAACAGCCTCTGGTAGATAAAGTATTTAAGTAATTGGTTTATGTGTGAGTCACTGAATCACAAGACCGAGCAAAAGGTAGTATAGTGTAGGGGTACCCATACGGTAGCTCGAAGGTTTAGAACCCAGTGTGCAGAGAAATGGTACTAAGTTAAGTGGTTGAAAGAGGATAACAAGAAAGTGAGGGAGGGGGGGGGGGAGGGGAAGGGAGGGGGGGGAAGCGGGAGGGAGGGGGGGGGGGAGGGGAGGGGAAGGGAGGGGGGGGAAGCGGGAGGGAGGGGAAGGAGGGGGGGGGAACGAGGGAGGAGAGGGAGGGGGGGAGGAAGAGGGGCAGGGGAAGAGGGAGGGGGGGCAGTGAGAATAGTGTAGTGAACAGGACCTAAAACTTACATCCAGGTGAGAGATAGGTCAACCTTAAAAAGAAAAGGAAAGAGGGAAGATTGCACACAGGTATTGAGAGCCAACACTTACCCCTACAGCATTGATCGGTGAGGGGGAATGAGATGAAGTACAAGAGAAACATATAGTAAAAGGGATCGTGAATATACAGTAATTTGAACGATCCAAGCACTCATGGGCTAATGATGAAAGCTCCCCAGGGCTGAAGCCACTGGTGTATTCAGGAAGAGTAGTCACCGCAGCCGCTGTAATAGAGTAGAATAAATTTACCTTCCGCAGTAATAAAGAGGGAGAGGGGGGAGGGGAAATACCCACACAGTAGGGGGGAACAACAGAGGTAGGTCACTGGGGTGAAAAAGTACCAAAACATGGGTAAAAAATAGGTAGCCAGTACCAAGAGGTATCAAAGTAAAAATTGTATGGAATCCCCAGTAAGGAAAGATATTGAATTACCAGCAGAGGAACCAGCATAGATGCTGCAGGCAGCCCTGTGTGGGGAGGCAGTGATCAACAAGTTCAGCATAAATAGAGGAAGAAGCAAGGGAAAAAGCCGACCAGGAGGAAGGACGGGGAAGGGAGGGGAGGGGAGAGAGGGGGGGGGGGGAGGCGAGACTTACCCCAAGTACTGTTCCTCGTTTAGCGCGGCAACGGAGGGCTGTAGGCTCTTACTGCGGCCGTGTCCGGCCGCTATAAGAGCACCCCAACCCGGAAGTCAGGGACGGCATAACGAGGGCGGTCCCTGACGTCACCGGGTCTGCTCGCCCGCACTGCGCAGGTGCACTGTATGTGCTACTGCGCAAGTGCGCGCTCCTGTCAAAGGGAACCAAGTTCCCAAACAAGGAGACGCAAGCAGTCAAAAGACTGCCAGGGCGAGCATGTGTCCGTCGCCTGGTAGAAGGATCGGGGCAAGATACCATAAACAGAGTCTGGAAACGGGGAGAGAGAGCCTGACCTTGTACAGCAACAGAATAAAACAGCATGGTACAACAAAATGAAATAAAAATAAAAATAAAAATAAATTATATACAAAAATTATATGGAATTGTGTGAGGGTGTCAGCCCATCCACAACTTTTAAGGATAAACCTTGGGCAGACATGACCAGTTCATTGATACT